>CM076575.1:842859907-843214979 GCA_034641835.2 Pinus albicaulis
TTTTTAGTGTGATTATTTTGTAAATTGTGTATTTTTTTAGTCTATTTTTTTTGAAATTTGGAAGAAATTTATTGAAATCATAAATTTGATGGATAATCTGAAATGCTCTGGATTTTTCAAAGTGCTGAATCTATATATACACTCAAAAACACAAACCAGTTTAAATAATACAAATCAAGATTTCCAGTCATTTTTTCCATAAAAAGAGTCCAAAAAATCACACTAAAAACAACTCAATTTGGGTTTGGGAGACGTTGATATTTAATGTTAATGTTACAACTAGATCAAAAAATAAGTGCATGTATATGCATCAATTTATTCTTAGAGGAAAATTAATTCCTTGATTAGGTTTGTGTGGGTAATGATCCTTTAATATATTTTGATAAGGTATAAATATGGAAAAAATAGGTGGCTTTAATATAACCAGCCTAGATCCATCTAACTCTGGATCTATCATGCGCCGAGAGGAATCAAATCTCTCGAGGTGCAAACCTATTTTTTGAGTGCAAAACTTTAGGAAAGGTTTCTGAAAATTGATCTCGGCTGATAGATCCGGAGTTAGATGGATCTGGGGCAGTTCCGGTCGGAAGCATCAACGTCATTTTGGATGACTAAGAATTTTCTTTCTTTTTTGAAATGCAAAGACAGGTCTAGGCTAGTTTGAATTGTCAGCAGTGCCAAGGAAAATCTATCGAAAAGGTATGATTGAGTTTTTATCGATGTGTGTAAATATATAAATATTATATAATCATTTTAATATGTAAATATTTAGGAATTAACAGGTATTTTAATTTTAAATTTTCTTAATAATTATAGTTAAGTTGAGATGATAAATTATTGTTAATAACTATAATGATGAAAAATGATGAAAATATTTTTTTTTAAGTACAAGAAGTGACTAATAGTGTTAGAAAGATAAGAAAATGTGAAACAATAAAAACACACATTCTGATCAATGTCATTTTATTTACTTCTACTAAACTATTATTTTCCTCCCACCATTGTTTGTTATCTTTTCATATCAATTATATGAAAAAGAAAATTTAAATCATAAACCATTTAAATGTTTAGCTCGATCTATTGTAGTAAACATGATACCTTGTCTCTCTTGCTCTCCAATATTAATAGCTTAAATTACTATAACACAAAAATCAATCTACATTGTTAAAAACTTTTTGTGTTTACACTAAAATCAATGCATATTGTTAATCCAATCACTTTAATATTTATTATAGTCATATTCAATTACATCAAATCATGTCAATCAGCATATGCAGTGAAATCAGCCATTTAATGCAAGCAATCAAATAAGATTAGAAAATAACTACCATTTGAAATCAATACTTTATTAGTCAATCAAATGAATTAAAACCAACATCTGCAAAAATCAATGTTTCTCCAAAGCAATCAAATAGGTTGAAATACATGTCTGTGAAATTAAACATTGCAACAAACAATCAAATAGTATTAGGAATAATCTATATTGAAATCAATGCATCTAGTGCAAGAAATCAAATATAATTATAAATCGACGTCTAAATTGAAATCAACACATCCAGTGCAAGCAATCAAATAGTATTAGGAATTATCACCTACACTGAAATCAATGCATCTAGTGCAAGTAATCATATATCATTAGAAATAAATATCTACACTAAAATCGATGCATCTAGTGAAAATAATAAAATAGGATTATAAATCACCATCTCCACTTAAATCAATCCATCTAGTGCAAGAAATATTCTTCCCTCTTTCCACCCTCCATCCATATCTATATCCCCATCCATCTCTTTTTTTTGTCTCTATCTCACCCCCCTAAACACACACGTTCTCGCACTCCATATATATCATTCTCTTTGTCGATCACCCTCTCTCCCCATCTCTCTCTTCTTCCCTCTCTTCCCCTTCTCTCCCTCTCCCCCGCTAATATCTCTCTTTCCTCCTTTTGTCCTCTCTCTCTCTCTCTCTCTCTCTAGGAACCAACATCTATACTGAAATCAATGCATTTACTTAAAGAAATCAAATAGGATTAGAAATCGCCATCTACATTGAAATAAATGCATTTAGTGCAAACAATCAAATAGGATTAGAAATCATCTACATTGAAATTAAGTCATCTAGTGCAAGTAATCAAATATAATTATAATTGTCCCATTGAAATCAGCACATTGAATACCAAACAAAATCAGGTTGTTACAAATGCTTACCTAAGCACAAGTGGTAAACCATTTGGTGGTCAAATATCATTCAAAATAAATATCTACACTAAAGAAATTAGTTTATAATTTGATAAATAAATAGGTTAGAAGTCACCCATCTCCATATATAATCCATGTGGGATATATTCCTCCCTCTCTCCACCCTCCATCCATATCTATATCCCCCTCCATATATTATTTTTTGTCTCTCTATCTCACCCCCCTAAACACACGCGCTCTCGTACTCCACATATATCAATCTCTTTTTCAATTACCCCCTCTCCCCATCTCTCTCTTCTTCCCTCTCTTCACCTTCCATCTATATCTCTATCTTCCCCTTCTCTCCCTCTCCCCCATTAATATCTCTCTTTCCTCCTTTTGTCCTCTTTCCCTCTCTCTCCATCTTCCTTATCACTCTCTCTCTCTCTCTCTCTCTCTCTATGAAGACTTAACATCCATAAAATCATTGCATTTGGTCTGAAGAACTTAATGAAAATGGGATTAAAAATCAATCCCCATTGAAACAAGTTTTCATCTAGTGCAAGTAATTAAATATAATTATAAATCGACATCTAAATTGAAATAAAAAAATTCAGTGCAAGCAATCAAATTGTATTAGAAATCACCACATACACCGAAATCAATGCAAGTAATCAAATATCATTAGAAATAGATATCTACACTAAAATTGATGCATATAGTGAAAATAATCAAATAGGATTATAAATCACCATCTCCACTTATATCAATCCATCTAGTGTGAGAAATATTCTTCCCTCTCTCCACCCTCCATCCATATCGATATCCCCCTCCATCTCTTATTTTCTGTCTCTCTATCTCACCCTCCTAAACACACACATATATCAATCTCTTTGTCAATCCCCTCCTCTCCCCATCTCTCTCTTCTTCCCTCTTTTCACCTTCCATCTATATCTCTATCTTCCCCCTCTCTCCATCTTCCTTATCACTCTCTCTCTCTCTCTCTCTCTCTCTCTCTCTATTTCTCTCTTCTTACCTCTCTCCTCCTCCCCCTCCAAGTCCATCTCTCTTTCCCTCCCTCTCTCCACTCTCTCACATCCTCTCTCTTCCTTCCTCTCTTTCCCTTTCTTTCCCATCTCTCTCTCCCTCTCTCTCTCTCTCTTCACCCACCAACTATGTTACTATATCCCTCCCTCTCTCCCTATATCTCCTTCTCCCCCCTTATCTCCATCTCTCCTTATTTGTCTCTTTATCTCAGCCCCAAACATACATGCTCTCTCTCTGTCTCTCCCTTCTCACTCCTTCTCTCTCTCCACTTCTCACTCTCTATATTTCTTATTTCCTACATCTCTCCCCCTCCAACTCCATATCTCTTATCGATCCCTCTCTCCTCCTCTCTCTCAAGTCCTCTCTCTCGTCCTTCCTCTCTCTCTCTCCCCTAAATCCCTTTCTCTTCCCTGATCTCTCTCTCTCTCTCTCTCCAATACTCTCTCTTCCCCCATCACTCTCCTCCTCTCTCTCATCCTTCCTCTCTCTCCCTTTCTCTCCCACCTCTCTCTCTCTCTTTTCCCTTCAATCCTCTCTCTTCCCCCATATCTCTCTCTCTCTCTAATCCTCTCTCTTCCCCCATCCCTTTCTTTCTCTCTCTCTTTCCACCCCTCTCTCTCTCCAACTACATTACTATATCCCTCCCTCTCTCCTTCTCACTTCTTCTCTCCCCCTTCTTTCCATACATCTTACTTTGTCTCTTTATCTCACCCCTAAACATACACACTCTCTCTCCATCTCTCCCTTATAACTCTCTCTCCCTCTTTCTTCTTAGTTATGTAAACTAATGAGCATAAATATTTGTAAATATAAAGCAGATTATGGAGTAAATATGAAAACAGGTTTTATTTACTTAACATACCTCTATTTTATTTATATTTTTATTTATTTACCATACCCCTTTTCTTTACTATGGTATTTGGCCCATAGGCTTGTTATATAGTTACATTTTTATTTATAATCCTATTTGATATATTGTTATTTAAGTATAAATTCATTTTACAAATATTTAATTAAAAGAAATATTAAAAGATTTTGGATTTTGATTGTTTGTGTTGAATTAACTCTTTTCCTTTGATTTAGGAAATGGTATTGACTTTAGTAAAGAGTAAATATCTTTAAAATTCTACTTAATTTGGAAATTCAATGTGGTAATTTTTTTTGTTAAAGGTAAATTTATGATCCATTCAAATTCACGTATATAATTTAATATCCATTCAAATTATATAAATAATACGTAATTGTATTAGAAATTGATATATGTTCTAATACAATGCGATTTTTATTTTTTATTTTTTTTAATTTAAAACTTAAGCCGACATTTTGTATGAGGACGTGACATACCTGACATCGGGGTCATATTGGGCTGTAGATGCGCCTCTCGGCGCAATAATACAAAAACAGTAAAATGTCAACTTGTCAAACTGGAGGTAAAGGAAAAATGGAAGCAAAAACTTTCAAAATTCACAGTTGGATCTAGCAAGCGAAGCAGAAAAAAAAAAAAAAGAGGTTATGGAAAATCTCTTTGATATCTAAAAAAGATTGTGGAAAATTTCTTTAATATCTATTCTATAGGAAACCCACCATGATATCTACTGCTTGCAATCTAATTCTGGGCTAGGAGAGAGAATGCAACAATAAAGAAGAGGAAATAGAACAACAAGAGGACACCATGGGCCAGGAGAGAAAATGCAACAACAAAGAAGAGGAAATAGAACAACAGGAGGACACCATAGACTTCATAAAAGACCCAAGGAATACAAGAGAGAGACTGTCCCTTTTTCACCAGTGCATCCATACTTATCGGACTCTCAAATGTGTGTTGACCAAGGCCATGATGAGTTTACAGGAAATGGAAGGAAACACCATGTGGTTTCAGTTTTGCAAGAAATAAAAAGAGAGATTCAGGAGATTAGAGTATCTCAACATTATGCTACGGCTGGACTTGGAAGAATTGAGGACACTTTCAAACTATGCAGCAAGTAGACATGTCAGGCTCTACTGCTAAAGGCCCTGCTCCTATTGACTCCTCAAACGATTGATTCATCATTTTCTTGGTTTTCAATGTATTTTTCGGATAGCATTTACTGTTTCTAGTTAAACTTTGTTAGGTATAGTATAATGGACATAGCTGCTAGTATTTACTGTTTCTAGTTAGACTTTGTTAGGTATAGTATAATGGACATAGCTGCTAGTAGACGGATGAAACTTTTTCAATACTGGATGGCATTTAACTCTCTAAGGTGGCCAACAAAGGATGAAACTTTTTCAATACTAGATGGCATTTAACTCTCTAAGGTGGCCAACAACTGATGAAACTTTTTCAATACTGAATGGCATTTAACTCTCTAAGGTGGCCAAAAAAGGATGAAACTCTTTCAATACTTTTTGGCCCAGGTTAAAGTCACCTAGTCTTTTTATATGTTGCAACATGCTTTCTTTTTTATAAATAGAAAATAGTAAAACACTACTAAATTCACAAAAAAATATATAAAAACTAATAATTCAATTAATAATTAATTAATAACAGTAACTCTAATATAATAATATGAAAATTAATAATTTAATTACTAATTAATTAATTCAAGGTACAACATATTTAATATAGTAGGTCATTTGGAGAGAAATTTCAAATTATATTTTTTAATTAATTTTTTAATTTTAAATATTTTTTAAGCTCATAATATTAATCACGTTATTGTTTTTTCCAGTTGAAAAGTTGAAATATATTTTTTAAAATATATATGTATATATTTTTATAATTATGAATGATTTAATTTAATATTTAAATATTTTATAATTTTATAATGTTTTAACCTCTGTGATGCCCTAGCTTCTTCTATCAACATGGGAAATTTATTGGTTCCAACGCAACTATTCATTCTTCTAACCATTCCTGGTTGAACTGACCTTGGCTGGCGGTTATTTCCAAATAGCGAGAGAAGAATGGAAGTTACATACCATAAACTCGTTTATCTTGCTCTTGAAAGAGTTGGTCCCGGCGTCTCCGCATCTCAATGACTGTCTAAACAAAGGCTGTATATAGGGCTAACTACTAAGGTCAAAACCAACAAAGCAGAGATACTCTTCACAGAAGCCAAAAGACAAAGATTTTTGAGACTTTTTTACCCTAAACTAATTACAATATACCCTCACATTTCTACCATCAATTACATAAACTAATTACGATATAACCAACATTTCTACGATTAATTATATTGTCAAATTGCAATCTAATAAAACCAAAATAATTAGAAAATTATACGTTAAGAGACTCATCGTCAACTTTACTCTTGTTCTGCAAACAAATCTTGTTAGACGGTCCTAAGTGGAAGCAGAACATGATATGGGAAAAACGAAATTTTACGAGTGATGTTATTAGTCCCCTGAAGCTTATGGAGGATTCGGGGTTTGTAGCTTGACACGCATGTACCAACTCTGCGTAAAAACTTCGATTAACTTCTATTGTAGCCTATGGGCGTTGTCTCGACGATTTTACCTAGGAGATGATTTTTTTCAACAGATTTGATCAATTGGGTTCACGTGACGTCAGTCACTGAACCGTCGTGGCGTCACGTGAACCGTAATGGCTCTAGGATATGTCTTGATTAATCGAAAATGCAATTGTCAAATAGTTCATGTCGTTGATCATCTTATCCGTGGCATCCCACTAGCAATTAAATCCTTGCTTGCCCAACAAAAACGATATGCAACCCTTTGACTCTAGAGTTGGATAATAACAGAGGAACAAGAGACAGTGGTCCATAATTGTGTTATAAATGAGGCCTAGATTTCTCTTCATAGGTTTCACTTCGTTTGCTCCCATGTCAAAAAAGGAAGGCACCTATGCTGTAATCGTTTGTCATTGGTAACCCACATTATTCGTGTAAGAGGTAGCGGTGTGATGTGGGACAATTAAGAGCAGATGCACTCCAAGTGAGTTGAAATTTTCACATAATTCTTCCACAAGACAAGACGAGAAAAGCTCTCCAAGAAATTGGCAATGTCACTCTCCATCCCATTGGTATCCGTAGCGAGCGTAACCACCACTGCTATTAGATGTGTAACAAGCGTAATAAATAGACATCTCACCAACAAGGAGATGAACATATTGTCTATTTTGGAATTCTAAGAGGCAAAAGTGATAAATTCAGCTTAGATAGATTCCCAAAATATAGTATCTAGGTAAATTTAGTACTAAGAATGGGAATTTCATGATCGAGATGTTGATTGCTTGAAGCCTTCCACATCGATGAAGAGAAGATTGACAAACATAGGATCCGCTTCTGATTCCAATATTGGATTAGATGTCAAAGCGTAGCCGAACCAACATGTTTTATCAGGGATTTCTAAGAATATAACATTTAGCCTTATGTTAACGGCTAGCAAGAGAACTCTTTGGCTAGATTACCTTGGGCTTGGTTGGTTTCTTTATTCTAGAGTTATCAATGGTGACCTATGGTATTATAGATTTTATGGTATTTTGGATTTTAATATTATTAGAGAAATTTGTTTGTAGAATAAATGTATGTGTATAAGAATTTTTAAAATTAGATAGAGGTCATGTTGTAACACTCTTGAGAGTATATTATGCTCTTTGATAACTAGTGAATACAACAATTGGTAACATGTATTTTGGTAGATATTTCCATAGAATGACTAATAGTTCAATGATTGTAAAGAAAGAGTTAATTGTGGTATTAAGAAATTATTTATTCAACAAATCCAGTGGAAATAATATTCACCATGGATGGTTTTCCAAATTTTTTTAGAAGTTGTGGATCCCTCATTAGTTGTTGAAGACATGATTGGTTTGCTAGTGAGGTTCTCAACATGGATGGTTTTTCAATTTTTTTGGAAGTTGTGGATCTAGGGAAAGATCCCTCATTAGTTTTTGAAGACATGATTGGTTTCCTACTGAGGTTATGTGATAGCTTGTGGATGTTGACAGAACCAGAAAAACCTTCTTTTAGAACTATAAGTTAGCACCATTCTTACTATGTGGTGTTAAAGTGGAGTAAATTTTTATTGATCTTATTGGAAGTGGAGTGTATCACCATATATTGAAAGAAGTGGTGTATGCTATATTGGCAAGTTCTATAAAGTAGGGTAGCTAACTTTGTGTTTTCCATGTTGACCTGTACAAGTGGATTTATTTATGTGAATTTCCACCAAAAACATAAAATTTTTACAAATATTTATTTTATGAAAAGATAAATTAGAACTAAACTCACAAATATTTATTTTATAATGTTTTTTTTTTTTTTTTTTGTCATGTTTACATGTAAAACTAAAACTAAACTCACAAATATTTATTTTATAATGTTTTTTTTTATTATTCATTTTTTATAGTATTCTCATGAGAAAATAAATACCCAAAACCATAATACATACTTATTTATTTTATGAATAAGCCAATTGAGATAAATATTTTTTATATTATTGTCATTTCAAATTAAAATAAGTGTGAATCCATGGAGGTGGGTTACTCTTTTTTGGAACAACTTGTGTTCCAAAGGTTGAAAATGTAGCTATGTGAGGGTATTTTTTAAGCCCTACATCAAGCTTTTAAAACGTCTATCTAGGGCTAAATAAAACCCTCAATTAAACTACATAGCTCCATAACACGTAGGTTGATAGAGCTATAATATGTACATATGCCATTAAATTTTGCTTCAACTTAATGATAGTGTTTTATGTGCTCATGGCATTGAGAATCCAATAGTATTGCACATGGTATAATATGGTTTGCATTTTTGTATTATACTTAGTATTTTTTTATTATTTCATTGTATATATGTATGTATGTATTTTTAGAATTTGTTATTGTTATTAATTTAATACATTTTATAGTGTTGATAATACATTTGCATCTTATTTATTGTAGAATATATATTACTATATATTATATATAGCAATAGAGGGGTTTTGAGAGAGAAATTGGGAGAGAGACAAATAGGTAGGAAGAGAGAGAGGGAATGAGAGGGATGGAGAAAGAGAGTGAGGGAGAGGGTGTGATAGGGACGGAGGAATGGAGCAAAGGAGTGTAATGGAAAGAGACAAGGATGGATGGAGAGAGAAAGGGGGGAAGGGAGAGTGACGGAGAGACGAAGACAGTGTGAGGAAAATAAAAGGGTAATGGGTGGAGAGAGAGAGGGAAGGGGATGGGTAAGAAAAGATAGAAATGTGTAGAGAGAGAGAGAGAGAGAGAGAGAGTTGGGAAGGCACATAGTTGGATTAGAGGTGACACATACATTTATGATGATGAATGGTTTAGGTGTTATGAAACACATTCATGTTGCATTAAAATTTAAATTTCCCTCATTTATATCTCCCGTAAAAAAATTATTCTTTAAAATCGCTTGTGTGATTTAAAGAAATATAAAACATGTGCATGATTTAAAGAAATATAAAACCCACTCACAATTTGTGGAACAAGAAATATACCTCCCCCCCCCCCCCCCGACCAGTAAGTCCTCATAATCAAATGACCCTTGGGTCACCTTCCCCCAATCCCCTCCACTTCTAGATTCCTCTATCACACACCTAGTTTCCTCATGAAATGGGGCACATAATTTACGAGCTTTGATACCATGCTATTACATTTACTAGTCTCCTTATTGTCTTATGCAGAGGCTGGAAGAGCCATATAAATTTTCTCAAGCGTCATTGAGATTTCTTCCATCCTCATACACCACATCATCATCCTTCCAGATTACCTGGTTCTCATTCTACACTTTCATGACCCTTCACTTAGCCATCATTCCTTCCTTCACTGAAATATATTATGTGCTAGTGCATTCCCCAACCACCATAGCACCATAATGGTAATGTGAGATCTTGAAATTCAATGACCATGGCCTTGATAGAGCCATAATGCCTCCCCACAATACCAATTTTATCGTTAATGTATATTCCTTTTATTAGCCAAAATTTTTAGCCTCGAGTGTGAAATCATGACTCGATGCCTAGTACCTTAACCTATTGGTTTCCATCATCAACAATTTTCCTCAAGCCTCCTAGTAGTTGCGGGCAAGAGATTCCTTAATGACCCTCCCTAATGGGCCCTTTCCAATAGTTTTTGGCTTATTAAATCAACCATATCCTTTCCCTCCATATGATTCTTATTGGGCTAACATCACCTCAATGTCATGCCCATCAAAATCGTCCATTGGTGATCTGAAATCTACAAGATTTACTATTTGTGAAATTAACTAAGGTTGCATTTATGTGAATGAATGAAGGAAATTGAGATGTTTATATGCATTAAACATAAACTTGAGAACTGCAAATAAGCATAAAAAACAGAAAGAAGAAAAGAAAATGTAGAAAGTTGATGACAGAGTTCATCCCTCCTAGACTACATCTCCGGTTTGCTTCCAAGTGGGTGTCTGTTATATTATGAATGATCCAAAAGCCTCTTTAAATAGAATTTCACCAATTGAACTATCCCCATAGGCACTTATGCTTACTATCAGAATGAAGGCCTCTATCTTCTTTTTCCAACGCCACTCTCTTCTCTTGAAAAGGCCCAAGGATGATCAAGTTATGCCCAAAAAGGCCTATTGTAGGCACATGCATCTCCATATTACAGGTTTCACTATACAACTCCTTACTACCCTGGCATAATGGAAAACATTTTATATAGTCGCAGGCAGGTTCTCGGGTCAAACCCATGGACCTCCCAGGCTTTACATAGCAAATGGTTACATAGGTTTTATTATGGCACAACAATATTGTAATACATAGTGTTTTTGTTATAATCATATAAAAATTTTAAACTAAAGTATTTAATGCCAAAACCTTGGCACAATTACAATGAGATACATGTCATATGGTTTAATTAAAGTCATTTGGCAGATATATTTAACCCAACGGTCAACAAAACTCCGACCCATGGCACCTAGTGTTGAACGGCTCCCCGAACGGTTATCACGATTCTTCAGTGGATTGAAACCCATGGCATACCATAACTCTGTAGCGCATGATGTGTTTTCTGTAGTGGCGGTGATTAATAACCCCACGTGGCATGTCGACATTTAACATATGGTTAACCCATATTCCAATTCCACGCTGAATGTTGTATTCATGGCATATGTTTATTATATGGTTTCAAAACCATATATAGTTTAATATATGCGCCCAAATATATTTATGCACCATATCAAATCAGCCCTTGCGCCATGCTTAATACCATACTTTAATGCAATGGTTTCCATAGGTTTGATCTCCGCTCCACCTTTGAATGCATATCCATCTTGTAATATATATATATATATATGTATACCGCTCCACCTTTGAATGCATATCCATCTTGTAATATATATGGATATGCATTCAAAGGTGGAGCAAAGATCAAATCTAAGCTAAAAACCTATGGAAACCATTGCATTAAAGTATGGTATTAAACATGGCGCAAGGGTTGATTAAATATATATCCACTTTGCACCATAACCTTTGAACATGGTTATTAAATATGTTTTAAAACCATATTTCTTACACCATATTAATGTGCCCACCATTTGCATCCTGAATGTAACCTGTATAACAAATATATGCACCCAAACTGGACTTGACTGTGTTGACATGACCATCTGCCATGTGTCAAGATGTGTGAATGCCACTTGGCCTGCAAGGCCCCAAATTTTACCTGTTTTCCATAAACTTCAATGGATGTTTTTTCCTTCATTGGGAGGCCAATTACAAAACTGAAGATATTGTCGGATTCAGTGCGATGAGCTCTTCAGCTTGGCACTATTTCTAGAAGCGTCTAAGAAATTTGAACTTTGAGCATTTTAAGGATCCTCTTGGATCATTCCTCTCCACTGGAAGCTTTTGGACCACCAAAAGTTTGGTTTTAAGTAGACATGAGGTGAGGGTATAACTCCCTCACCCTTCTGATCATGATCCACCTTGCTTTGCTTGGATTCATGCCTTTGAGTCTCACTCAACGATACTTGACATCTCCATGCTTGGAAGTCATGAACTTCCTTTTACCTTCACCTTTCATCCTTGCTTTGCTAATGTAAAGCCATACTTGATAACCAACCTGGAAGTGATGATCCATTCAATGCTTATCATGATGCATTTTGAACCTTTGAATTGTTTCATTCATCTGAGGAAAATAGCAAAACCTTTGTAGATGTGTCGATGTCTTGCCTACACCAAAATGCCCTGAAATACAAGAAGAATGTGCTTCCCTGATCACATGCTCTCTTTCTCCCTACAGTATGCACAAATTTCCAATATGGTACAATAACCTCTCATGAACATGGTAATTCACTTCTTCCACCTGAGCACCACGAGTGAGTGATTCATAAACATCTTTGAAATCAATATCTTCAACATTTTGTTCAATGCAACTTTCATGTTCTAAATAACTATTTTTCGAAATAACTGAAGCATTAAAATATGGTCTTGATAACATATCAACTACCTTGTTTGTGTTACCTTTATTATTTTTTCTTACTAAGTGGAACTGATGCAAAAAACCCATCCATCTATAATGTCGAGATTGTTGCAACTTAGTTTGAGACTGAAGGTACTGAAGTGGTTGATGATCTGTATGAATCACTATTTCTTTTCCCATTAAGTAATGTTTCCATTTCTTAACACTTTCTACTAATGCATATAATTCTTTATCATATGTTGGATAGTTAGCAACTGCCTTAGAAAATATTTCTGAATGAAAAGAAATAGGCTTTCCTTTCTGCAATAACACAACACCCATTGCATACCCACTAGCATCATTTTCTATTTCAAGTGGTTGTTGAAGGTATAGTATAAATAAGTTTGGAGTTGAAACAATTTTATGCTTTAAAGTCTCAAATGCTTGTTGTTGTTTTCCTCCCCACTAAAAGGAAACTTTAAAACTTGTTAAAGCATGAAGTGGTGATGCAATAAAAGAGGAATGAGAAACAAGCTTCCTCCAATACTGAACTGCACCCACGAAACTTCTAACTTCCCAACTTGAACTAAAAATAATAATATCATCCAGATAGACTATGACAAACTTATCAAGAAAAGGATGAAACACATCATTCATCACTCTCATAAGAGTTGCTGGAGCATTTCATAAACCGAACGTCATAACCAACCATTCATAAAGTCTGTGTCTAGTCTTAAATGCAGTTTTCCAAACATCATTCTCTGCAATACTAATACAATGATAACCATTTCTTAAATCCAGTTTAATGAGTGATATATGATACATGCCAATGTTCCGAAGAGGAGCATGAGATTGTAATTGAATCTCATGTTGTATTTCACGTTTAGGAGGTAGAATTTTTGGGGCTTTAAACAATTCTTCATAAAAATATACTATTTCAACCAATTTGACCTTAAACTGAGAATCGCATCCTTGAAAAGTATCATACTTATTGTTAGGTTGTTTCTTAACAAACATGAGAAAATACTTTTTACATGAACTTATGAGTCTTTTCATTTGAACAACATTGATTAAATCCAAGTTTGTCTTAAGTCTGTGTACCCTGACAACATATTCAATTCCATTTTTAAAGGGATGATATTTATGCTCCTTTCTATAAAATATGGCATCTCAATCATAAAGATAAGGACTAACCAGCACAACTCCACATATATCCAAAGTAATCACATCTAAATCAACTTCATCAACAAAATTAGATGTGATTGCAAACCTTAATCGACATTGTTTTGTGACATGCATCTGAGTGTTTTCCCCATTTTCACTAACCTAGCTTCATCATTTACAATTATTTCATAAAAAATGTTTTAAATATTTTCATTAGGCAACTACAACCTAGAAAAGGGGTGGAAATTCCTATATTAACAGGCTTGTGAGACTATGATATTTACTTGTTCATTATTTTATTAGAATATGCATATAGCATTTAACATGTATATCGAAATTAAGGAATTTTTTTCTCATCTTCCATTATTTACATCAAGACCTGCATAAACAAATGTGCTTCTAATTTATTTCTTCTTGTCTAAAGGGATTTCCATCCTTGTACCCTAGCCAAAATTTACTGTGCTTTCATGTCAAAGAGACACATTTTTGAAGTCTTAACCAAGTTCCATAAATGCATGTTGAGGAAGAGATTTCAATCCACCTTTTATTGATTAATCAATTAATAGAGAAACCTTCAACCCAAATCCTTCCAATTAATCAATGAATGGAGAAACCTTCAACCCAAATCCTTCCAATTATCAATCACTAGTGGAATGCTGACAAATGTTTTGTAAATACACAACTTCTAACTATCCTCCAGAACAAACATCAAAGAGTTCATCAAGCTTACCTGGAAAATTGGAATTGTTTGAATGTATGTAATCCCTTTATTGTTGCTTCTCCCTTCAATCTATCTATAGAGAATCGTCCAAAATACTCCCTATTCACAACACTAGGAAATAAAAATTGCACCAACATCAAATTGTGGGCAATACTTATCCAACAAGTAGAAGTGTATTAAATGTAGGGGTCGCATTTAAGGCACCTAGGGGATGGCAAGTCATACATGCTAAGTGGGTAGATTTTTTAATATTTCATAAATAGAGAACCAATGGTAGATGTCGTTCTTCATGAGCCAAATCTTTCATATCTTTTAAGTGATATGATTGCACTCAGATATCTGGTGCATATTGTTGTTTAAATAGCACTTCTAGTGTTACACAGGTAACATTATGAAGCAGGAAAGATTTCACAAGAGACACTGTGAAGTAGGATAGTTTTCACAGGTGAATCTTGGTAGAGGAGAGATGGCATCTTCAATAATGGGAGGGAGAAGCACGTCGGAGTTCTAGCTTGGGAACATGTAAGATCCCTCGTCAAGATCATCATTCTTTATAATATTTATTGCACACAATCAAAATTGAAATCAAGAAGAGAAGAAAGATTACAAATTATGATCATATTAACTTCTCCAAATCAAGCCTATCAAGAACTGTACAAATCAAGGAATCAATAATTCTAATCAAGAAATCAAGGATTTTGCAAATCAAGATAATCAAGAAGTCAAGGCACATTACTTCTTTTGAAGTAACTCCTTGGAAAGTCCAACACTGGTTTGCAAGTCGAATCTTTGGCAACATCGAGGTTGTGAAGAATAACATCGACTAGAAGGATCCTTGAACACCCAAGAATAAAGATCCTAACCATTGTTGTTGTAAATAGTTTGTATGGATACGTCTCTCGAAAATGGAGGAACAAAGAGTCCTTCAATCTCTAAAACTATGAACAAGTCCTCACTGCACTAAATGTAAGAGAGCAATACAATCCCCTTGTGACCTTGGCACTCCAGCCGATGGAAACATTGTTTCCGAGTCTCACAATGTGAGATCCTTTGAGGATGACAACTAATATATCATGCTGAAATGTCCAAATGTTATGTACTCCACAAAACCTCTGGTTCACCAGTTCAGTAAGGAGTTTCACTCTACAAAGACCATGCCTTTAACAACCTTGAGCTTAGGAGCCAACTCAAAGTCCCCATTTGGAAGCAAACCTGCAAGAAAACAAAAACAAAGAAATGTCAGCCATGGGAAAAATGAACATGTATAGATCTTTATAGAGCTAATCAAATTTATGAAAAAAAAAGCTTACCATCGATACCTAAAAAAGCAATTGCAACACAAAAAAAATGACAAATTGAAACTCTGTAGCTCCACATTTTTAGTCTAGCTAGAGAGTCTAGCGACACGGGGTAAACTATTTGAGCACTCACATTCTTATAGTGTATGAACTTCTCATCAAGTTTTATTTATACATGAAGATTCATATAGTGCTCGAACTTCTGATCAGGTTTTATTTATACATGAAGATTCAGAATAAGAGAAGGGGTCGAAGTCTGTTGGGAATTAAGGATACTTGGTCTCCATGGCCATGGATGGATATGTCCAACACATGGTCGCTAGGGTATGACATGTCCCATTTGTGAATGTGTATCGATAACATTCTCATTCATTTTATTTTGAAATACCATTGATGGACTTTCCTCAAAATTTACAATGCTGATCAATTTTTTTCGATTTTTTCAAGGTACATAATTCTCACATGGTGATTAGACTAGATGAGTCAGTGATAGTGTGAAAGGCCTCGACCCACATAGAATGTGCCCAGTTGGCACTGTCCTTCAACAACTTGAGATAGGGTACTAATGATATTTTTTGAAAAGAATAAACTGTCGAAAATATGTTATACACACTTTAAAGCACATCACAACATACTACCATATAAGAATTTTAAACATTTGATTTGCAAAATACACATCAAATTCCAACCCTAGTGGCATTTGCCACTTATCCTTGTTCCTTCCATGCCTACAACCTTTTTTTTTTAATCTCATTTTAACCTATGTTTTATGGGCTTTGTCGGTTACAAATTTCTTTGGAAAGCCAAAACTTTGATAGTAAGAGTGTTTCAATCTTGTTTTTGATGGTAGAAATAGATTTAACACCATCAAAATCTCTTGGATTGTCCAAAATCTTGAACCTTGACCACTATAAATGAGATTTCCAAAAAAATAAATAAATTTTACTAAAATCATACCGAAATTCAATAAATTTGCAGCCTCCATAAACTACGTTCTATGTTGTTTTTTGTTCTGTAGATTCTACAACAGAGACACGCAAACTCTAGTCGCGTACAGGTATATTTCCTGCACCGCACATTTGCGATATTGTTTTAGGAGGAGTCTGTGTGTCTACGAATCGGGAGCTGATGTGACAGCTCCCGATCGTCGGGCTCCGGCGACCCTCCTCCCTTCAGCGACAATCAAAACGAAAACGAATACGAAACGAAAACGGAGGAGACCCCACGGTAACGGGCCGTTAGCGGACCCCACCAGCTCCGCCCCTCCTCCCGCGAGCGCCCCTCCTCCGCCACCCGCCGCTCCTCCCTCACCTGCCACCCCCACGACCACCGGCCACCAACCCCAATTTAATTAAAGCACGCTTGTTGTACAAACATTTATTTGAAATTCAAAATTTGAAATTTTAGCGCGCTACAAGAATTCCCATGCCCACCCATAACCGAGTTGAATGCATGAATGCGTGTGGGGTGGAGAGAATTGCAATGGCTTCAAAAATAATTTGTTTTCCCCGCTGCTGCAACAACTGCGCTAACGGCAACATCTTCAGCCTTTACTTCAATCTTGTATCTAGAGGTACTTATTACTTTCATTATGTATGGATTTTATACCTCAAGTTAGCCCATGTCTCATTTATATAAATATATGCCCATGACTCATTTATATAAGTATATAATTTTTTTTTTTGTAGTTTTCTACGAGAATGATTTCTGCTCTTGAACTACAAAAGAGGGTTCGCTGTATCTGAGATCGTGGGGACTCTTGTCGGTGGCTACTAAGATGTGCATTTATCGTCATTTTAATCTTTTTCTCATCATGCATCTTATTCCCGTGGACAACACCTTGAGATTTCCAATTTGTCTAGCTTTGTGGAGTCAATATGATTGCCAGTTTTATATTTTGCGGAGATAATGTATACCTCGTCATTTTTCGTTCAATTCGCTATTAAATTTTACTTCTTGAAATTTTAATGGCTTTCAGTAAGATGTGCATGTCTTGACATTTTAGTCGTTTTCTCAACATGCCTTTTTTCCTGTTAGACTTATTTTTTGAAATGAGAACGAACATTATGTTATGTTATGTTCTAGCTTTATGTACGTTGATATATTTCTTAATTACAAAAAAACAATGGTCTCGTGTGTTACTGGGTATGTGAAACAATGCAGGTTTTATGATTTACTTCTCTTACATATGGACGTTGCATGTATTTTTAAAATCGCCCGAAGTGGATAATGTTGCACACGAAGAATCGCCCGTCGGTGGGTTTGGCCAAGTTTCCAACTTGTAGAGATTGTGTGGGGAAGTCTATACGACCGTGGAAATTGTGTGTTAAAATAATTAAAATGGATATTAGAGTTGAGAGATGTTGAGATTTGAAATTTTTATATTGTTTATTTAACAATTAAAATTTTTTTTAAAACTTTTTGGATGGTTATCTTAAAGGTAACTTCACACATTAATGAGTGTTTGTGTTTTAACATAATATTGAGTGAACGTTTTTAGTTGTAATTTAATTATGTATGTTTTGTCCAATTTGCTTAAGACCAAAGGTAAAATTGACTTCAAAAAGTTCTTGACATTGTTTTTAGTAGTAATATAATTGTTTTAAGTTTCTAAAGTTTAAAAAAAAAAAATTGACTTTTTAAAGTCAATTTAACTTTTTCCTACCCAAGTTCTTGACATTGTTTTTAGTAGTAATTTAATTGTTTTAAGTTTTTGAAGTCTTTTTAAATTTTTTTTTTTTTTTTTTTTCTTTTAAGTCAATTTAGCTTTTTCCTACTTATAATTTAGTAAAAATTCATTGAATTTATAAATTTGATTTCTAAATTTTATAAAATTTAAATAATTTTCAAAATTTTCAAAATATTAAATTTACTTGTACATTTAAAAATAAATAAATTACAAGAAAATAAAATTCCCAGCACTTGAAAAAAAATTGGTCAAAAAACGCCTTTTATACCGGTTAGATAGTTGAATAAATTTCCATGAATTTGACGAATTCTCTAACAACACCAAAAAAAAGAGAGTCAATTTTGCATCTTTAATGTGTGAAAAATAAATCCAAATAATGATGGAATATAGATATATTAAAATTTTTAAGTGTAGTTTTATTAGATTATGTAAAAATTAAACGTATTGAAACCTAAATTTTATTTTAACATTTTATACTTTTAAGAAAATTTACACTTTCAAAACTTTGTTTAATATCATACCATTATTATATGTAGGTAGATTAGTTTGCATTCTAATTTGAATTTCATTACTTAAATATTTTGTTTAATGTGAGGGAGAGTATAACATTGTTCATATTCAATTTAAAATTGGCTCGTGTGTTTTTTTAAATAAGAGTAAAGTAAATTTTTAATAAAATAGTTAATGTTAATTTATGAGGTAAGATAATTGATTATCACTGTGAATTTATGTGTGAGAAGATTTGAAGTTTAAATCCACTCTTTACGGTGCCTACCAAAAAGAGCGGTACTAGGAATATTATTTTATTTTTATTTTTTATTTTTTATTTATTTTTGATTTTGTAAAAAAATAAAGAGAACAAAAAAAATAACATTTTTTTTGTTTAACTTATAGTTTTTTCCTATAGTATTATTGTCAAATGTGATATATTTGAAGGTTAATACTTAAATTAGCCTAAATCTATCTTAACTTCTTATTTATCAAGTATTTACTAAATGTCAAGAGGGATCAAATCTATTTTCACTCTAAAAGATATTTGCACTTCAAGAGAGATATTTTATCCCTCTCCACTCTTGGTAGATACAAGATTAAGATGGGTGTAAACTAATTTAAGTATTGGCCTTTAAATATGCCACATTAGATAAGAATACCATAGAAAAAAATCATGGGTTAAGAATACCATGGGCTCTAGAGTTTTTAGGCTTTCTTGGTAGACACTGAGAGGAATGTAGGTCGGTGATGTAATTCCATTCCTTCTATGCTTAACATAGAATTGACATATATTATTTAAAAAGAAACTATTAATAATAATAAAATATTTGAAAGACCATATTAAATAACATAAATTTATATGAACTTTATACAAGGAAATAATATAAAAAATCTTGTATTTTCACCTCTTAATTTGAAGAAGATGTGGAATTATTTTAACTTTTAATGTAAACTTTAAATAAAATATTAAAATAGAAATATTAACAAAATATATTTCCATACCAAATTTATATTTTCGTAAAGAAAGAAAGAAAGATACTCGAATACTTTACAAACTTTCACAACCAAATACAAAGAGCACGTTCATTAGAAAAAGAAAATTACCAAATAAATTATTTGGAAGCATATTCAAACCTATACATCCTTCTAACAAGATGAACCTAACGTTTGTTAAATGGTTAAAGGAATTTGTAAGCATGTTCAAGATGAAACCTCGCAAGAAGATGATTTTAAGATTCTTTAAATATCCAAATGAATCTGGAAGTATCTACAAACTTTCACAGTTGTCGAGATGGATTCCTTGGAGATTTTTTAAATATGTGAAGGAATCTGGAAGCTTCTTCAATATTTTTCGGCCAATGAGTTCAATGTGTAGGATATTTTTCAAAATCCCAAAGTAATCTGGAAGTACCTCCAAATCTTGGCAGTTGCTGAGGATGATTTCTTGTAGATTCGTTAAATCCCCCAAGGAATTTGGATTTTTTTTCAAATTCATACACTCAGATAAACCAATTTACAGGGGACTCGTTAAATTCCCGCAATATTTTGGAAGTTGCTTCAATCTATCAAAGTTAGACAATTGGAGGTGTTGGAGACTTGTTAAATCCATGAAAGAATCGGAAAGCTTCTTCAATATTTTACAGTCTTAAAGTAAAATTCCTCTGAGATTTTCCAAACTTCAAATGAATTCGGAATTACCTATGAAATTCCTCTGAGATTTTCCGAACTTCCAAATGGAATCTAGGATCCCACAGACTATCATATCATAAGGAGACAACAAAGTTCCTCAATGGAAGACATTTTGGTCTAGCCTTCCGGTCACGTGCCAAGATCAAGCTCACCAAGTCCACAACTTTCCATCCCCAACCGATGGCCGTATAGAGGTCGTCAACAGGATGATTATACGTATTCTGGTGTAAGCGACAATTCAAAGCATCCACACACATGGGATAAGAGCCTTCCCCTATGTACAACATAAATATAACCTGCCTCCACAACCTCAACCAGCCACAACCCTCGTGGGCTTGGGATTCCAGCCCGCTATTCCCATCGACGCAGCCATGCCATTTGCGTCACTGTGCCAATTCGACTCATGACCAGTCTGAAGCTGACAAATAAAACAACTTCATCGAGCGCATTTAGCACATCTGCCAACAGGTTCATGACATATTGGAGAGAGCCAATGTTAAGTACAAGCAACGACATGATCAACATTGAGTGCCAGACAACTTCCAGGTGGGTGAAAAAGTGTGGCTACATTTGCATAAGGAGCGCCTCGCTGGACCCCACCACAAGATTCACCCGCTCGGATATGGGCCGTACACCATCAGCAAGGCTGTAGGGAATAATGCCTTCGAGCTCAGTATTCCACCATTCCTTGGTCTGCACCGAGTATTCAATGTGGACTGCCTTCTTCCCTACTTCCCACCTCTACTGGACACCTCTGACATTGCAGAACAACCCACACCAATAGAGTTAAACCCAGACTGCATGGAACATGCCACCACAGATTGTATCATGGACATGCAAATCAAGAACACTCTCCACAGTAAGGACCTAACCCCACAAGCCAAAGCTGGCCAACTCCTGCACCAAGGCAAGTGGTTCACTAGGGACCAAGTTCAGTAAAAGTTTCCTCATCTCATGGAGGAACTCAACGCAATAGGGACCAGAACCTGTCAAAGAGGACCCTATTGAGATTGGGATCAAGGAAGTTGAATGTTAGACCAGATCAAGCGAGCACACTCTATAAAAAGGGAACAATATGAACAAATCATGTTGTTGTTAGTTGTAGATTGAGTTGTATTTAGCGTAAGAGTCTAAGTTATGTTACTATTCATCGTGGTAAAAAATTGTTAGATTCCAAGTCTTTTCTTTCTTTTAGTTCTATTGCTTATGTACGCAATGTGGGCCATTTTAGACCTCAAAATTTCTCTAATGCTTGCATTGGTGGTTGGACCTTATATCTAGATGGGGTTCCTACACCAAACGGTGTGAGGCCCATAATTGGGACTTCACATTGGAGAGGCCCCGTGTATGTTGTGACATCCAGCGCTATCAACATTGATTTAAAATTTGGAAGTTGGAAGTTGGTTTGGAACTTGGAAGTTGATTTGGAAGTGAAGCCGAGTTGGAATGGTTTTTGACATAATTATTCGAAAGGGTTTATGTTTTGTTTAAGGCCATTTGAGCCTATTTTATGTTGGTAAGAAGGCCAAGTTAAAGGTCTATTAAGGAGGTCGAGTTCTAGTGTGACAGAGGCTAAGTTCAAGGGTTGTTGGACCAATTTTTGTTGGACATATTATGGTTTGAGGTTGAGTTTCAATCCTAGTTTGAGGCCAAGTTTATGTCTTGGTTTGAGGCTGAGTTGTAATCATAGTTAGAGGTTGAGTTGTAGCCTTGGTCAAAGGATAAATTATAGATTTTTTTTTGTTGGAGGCCAAGCTTACTTGGATACCTAGTTGCAATCCTTGTGGAGGCCAAATTCTAGTCTGATTTGGGTACAAGATGCTAGGAGGCTAGACCTTCTTTTGAATAAGTTCTAAGCTTGAATATTGTCTCTTGAACAATAAAATGGTTGTAATTTGGTGCTTTCTGAGGATTGGTATTCTCATCTTCTTGAAAGGTTGAAGTTTGATATTTTTGTAAGTTGGTGCTTACAAAGTTTGGTGTTATTCTTCTTCAAGTTTTGATTTTCACTTTAATTCCCTTTTTCAAGCATTGTGTTGATGATTGATTATGTGATGATATTTTACATTTAATGTTAATAAAGTGAAAACAAGTTTAAAATTAAGTGATACTAATTCACCTTATTCTCAATATCACTGTGTATTTTCAATAGTCCGTTCATCCCCCAAAGCTAAGCCATTATCAGATTCTAAAAATTTTCTCCAATAAATATTTTGATATAAAAAAACAATCCAACCTTTTTGTGATTTGAGATTCTCTATTTCTATTATTAATCCAAGTGGGAAGAATCTTTATAGGGATGAAATCAACTAATTTGTATCAGTATAGTGCTTCTACGAAAAAATCAGATAAGTTACTACATGTGCAAGAGCTCCCCATATTTTAGAGTGCCCAATGGAGAAATTGATATCACCTCCAATAATGAATTTGTTTTGAAAACAGGGAAGGCTGAAGATATTTGTCTAGAAAGGTTTTCTTTTTGGATAAGGCCCATATATATTTATGCAGATGAATACTTAGTCATATTTGCAACATGGGCCTCCATCACCAAGCCAAATCTAATGGTTCACTTTGTGTTACATTTTATCTGAGAGTTTTTCCATCATATAATAAGATCGCCTGAGTTCTCTGTGACATCCATGATATATAAAATACCAAGAATGGAAATATTTTTACAATAATTAAAAAACTCTTGAGCAATCCATCATGGACTCTATAATGAAGATAATTTGGGGAGAATGTAATTCTACAAATATTTTTAGAGCTAGTCTTTTGGGAGGATTGACAATTCTTTTGCAGTTTAGGGAGAGGATTTTCATTTTGAAGCTTTGATTTGGGTTCTTTCTCTAAGGGCCCTATTATACATTTTTGTTTCTCTAGTATTATATCATAGTTGGCTTACTTTTTATCAAGAGATAAGTATGATTTTCTACCTCTACATGATGGTTTAAATGCATCCTTAGCATATGAACTCACTCCACTTCTTACGTCTAGGATGAGAAGGTAAAAATAAGAATATTTGTTAGGGATATGGGAGTTAGGGAGAGAACAAAGGAGGTAGTGATGACCAATCGAGGGTGGAGGAAGTGGGAAGTGGGTTTCAGGATAGAAAGTCAATTGAGACAAAGGAGGAGAGGATTTTATAAGACCTGTTGGGGGGGGGAGAGAGACAAAAGGGGAGATGAAATAGCGATACTAAGTTACACTAGAGAGGGGATGGGGGAGGGGAGAGAGTCTGAGAGATGAGACATAGAAAAGTGGTAGATGATCAAATGAGTCAAGAAGGATTGCACAAGTGTGAGGGGAAATGAACTGGGGGGGGTGAAAAAACTAAAAGAAGAAGAAGGAAGAGACAGAAACAAAATATGGGAGAGAGGGGAACTAAGTGTACCTGAGGAGGGGAGGCCCTTCAAAACAGGGGGAGGATTTTGGAACAATTGCAATGATGGGACCATTAAAATAGATGTTATTGATGGAAATATTGGATGACCACAGAGCACCTTCATCACTAAAATTGAAGTCTATGTGATTGAGATACCAGGAGGGGTCGGATCATGTGACAATTGATTTTCCTCATTAATTTTTGACATAGCTAACACCACTAGGAGAGTGATAATAATTTAGCTAGTACCATGAGCGGATCTGGCCAATACCTGGTGCTCCACAAAGTCCTAAGGGATCTTTTTTTCCCAAAATTTCTTAGTCTTTATCTTTTAACAATATTTTCCCAAATGGTCGTAAGCATGGCATTTGTCACACTTAAAATTTTGAGAATCTCCTCATAATATAGCACTTTCCTGTGGGAGGTGTTTCCAAGTTGGATTGCCATGGAATCTAGAAGACCATAAGAAAATTTGAGACCAACCAAAATTTTTTCCATACCCATATATCTTGTGTTTTAGAAGGACATGTTAGATTCATGAAAAAATTCCAAGATGTTTCCTACTTCTTTGAAGACTTCTTCGAACTTGAATAGGGGAGGGAGGTATGGAAACCAAACCTAGATGGGGATGATTGAGAGTTTCCCTAAGCAAGAATCAACATACACCATCCACCTATTTAAAGATGGTGAAAATATTGGATCCCCAAAAAATTTATTGTGTTGATAAGTTATTTCCCAACCTGAGATTGACCTTGTAATAGAGGGAACTAGTGTGCATCAAACTCTAAGAGTGGAAGTGAAACCAAGTATTGTATTAGGATCGTTACTATCTCGAGAAATGGAAAATCAAGTTGACACAAGAAGTCACATTACACAAGGGTCGAGCCTAAGGGCGAGATAAAGGAACATTTTCCACCAAGATCATATGAGATCCGTCCGGGGTGAGCGTCATAGGTGTGATCCCTTAAGATCTCAAGTATGGGTTTTGTTGTAGTGAGGTGGCCCATATCTTTACTTCTTCAAGAGAGTCCTTCGATTAATCAACTTGTTCTATTCTTCATTTCTCTCGTGGTTTCAAGAGTAGCATGATGAAGGAGAGTCTAAGGTGGAAAATTGGAGGTTGCAACTTGAAGTGCAAAACTCTAGGACTCCATCTAATTAAATCCATATCATGTTGTTATATTTAATATATGCATAATTGATGACTAAAATATTTTATTTATGAGCTACATTGAATTGTCTTTATTATTAATATTTTTTAAACATCACATATCAATTTTATATTAAAAATTAAATAAATTGTACAAAAGTAATTGGATTCTTTACTTTTCATTACTTTTTACTCTACATATATCAAGTTGATAGAAAATCATTTTATTTAAAGTGAATAATAAAATTATATATATATATATATATTTCTTTCTTTCTAAAAAATATAAAGTTGGTATGGAAATATATTTTGTTAATATTTATATTTTAATATTTTATTTAAAGTTTACATTAAAAGTTAAAAGAATTCCACATCTTCTTCAAATTAGGAGGTGAAAACACAAGATTTTTTATATTATTTCCTTGCCTAAAGTTCATATAAATTCATGTTATTTAATATGGTCATTGAAATATTTTATTATTATTAATCGTTTCTTTTTAAATAATATATGTCAATTCTATGTTAAGCAGAGAAGGAATGGAATTACATCACCGACCTACATTCCTCTCAGTGTCTACCAAAAAAGCCTAAAAACTTTATAGCCCATGGTATTCTTAACCCATGGTTTTTTTCTATGGTATTCTTATCTAATGTGGCATATTTAAAGGCCAATACTTAAATTAGTTTTTAACTCCATCTTGTACTTTGTATCTACCAAGAGTGGAGAGGGATAAAATATCTCTCTTGAAGTGCAAATATCTTTTAGAGTGAAAATAGATTTGATCCCTCTTGACACTTAGTAAATACTTGATAAATAAGAAGTTAAGATAGATTTAGGCTAATTTAAGTATTAACCTTCAAATATATCGCATTTGATAATAACACTATAGGGAAAAACTATAAGTTAAAAAAAAAGTATGTTATTTTTTTTGTTTTCTTTATTTTTTTACAAAATCAAAAATAAAAATAAAATAATATTCCTAGTACCGCTCTTTTTGGTAGGCACCGTAAAGAGTGGATTTAAACTTCAAATCTTCTCACACATAAATTCACAGTCATAATCAATTATACTACCTCAGAAATTAACATTAACTTTTTTTATTAAAAAATTACTTTACCCTTATTTAAAAAAACACACGAGCCAATTTTAAATTGAATATG
Source organism: Pinus albicaulis (assembly GCA_034641835.2). Taxonomy (NCBI): domain Eukaryota; kingdom Viridiplantae; phylum Streptophyta; class Pinopsida; order Pinales; family Pinaceae; genus Pinus; species Pinus albicaulis. Next base: position 842,886,266 of record CM076575.1, read on the forward strand.
AACAATGTTATACTCTCCCACACATTAAACAAAATATTTAAGTAATGAAATTCAAATTAAAACGCAAACTAATCTACCTACATATAATAATGGTATGATATTAAACAAAGTTTTGAAAGTGTAAATTTTCTTATAAGTATAAAATGTGAAAATAAAATTTAGGTTCCAATACGTTTAATTTTTACATAATCTAATAAAACTACACTTAAAAATTAAAATATATCTATATTCCATCATTATTTTACATAATCTAATAAAACTACACTTAAAAATTAAAATATATTTATATTCCATCATTATTTGGATTTATTTTTCACACATTAAAGACGCAGAATTCACTCTTACTTTTTTTTGGTGTTGTCAAAGGATTCGTCAAATTCATGGAAATTTATTCAACTATCTAACTGGTATAAAAGGCTTTTTTTGACCAATTTTTTTTTTTCAAGTGTTGGGAATTTTTTTTTCTTGTAATTTATTTATTTATTTTTAAATGTATAAGTAAATTCAATATTTTTAAAATTATTTAAAAGAAATCAAATTTATAAATTCAATAAATTTTTACTAAATTATAAGTAGGAAAAAGCTAAATTGACTTAAAAAATCAAAAAGAACTTTAAAAAAACTTTAGAAACTTAAAACAATTAAATTACTACTAAAAGGAGTCGTCTAACGAGCCGGAGGAATTGCCCGGACGGTCAAAATTGGCCGGAATCCGGGCCAAAAAAATTTAAAAAATCTTGCAGAAACAGTGTTTGAATTCTGATTTTGACATTGGAAATGGATTCAGCACCATCAAAAACCTGCAGGACACCCAAAATATTAAACTTTGATAGTTATTACATGGATTTAGAAAAATTCCTGCCAGATTTTCTGAAAATCTTATCGGAATTTTCATGATTTTCAGGGCCATTCCTCTGGCTAGTTAGACTACGGCCTACTAAAAACAATGTCAAGAACTTGGGTAGGAGAAAGCTAAATTGACTTTAAAAAGTAAAAAAAAAACCTTAAAAAAACTTTAGAAACTTAAAACAATTAAATTACTACTAAAAACATTATCAAGAACTTTTTGAAGTCAATTTTACCTTTAGTCTAAGCAAATTGGACGAAACATACATAATTAAATTACAACTAAAAACATTCACTCAATATTTTGTTAAAACACAAACACTCATTAATGTGAAGTTACCTAATTAAAATAACCATCCAAAAAGTTTTAAAAACAATTTTAATTGTTAAATAAGCAATGTAAGAATTTCAAATCTCAACATCTCTCAACTCTAATGTCCATTTTAATTATTTTAACACACAATTTCCGACGCCGTATAGACTTCCCCACACAATCCTTGACAAGTTGGCAAATTGGCCTCACCCACCGACTTCGTGTGCAACATTATCCACTTCGGGCGATTTTAAAAATACATGCAACATCCATATGTAAGAGAAGTAAATCCTAAAACCGGCATTGTTTCACATACACAATAAGACAAGAGACCATTGTTTCTTTGTAATTAAGAAATATCTGAATGTACATCAAGCCAGAACATAACATAATGTTCGCTTTTTCAAAAAATAGGTTTAACAGGAGAAAAGGCATGTTGAGAAAACGACTAAAATGTCAAGACATGCACATTTTATTGAAAGCCATTAAAATTTCAAGAAGTAAAATTTAATAGCGAATAGAACGAAAAATGACGAGGGATACATTATCTCCGTAAAATATAAAACTGGCAATCACATTGACTCCACAAAACTAGACAAACTGGAAATCTCAAGGCGTTGTCCACGGGAATAAGATGCATGGTGAGAAAATGATTAAAATGACGATAAATGCACATCTTAGTAGCCACCGACAAGAGTCCCCGCCATCTCAGATACAGCGAACCCTCTTCTGTAGTTCAACAGCAGAAATCGGTCTCCGGTTATGTGAGCCTCCCACCAGTGAGGCAAGTAGAAAACTACAAAAAAATTTATATACTTATATAAATCAGGCATATATTTATATAAATGAGTCATGGGCTAACTTGAGGTATAAAATCCATACATAATGAAAGTAATAAGTATACCTCTAGATACAAGATTGAAGCAAAGGCCGAAGATGTTGTCGTTAGCGCAGTTGTTGCAGCAGCGGGGAAAGCAAATTATTTTTGAAGCCATTGCAATTCTCTCCACCCCACACGCATTCATGCATTCACCTCGGGCATGGGCGGGCATGGACATTCTTGTAGCGCGCTAAAATTTCAAATTTTGAATTTCAAATAAATGTTTGTACAACAAGCGTGCTTTAATTAAATTGGGGTTGGTGGCCGGTGGACGTGGGCGTGGCGGGTGGGGGAGGAGCGGCGGGTGGCGGAGGAGGGGTGCTCGCGGGAGGAGGGGCGGAGCTGGTGGGGTCTGCTAACGGCCCGTTACCGTGGGGTCTCCTCCGTTTTCGTTTCGTATTCGTTTTCGTTTTCGTTTTGATTGTCGCCGGAGAGAGGGGGGTCGCCGGAGCCCGACGATCGGGAGCTGTCACATCAGCTCCCGATTCGTAGACACACAGACTCCGAATTGACGAAAGTACGAACACTGAGAAGACTCAGATCCATTATGGAGATGGAAAATATTAACTTTTTAAAATTTTGAGTAAAATGAAATTTAAACGGACTTTCTCGTTTTTAATTTTAATATCTCAAGTAAAGAGAAAAGGGTTTTTTATATTAATATTTCAAGAAGAGGAAAGACAAAAGGGTTTTTAATATTAATATCAAGTATTAAGTGAGAGAGAAAAAGGTTTTAAAGTAAAAATAAAGATATAATATTGAATTTGGAGTATCTCTTAAAATTGTTTTTTTAATTAAGAGTTTGTTTTCCTGATAGGGGCGAAATAGCTAATGGCCAAAAACCGAGGGCAAGAGTGAAAGCCGCTCCTTACCGACTCACCAACAGTTATTCAAGGGGTGGTTTTCTTTGAATAACAATGACGAGCCGGGCCATTAAATATGGATATCTCACATAGAAGTGAAAAGCCTTATTTCAAGGGTATGTTTTTCTCTCTTTGCGAATGTTATGAGTGGAGTCTGACATTCACCGGCATATCAATTAATAAAAAAGTGAAAGCTTGCCCTTATGAACCAATCAAAAGCCCGCCTTACGAACCATTAGCAAGTTATTCTAAATACAGGATTTTCCTGAATAACAGTTGATGAGTCAAGCCCACATTCATACAGTCACCAGATGTGGTTTTCCTCAATAACAGCTGATGAGTCAGCCTACATTCACCTATATCAGTTAAAATGTTGTTTGATAATAAAGTTTTCCTAATGTAAAAACAGAATACAATAAATATACTTGTATTTCAACTACAAAACAAATCAAAATTTAGTGTAAAATATTTTTAAATTTTAGAAATAAAAAAAAAATGTACTTCAACTTACAAAGAAATCAAAATTTATATATATATTTTAAAATTTTAGTAATTTTAACTTAAAAAAATATAGTATTATTAAGGTATATAGTCTTGTTGAAATCAAAATTGAGAGGGAATATTTTTAAATTTTAGTATTTTTAACTAAAAGATATAGTCTTGTTAAGGTATATATAGTTTTGTTAAAAAAAATCTTCATAAGACATATATCCTCAATTAATCGCGTTAGATTAAGGCTTAAGACTCTCTTTATAAAATTTTATAATAAAAATATTAAAATTTTCATAATTAAATTAAAATTTAAAAACTTTATTAATTTATATTTTATTTTATATTTTTTAATTAATTATTTATAAATATTTATTTTATTTAAAAATATTTTAATTATTAATATACAATAATAATATTTCAACTTTTCTTTTCCATATCAAATAAACTATCCGTTAGGATTAATTTTCTTCTTGTTTGTTATTATTCTTCATTCATTTTATTTTTTACGTGATTATCTTTATTTATATATTTCATTTTCATTTTCATTTGATTATTTAAATTTTTACTTATTTTCTTATTTATTTATTTATGTAATTTTTCTTTTAGTATATTTTATTTTTATTAATTTTTATTTTTGTTTTTATTACTATTGTTTTATTTATTTATTTTATTTTATTTTTAAAATTTTTTTAATTTATTAGTTAAAATATAATACTAATAATTCAACTATTTTCTTATTTAAAATAAATATCACTTATATGCAAGAATAATAATCTATAATATTATTTTATCTTTAGAGTTTATGATTTAGTCCAATTATCCGCTTAGATACCTAAGAGTCTTAGCTTCTTTATCTATTTAAATTGTAGTCCTAGACTGTATTTATCTTGTCCCTACGATGAACCAATAATAATGAGTTCGAAAAGCGTATTAAAAATCCGCTGGTCAGTTGAATGTGATTTTATTTAAAAAATTTATACACAATTTTATGGATCATTTTTGAGGCTGATCAAATTTAAAATTTTAATTTAATAAATTAAATATGTGAAAAATGGAAATATTAATTTTATTAAAAAACCTAAACATTTGTAAAACAAGTATTTTTCATTAAAACATTTTGTTTAATCATAAAAGAGCAGGTGCATTATGTTATTCAAATCATGAAATGAGATAGTTAACTTTCTCTCTAATAATATTTCTATATATATATGGTTTCATAAAGTAAATTGAAGTTAAGTTGAATACGGATTAATTTAAAGGTGGTTGAGTCATAGGGAATAAAAACTGATTTCAACTTGCAAAGAAATCTAAATTTATCTATATTTTGTTCTACCGTGGGAGGGTTTGAGGCGTTCGAGGGTTTGAATGCGGTGAAAGAGGGTTTGAGCTGCAGACAAAGAATCGCAGCAAGTTTCAGCAACAAAGAACTGGGGATTGACAGGCTGCTCCATGGCGGCGACCTCGGGAGGGGGGCAGCCGCCCTCCTACCGCGACATAACAAGCGGAGACCAGACACAGCGGGCCCCCCATTCGACATCATCACAGCAAAGGGCCGCCCCTGTTCTGGGAGCCGAATGGCAAGCCAAGATGAAAAGCCAATGCCTGCCACGGGCAGTGAAGAAGCCGAAATATGTCATTGCACCAACAACGCTAGATGAATACCGAGGATATATGAAGAATCATGCATTAATCTGTAAGTTTATAGGTATATGGCCTTCTGAAAAGGATTTATGGAAATGGATTCAATCTAAATGGCAACCTAAAGGTCACATTGATCTGAAACTAGGAGCCAAGGGTTTTTTTACAGTTATTTTTTCAAATTTACAAGATAAAGAACGCATTTTTGAGGGAGGTCCTTATTTTTATAGAAATGCAGGACTCTTTCTTAGACAATGGGAGGAATGTTATAACCCTGAAAAAGAGCAATTTCTGGCTGCTCCAGTATGGGTTCGACTCTTTGGGTTGCCAATGGATTTCTGGGACCCTAAAATTTTGGAAGGAATAGGAAATGTGTTAGGCTCATTTGTTAAAATTGCAGATACCACTGTACGGGGGCGCTACACCTCCTTTGCAAGAATTTGTGTGTACATGAACATCTCTGAACCATTACCAGAGCAGATTGATCTTGAATATGAAGGAAAAATTTGGCCTCAACTACTTGACTATGAACACATTCCCTTCAGATGTCGATGATGCCATGAGTATGGCCATTTGTTCAATTCGTGCCCATTAAACGCTTCAGATAACCAAAAACTTGTGGAAAATGAACTAGGGACGACACCACGACAGGATGAAGAAGGATTTATAACAGTTCCTGCAAAAAAACGGCAACAGAGATCAGGAAATCAAAATGCTGGATCAACTCTAAAACAACAACACCTTGGCAACACAACAACAAACAATAGGTATGACGCATTGCATGAAGAAGGGGAACCGTCGGGGCCATAAATAATAGTCGAGATCCCAGTTGATAGGAATGAGGAAATAACGCAGAAAAATCAAAACACTAAGAGGAAAGCAGGACCAGAATTAGAGGTAAATGAAGAGAATATACAATAGGAGCAAACCCCAATGGAGATTGAACAACCTAAAGAAGATCTAAGTACAGAGGAAAAGCTGCTAAAAAGTTTATTGGCTGAATGGCGGAATATGGATGACCGTTTTATCCCGGAAGATCAGAAGACCCTGTATAAAGAAACCTTTGAAACTTACTTGACAAATCAAGCGAGGAAAGAAGCCAAAGACCGAGAAGAGACAGTAGGTAAAAAGAAACCTACACCAAATAAGCAGGTCAAAAAGAGAGGACGCCCAACTCTGAAAGACTCAATACAACTAGTAGGAGAAATGTTGATTAATACAGGCAAGATAATGCCGTTAACAACGGTATTCCAACAACTACCAAAAAATATCTAATGAAAGTGCTCTCCTGGAATATAAGGGGATTGAACAGTAAAGGAAAACAGAGATATTTGAAAGAAAAATTACAAATGGAGAAACCTCAAGTAATGATGCTCCAAGAAACAAAGGTTGCAGGGCAGAAGCTTGAGGCAATACTGAAATCTTTCAAAATGCAATATGAGGTTATGGCAATTGATGCAAGGGGAACGTCAGGAGGAATAGCTATCCTCTGGAATGGAGCTGAAATCGTCACAGACGGATGGATAGGTTTGCCTCGTATCCTAACAGCAACTTTCAGACAGATTGGAGCAGAGGAAAGAATCCTTATATCAACGGTATACGGACCCCCTATACCAGGAGAGCGTGCCACATTCTTACAGAACATTCGAAATTTGAGTACTATGCACAGAGAGAAATACTGGCTGATAGGAGGAGACTTCAACATAATCCTCAATCTTTTGGAGAAAAAAGGAGGCATACGAAGAGAAGAACCGGAAATGACTCTTTTCCGAGAAGTCCTTCAGGATCTTCATCTTGTGGATATCCCAACGGTTAATGGCAAATTTACATGGAATAATCGCAGAGGAGAAAGGCATCAAGTGGCGGCCAGGCTGGATCGATTCTTAGCATCGGAAGCTTTAGTCAGCAGAGATATCTACTATGAAGCTGCAATCCTTCCAGCACTGGGATCGGACCATTGGCCGATTAGATTTGAGATAGATATTAAAGCAAGAAGCACAAATCGGCCGTTCAGGTTCGAATTGTTTTGGCTAAGGGATCCAAGATTCATAGAGAAAGTTAAAAATTGGTGGAACGCTAATCCAGCTCGAGGTAATAATAAGACGCACTCCTTCCAACTGCGCCTGAAGCAGCTAAAAGTGGAAATTAAAAGGTGGAATAAGCAGGAATTCGGTGATATACACCAAGACAAAATCCGATTAAATGAAAAAATGAAGCAGATACAACAACAAATCATTCTGCAGGGGAGAACAGAAGAACTGGCTTTGGAAGAAGGGCGTACCCTGAGTGAACAAGAAGAAAGGAGGAAGCAGGAAGAGATACTATGGAAACAGAAATCTCGGGTAAATTGGTTGAAAGAGGGAGACCGTAACACGAAATTCTTTCACCGAGCAACAATCCAGAGACGGCAACAGAATCGTATATTTTCTTTGAAAGCAGAGAATGGAGAACACGTAGTCAAACATGAAGATATCGAACGAAATCTGGTTCAACATTTTCAAGATCTCCTAACAGAACCCATCCCAGACCGTCAGGAGGCAATTCAGAAGATCAGTCAGCATATACCTCAAGTGATTACTCGAGAACAAAATCTAGCGTTGCTAAGAGCCGTTACTCTGCAAGAAGTGGAAGAAGTGGTCATGCAGTTACCACAGAACAAAGCCCCGGGGCCAGATGGCTTCACAAGTGAATTTTTTAAAGCAGCATGGACATTTATAGGTTAGGATATCTTAGAAGTGGTGGAGGAATCCAGGAGGAATAAAAAGGTTTCACCAGCGCTAAACGCAACCTTTCTGACTCTTATACCTAAGCAACAAAATGCAGATACCCCAGTTGGCTTCCGTCCGATAGCCCTCTGCAATGTAATTTACAAAATTATTTCTACAATTATGGTCAACCGGATCAAACCTCTGATGCCGATGTTAATTGGCCCTGAACAAACAGGGTTTGTATAGGGGAGACAAATTTTGGACGGAATTGTAGTGGCACAGGAAGCTATGCATACTTTAAAGCAGGATAAAAAGAGAGGTCTTCTAATCAAACTGGATTTATCAAAAGCATATGACCGCATCAGCTGGCAGTACCTTAGGGAAGTGATGCGAGCCTTCGGGTTTGAAGAAAGATGGGTACAATGGATCCACTCTTTTATCTCCTCCCCCCATTTTTCAATTTTAGTGAATGGAAGCCCATCAAGGACTTTTAATAGCTCTAGAGGTCTAAGACAAGGAGACCCCCTGTCCCCTTTTCTCTTCATCATAGCAGCGGAAGGTCTGGGAAGACTAATTAAAGCTAAAGTGGCAGAAGGACAGCTAAAGGGATTACAATTGTGGGGACCCCAGCTACCGTTAACTCATCAACAATTTGTAGATGATACCCTCCTATTTTGCATGGCCTCCCTCAGAGAATGTAAAACGATTCTTAAAATTCTGGAAGTTTTTATGGCAGCCTCGGGCACTGAAATCAACAAAGATAAGTCAAATCTATATTTTTTTAACTGTCCAATTGAAGTGCAGAATCACCTGGTCAGAACATTGGGTTTTCAAAAGGGAACCTTCCCTCTGAAGTACCTTGGGATGATTTTAAACCCAGGTCCAACGCGAATAATAGATTGGAAAGAAATAATCGTCAGAATCGAGAAAAGAATTCAAAATTGGTCATTTAGAACTCTGAATGCACCAGCTCGGCTCACTCTTCTGAAAGCGGTGCTGCAAGCGTTACCCATCTACCAGCTATCAGGACGGGCTTGCCCGAAAGGTATATGTATTCAACTAATAGACATTTTTAAAAAATTCTTGTGGCAAGGAGCCCAAGTAAACAGAAAATGGGCACTGCTCTCTTGGGATAAATTACAAAGGTCGAAAGCAGCAGGAGGACTAGGACTCCGAGACCCATTCATCCTCAACAATGTGCTGGGGGCAAAACTTTGGTGGCGCTGGCTCATGGGAGGACAAGACATCTGGAAAAAGATTTGGCAAACCAAGTATGAAATGCCACCAACCATAGCAGGGTGTCTGAAAAGTGATAGAATACCAAATGGATCTACAATATGGAATCTGGCAGCCATGAATAGAAACTTAATTCGGAGCCACAGCTTTTGGGAAATCAGAGACGGGAAAACAGCTTTGTTCTGGGAAGATTCATGGCAACAGCGTGACAAACTGTTTACAAGGTTAGAACTGGGAGAAATCTTCCTTTATACGAACACTCCAAATAACAGGATAGTAAATAAGTACTGGTCAAACAACACAAATGGAATATGGCGACAATGGAAAGATAAAAATAGTTGGCCTGAAGCTCCGCAAACGCTACAATGGAATAATTTTGATAAAGAACTAAGTACTAGAAATCTTCGTAACATTACAGGATCAGACATTTTACGTTGGGGACATCAACCTAAAGGTCTGTTTACAATCAGAGAAGGCTATCATATTCAAACACAGCAAAGGCAGGATAATGCGCAGCAAATATGGAAAAAGATATGGGAAATGAATCATTGGCCAAAAGTAACTTATTTCATATGGCTTGTAAGTCATGGCAGAATTTTAACATGGGAAAATCTCAGGAAAAGAGGCATGATAGGTCCCTCTCGATGCATTTTTTGTAACATTGAAGAAGAGACGACAGAACATCTCCTTACTCATTGCAGGCAGGTACAATTACTATGGCAGCACCTAGCACAACTGTTCAAGCAGACAGATAAAAGCAATGCAGGCATAAAGGAAACAATAACCAACTGGAGAAAGGGAAGATATCAGTGTCAGGTGATCAATAGAGCATGGGCCCTGTCATATGGTTTCCTGATCTGGAATATCTGGAAAGAGAGAAATTTGAGAGTATTCCAGGACAAGGAGAAACCAATGAATAATATTTGGCAACACACAATGGGCAACATCAGAGAAACCATCCTAACAGAAAAATGGTCAGACGAAGACTGGAAAACTGTGGGGCCAGAAGCCCAGATCCTAGAAAATCTTAATCTCAAACCGGAAATGCTGAGCCAGGGATCATGGAAATTCAGACCACCCAATCAATCAACTCAAGAACAATGGATGCCCCCACAACAAGGTTTTTTAAAGCTAAACTATGATGGAGCGTCGAAAGGAAACCCAGGGCAAGCCGGGGCAGGTGGAATTTTCAGAAACTCTCAAGGAATAGTATGTAGATTCTATGCGTTAGACCTGGGTCATGCAACTAATAACGAAGCCGAATTAATGGCAGTCAAACGGGCTCTTCAGATTGCTATAAGAGAAGCCTATCAGAGAATTATAGTAGAGGGCGATTCTGCAATGGTTACAGAGATCCTAAAAAAACTTCAAAAAGGTAACCCCTGGGAGAAGATCTCACAAAGTTGGAGAACTGCAAGCCTCATAGAAGAAATCAGTCATTTGGTGAAAAGGATAGAGTATATTATCCCTTCCCATGTGCTGAGAAAAGGAAACAAAGCGGCGGACTATATGGCAAATTGGGGTTGTCAAAATGTAGATCGCAAAATAGAAGGTCGCCCAGTGGATCCAATATGGGACGTAGAATTGTACTCTCTCCAAGTGATAGTCAACAAAGATCTCCAACCCCCCGATCAGGGTGATCCTTTGTCAATTGGAAACGGGAGTCGTGGCAACAGGGCACACGGATTAATGCCACCGCATTCAGGATAATTATGAAGTCAGGACAGGAAACATCAATGCAAGGTATGAAGAGGGGATATGGCCAGGCTGTGTGGTCAGCTCACACAAGACAATCTGCCGCCCAAATAAAAGACGGTCCTCCACCTTCTCATTCTGGCATGCAAAAACTTGTGCGGGATCCTGAGGAAAAACGAAGGCGAAGGAGAAGCTCCAGTACTCAGTCGGCGCTCCATCTGTTCTTGTTACGGTATGTAAGAAGCATCCTAACCATTCTAATGAAGCCTGATACTGTTACCTGTAGTAGACGCTTTACAGAAGATTACCAGCTGAGTTTATGTAGAATTCTGTATCCATTAACACCTCTAAAGAAACCAATCTGGCCCTGTTTTAGATACCCCAGTGGTAGTCTAGCTTATTTTGTTTATTGGGTTCTGTTACTGTCCGCCATTGCTAGTACTCTAGAGATAATTGAGTATGAGTCAGTAAAAAAACTATCCCATCTGGAAATGTATGAAAGGGGAAGACTGCGTGAGCCTCTGGGGTTAGAATCTGGCTCATTACCAAGTCATAGAGGCTCTAAGCTCCTCTTTGTGTGTGATTTTGTTGGTATCGGTGAGAACCTGAAACTTAGGACTGTTAGGTGCATGAGCCCTTTTCAGAAGGGCGTAAGTTGGAGTCTTAGCAATTTCATCTTCGCAGGTGGTCTTACTGCAATTTCTCAGCGGTTTTGGGTTTGGGTTTTCTGGTTCCAGCTTTATGGGGGTCGTATCACAAGAAATGCCCATAGTGTAGGGCAAGATACCAAACTTGGCTTCAATGCTGCTAACTGTTGTCATGGCCTGAACCCTAGAGCCCAGAGAAAGGCTCTGCTCTGGTATATTAATCTGTGTTTCAACCTGTATTTCATGACCCAAAGTCCCAAGGTTAATACAGTCGTTTTGTCTAACAATTCTCAGAGTTTAAGTACCAATGTTAAGTCTATTAGATTGCATGGCAGCCAGGAGATGGACATCCAAAGGTGGCGCACTGTACATGATAATCTAACGTTTTATATTGTTACTATTCCTGTTGATGCACTGGTGCATGTCCATAGGGTTTCAGTGCTAATGGGAAAACGAAAAGTGAAAACAGAGGCTGCCAAAGGAAAGCAGCCAGTGCAAGCTGAACCAGTCCAGGAAAAAAGGGGACGGAAGACAAACCAGGAACACCTGGAAACATTAGCTGCTACCTATGTCATTGGCAATTCCTCTAACACAAGGCAGGTCATTCGAGGATGGGAGAGGGACATACAAACAGAATTTGAAGATAATGAGTCAGAAGAAGATATTTTGGACTTCATACAAGACCCAGGAAACACGCGGGGACGACTTACCCTTTTCAATCAGACTGTCCATACATATTGGATAGTCAAATGCTTAATAGCGAAAGCCATGCAAAGCTTCCATCCTCAGTATACTCAAGTAGAAGCTGCCAAGCAGGGGACAAGCATGCAGGCCCAGATTCAAGAAATTCAAGACCAACTACAGCACATAAAGATAACTCAATACCAGACGGTGGATAGAGTTAGCAGGCTGGATGATAACGTAGGAAGGATATGCCGGGGACCAGCGCAAAAGACCCTACCCCAGTTTCTTCGTCAGAAATATAGCAGTATGTTTTTAGACAGTATGAATGCACAGATGTTTTAATTTTTGATGATAATTTTGTTTAAAAATAGAAGTATTAAATGCTTTAGGAAAGCAAGTCTAGGAATCATAGAAAAGACAGCTGAGGAAAAGTATAGGAGGATGAAACAATTTCAGTTTTGGACAGCGTATTATGCATATAGATGGCCAACAGACCTGGTTTCCTGCGGGCAGGTTGAGGCCAAGCTAAACAGATCTTATTTATATTATGTAGCCTGCCTTTACAGATATAAATAGAAAATGGACTGGACCCACTGAATTTACAAAAAAAAAAAATATATATATATTAAAAATACCTCAATATATATTTTTAATTATATTTTTCCCATTTTAAAGTCGGTATATTGTCTAATGCTTCTTAAACTCATAAAAATTTCAAAATAATCTCTCTACATATTATTCCTTCATAACTTTCCTATTCTTCCCTCAGTTTTTCATATAATTTTTTGATATTTTGGGGTTAATTTTATTTTATATTGTTAATGAATTTTATTTTTATGTTTGATATTTTTTCAATATTCAAAATGTTAGAATTGAAAAAGAATTTAAAAGAGGATATTATATTATATTTATTATATTTTTCATTAAAATATTTAATTATTTCAATCATGATAATTATTTTGATTATGTTAATGATAGTGAAAAACTTGTTTAAATTTATTTCATTTGAAGTATGTATATTTCACCTTATGTTAGCGTTAGAATGTCCTATTGCAGGTATTAAAATTGTTATTTATGAAACATAGTGCAAGTGAGAGAGGGAGAGGCAGAGGGAGAGGGAAAGAGAGAGGGAGGGAGGAAGGACAGAGGGAGGGAGGGAAAGAGAGAGGGGGGAGGGATGGGGAGATGGAAGGAAGGAGGTAGGGAGGCGGGGATGGAGACTGAGTGAGAGGGTGAGGCATAGCGATAGGGAGGGTGGCAGAGTGAGAGGAGGGAGGGAGAGAGAAAGGGGGAGGGAGGGAGAGAGAGAGGGTGAGGGGGATAGGGAGAGGGAGGGAAGGAGGAAGGGAAGGAGGTAGGGGGGATGGGGATATGGAGGCAGGGACGGAGGGACGAAGGGACAGATGGAGACTGAGTGAGAGGGTGTGGTAGAGGGAGAGGGAGAGCGGGGGAGTGAGAGGAGAGAGGGAGAGAGATAGGGGGAGGGGGAGGCAAAGGGAGAGAGAGAGGGGGAGGAGGGGAGTCACGGAGGGAGGGAGGGATGAAGAGAGGGCGAGGGGGGGAAGGACAGAGGGAGGGAGAGGTTGAGAGGGATAGGGAGAGGGAGAGTGGGCAGGAGGTAGGGAGAGAGAGAGAGAGAGAGAGAGGGATAGAGTGAGGGAGAGCAAGAGGGAGGGGGAAAGGGAGAGAAAGAGGGAGGGGGGGAGGGAGAGGCAGAGAGGGAGGGTAGGATAGGGGGAAGAGAGGGAGGGAGGGAGAGTGAAGGGGGAGGGAGAGAGAGAGATATAGGGAGAGAGAGAGGTAGAGAGAGAGAGAGGGATATGGAGAGAGATATAGGGAGGGAGGGGGAAAGAGACAATGGTAGGGAGGGAAAGAGAGGGGACGGGGGACAAAGAGAGAGAGAGGGGGGGGGGGAGAGGAGGGGAGAGAGGTGGTAGGAGGGATGGAGGGATAGGGAGAGGGATATGGATATGGGGAGGGAGAGAGAGGAGGAGGAGGAGGAGGAGGGGGAGGGAAGGAGGAAAAGGGAGAGGGAAGGAGAGGAAGTGGGAGGGAGAGGGTGAGAGGGATAGGGAGAGGGAGACTGGGTAGGAGGTAGGGAGAGAGAGAGAGAGAGAGAGAGGGGTAGAGTGAGGGAGAGAGGGAGGGAGAGAGGGAGAGGGGAGAGGGAGGGACGGAGGGAGTGGGGATGGGGAGAGGGAGGGAGGGTAGGGGAGTGGGAGGTGGACAAGGAGATGGAAAGAGATGGAGTGAGGGAGAGTGAGTGGGAGGGAGAGAGGGAGATGGAGGGAGAGAGGGTGCGAGGAGGAGAAAGGGGGAGAGAGAGGTTGAGAGGGAGGAAGAGATAGGGGGAAGAGAGGGAGGGAGGGAGGGAGAGGGGCGAGGGAGGGAGGGACAGAGAGAGAAATGGAGAGATAGAGAGAGAGAGAGGGGTAGTGGGAGGGATGGAGGGAAAGGGAGAGGGATATGGATATGGATATGGGGAGAGAGGAAGGGAGGGAGATGGGGTGGGAGCGAGGGGAGGAATGAGAGAGAGAGGAGAGAGGGAGGGAAGGAGAGGGTGGTAATGAGAGGGAGAGGGATAGGGAGTTAGGGAGAGAGAGAGGGGGAGAAAGGCAGAGAGGGAGACGAAGGAAGGGAGAGGGTAGAGAGTGATAGAGAGAGAGGCAGAGGTAGATATGGGGGGAAGGGAGAGAGGAAGGGGGGAAGGGAGAGAGGAAGGGACGGAAATGGAGTGAGAAGTAGGGAGATGAGGAGGGAGAGAGGGAGGGAGGTAGAGGGAGGGAGGGATAGGGAGGAAAAGGGAGAGGGAGAGGGGTGAGTGAGTGGAGAACGTGATAGAGATAGAGGGAGAGAGAGGGAGGGGTAGAGAGGGAGAGGGAGAGGGAGGGAGGGAGAGGGGAGAGATAAGGAGAGAGCGAGCGAGAGGATTTGAGGGAGGGAGGAAGGGAGAGAGGGCGGATAGGGAGGGGAAGGAGAGGGGGAAGGGGGGAGAGGGAATTAGAGGGTGGGAGAGAGAGAGTTGGAAGGAGATAGATGAGAGAGGGAGGGAGGGATGAAGAGGAGGAGAGTGAGACATAGAGGGAGAGGGAGGTAGTGAGAGAGATAGAGGGACAGTGAGGGAGAGGGAGCGGGCGGGAGAGATAGGGAAAAGAGAGGGATAGAGAGATAGGGAGAGGGAGAGAGGGAGGGAGGGGGGATTGGGAGAGGGAGCGAAGGGGTATTGGGTGAGGTAGGGAGGGAGGGGGGATGGGGATGGAGAGAGGGAGGTAGGGAGGGAGTGAGAGGGATAAAGTGAGGGAGGTAGAAGGAGTGGGCGGGGGGAGAGGAGGATTGGGAAATAGAGGTAAGAAGTGAGCATGGGAGAGGGAGTGAGAGGGTGAGGCAGAGGGAGTGCGGGACCAGTGGAGTGAGAGGAGACAGGGAGACAGGGAAAGAGGGGGGGGAGCGGGGTGGGGAGAGGGAGGGATGAAGTGGGGTGGGGAGGGAGAGGAGGAGGGAGTTGGAGGGAGAGAGGGATGGAGTGAGAGGGAGAGTGGGTGAGAGATATAGAGAAAGACAGGGAGAGAGAGGGGGAGAAAGAGGGAGAGAGTGAGAGGGGAGAGTGAGGGAGAAAGAGAGAGAGGAAGAGGGAGTGAGGGAGGGGGGATGGGGAGAGTGAGAGCGGGAGGGATTGAGGGGGGATGGGTATAGGGAGGAAGAGGGAGGGATATGGAGAGAGAGAGAGGGAGAGAGGGAGGAGGGGGAGTGGTTCGGAGGGAGAGGGAGAGGGAGGAAGAGGGAGAGAGAAAGAGAGAGAGAGAGATAGAGAGAGGGAGGGAGGGAGAGAGAAAGAGAGAGAGGGGGGGAGGGGGGTAAGGAGGGAGAGAGAGAGAGGGATAGGGAGAGATGGATATCGAGGGAGAGAGAGGGAGGGAGAGAGAGAGGGAGGGGAATGGAGAGAAAGGGTGAGAGGGAGGGAGGGAGAGTGAAGGGGGAGGGAGAGAGAGAGGGATATGGAGAGAGATATAGGGAGAGATAGAGAGAGAGAGTGATATGGAGAGAGATATCAGGAGGGAGGGGGAAAGAGACAAAGGGAGGGAGGGAGAGAGAGGGGACGGGGGACAGAGAAAGAGGGGGGACGAGGGACAGACAGAGAGAGAGAGAGAGGGAGGAGGAGAGAGAGGTGGTGGGAGAGATGGAGGGAGAGGGAGAGGGATATGGATATGGATATGGATATGGGAAGGGAGAGAGACAGGAGGAGGGGGAGGGAGGGACGAAAAGGGAGAGAGGGAGAGAGAGAGAGAGAGGGAGAGAGGGAAGGAGAGGAAGTGGGAGGGAGAGGGTGAGAGGGATAGGGATAGGGAGACTGGATAGGAGGTAGAGAGAGAGAGAGAGAGAGAGGGGTAGAGTGAGGGAGAGAGAGAGAGAGGGGTAGAGTGAGGGAGAGAGAGAGGGAGGGAGGGAGAGGGGAGAGGGAGGGAGATAGGGAGTGGGGATGGGGAGAGGGAGGAAGAGGGAGGGAGAGAGGGAGCGTGGGGGAGCGGGAGGTGGACAAGGAGATGGAAAGAGAGGGAGTGAGGGAGAGTGAGTGGGAGGGAGAGAGGGAGATGGAGGAAGAGAGGGTGGGAGCAGGAGGAAGGGGGAGAGAGAGGTTAAGAGGGATGAAGGGATAGGGAGAGAGGGAGGGTAGGATAGGGGGGAGAGAGGGAGGGTAGGGAGGTAGAGAGACGGGGGGGGGTATATGGAGAGAAATAGAGGGAGGGAGGGAGAGAGAGGGGACGGGGGAGAGAGAGAGAAATGGAGAGAGAGAGAGAGAGAGAGAGAGAGAGAGAGAGGGAGAGGGATATGGATATGTATATGGATATGGGGAGAGAGGAAGGGAGGGAGATGGGGTGCGAGCGAGGGGAGGAAGGAGAGAGAGAGGAGAGAGGGAGGGAAGGAGAGGGTGGTAGTGAGAGGGAGAGGGATAGGGAGTTAGGGGGAGAGAGAGGGAGAGAGATAGGGGGAGAAAGGCGGAGAGGGAGACGAAGGAAGAGAGAGGGCAGAGATTGATAGAGAGAGAGGAAGAGGGAGATATGGGGGGAAGGCAGAGAGGAAGGGGGGAGGGAGAGAGGAAGGGATGGAAATGGAGTGAGAAGTAGGGAGATGAGGAGGGAGAGAGGAAGGGAGGTAGAGGGAGCGAGGGAGGGAGGTAGAGAGGGAGGGATAGGGAGGCAGAGGGAGAGGGAGAGGGGTGAGTGAGTGGAGAGCGGGATAGAGATAGAGGGAGAGAGAGGGAGGGGTAGAGAGGGAGAAGGAGAGGGAGGGAGGGAGAAGGGAGAGATAAGGAGGCAGGGAGAAGGGAGAGGATTTGAGGGAGGGAGGAAGGGAGAGAGGGGAGATAGGGAGGGGAAGGAGAGGGGGAAGGGGGGAGAGGGAATTAGAGGGGGGGAGAGAGAGAGAGAGTTGAAAGGAGAGAGGGAATGAGAGAGAGGGAGAGGGAGAGAGGGTGGGAGATTGGGAGAGAGAGAGGAAGATAGGGATGGCGAGAGGAAGGGATGGTGGGAGCGAGAGAGAGAGGAGAGAAGGAGATAGATGAGAGAGGGACGGAGGGAGAGGAGGGGAGTGAGACATAGAGGGAGAGGGATGTAGGGAGAGAGATAGAGGGCAGTAGTGAGAGAGATAGGGGGACAATGAGGGAGAGGGAGTGGGAGGTAGAGATACGGAAGAGAGAGGGATAGAGAGAGAGGGAGAGGGAGTGAGAGGGTGAGGCAGAGGGAGTGCGGGAGCAGTGGAGTGAGAGGAGATAGGGAGAGAGGGAAAGACGGGGGGAGAGGGAGACAGAGTGAGAGAGAGGGAGAGAGGGAGGGATGGATCGGGGAGGGGAGAGTGGGTCGGAGGTATAGAGAAAGTGAGGGAGAGAGGGAGAGAGTGAGAGGGGAGAGTGAGGGAGAAAGAGAGAGAGGAAGAGGGAGTGAGGGAGGGAGGATGGGGAGAGTGAGAGCAGGAGGGATTGAGGGGGGATGGGTATACGGAGGAAGAGGGAGGGAGATGGAGAGAGAGAGGGAGAGAGGGAGGAGGGGGAGTGGTTGGGAGGGAGAGGGAGAGGGAGGAAGAGGGAGAGAGAAAGAGAGAAAGGGAGATAGAGAGAGGGAGGGAGGGAGAGAGAGAGAGAGGGAGGGGAGGTGGGTAAGGAGGGAGAGAGAGAGAGGGAGGGGAGGTGGGTAAGGAGGCAGAGAGAGGGAGGGAGAAATAGAGGGAGGGGAAGGGAGAGAGAGGGTGAGAGGGAGAGAGTGAGGGAGAGAAAGAGGGAGGGATGGAGAGAGGTAGGGAGAGAGGGGGAGTGGGATAAGGAGATGGAGAGAGGGAAAGGGAGGGAGGGAGGGAGCAGGAGATACATGGAGAGAGAGAGAGAGAGATAGAGAAAAGCAGAGATGGAGAGGGAGGGAGAGAGAGAGAGAGGGTGAGGGAGAGCGAAAGAGAAGAAGAGGGAGAGGGAAGGAGAGGGAGAGGGAGAGTGATATCGAGATAGAGAGGGATATTGATTTAGGGAGGTAGGGAGGGAAGGAGAGGGGGAGAGAAAGGGAGAGAGAGAGAGAGAGAAGGAGGGAGAGAGAGGGAGAGGGAGAAAGGGACACACACACACACACACACAAGGAGAGAGAGAGAGAGAGAGAGAGAGAGGCAGGGGGGAGAGAGAGAGAGGGAGGAGGTGTTGTGAAACCAACTCCAAAAATAAAAGAAAAGAGATATCAGCACCTTATAAATAAGCCACTTCTAGGGGGCAACCTCCAATACATTACATTAATGACCAATTCTTGGATGATACAAATTACAAAACCTCCTTTCTATATATAAGAGTCCATGGGGCCATAATATAATCCTAGTGAGGCCACAATGTAATCCTAGCCGACCTAACAATAATAATTTAAGCGAACAATAATAACAATATGGGGGTTACAGGGGTACAATAATAATAATAAGGGGGTTACACTAACAACAATAAGGGACTATACTGGTAATATAGGGACCTAACATGCCCCTCTCCTTCAAAAAATGTTGTCCTCAATGCTTGAGTAGCTCTGGGTGTTTATGTATAAAATTCTCGTCCTCCCATGTAGAATCTTCGGTGGGTAAGTTCTTCCACTCGATGAGATACTCTGAAATTGATCAATTCCATAGGTGTCGAGTTCTTGTTTCCATGACCGCTTCAGGTTCCAATATGATTTTTCCTTCCTCTTCAAGTTCTGGCAATATTGTTTGAACTGGAAGATTTTCACCTATAACCTTCTTTAAGCATGAAACATGGAAAAATGGATGCACTCGTGAAGAAGCAGGAAGCTCCAATTTGTATGTCATAGTACCAATATTTTGCAACACCTTGTAAGGACCATAGTACTTTGGTGATAATTTATTATCCTTCTTAGCTTGCTTGAGGGAAATTTGTTTCTATGGTTGTAGCCGTAAAAATACCTAATCTCCTACATCAAAACTTCTCTCGCTATGATGTTGATCTTCCTGTTCTTTCATTCGATTTTTTTTCCAAATTCAGGTTATCCTTTAAGAGTTGGAAAACTTCTTGTTGATGCTCGATGTGATCTTCCACTGCTTGAACCTTCGAATTTTCTCTTAAGTATAATGTGATGGATGGTGAATGATATCCATAAAGTGCCATAAATGGGGTCATTTTTGCTGCAGTATGGAAGGAAGTGTTAGACCACCATTCAGCGAGAGGTAACCACTTGACCCATTGTGTTTGTTTATCAGATACAAAACAACGAAGATATCCTTCCAAACATTTATTTACTATCTCAGTTTGACCATCAGATTGAGGATGATAAGATGAGCTGTGAGCTAATTGAGTACCCAAACAAGAAAATAACTCCGTCCAAAAATTTCCAATAAAAATGGGATCTCTGTCGCTCACAATAACCCTTGGGCTTCCATGTAGCTTTTGAATTCTGTCCATAAATGTAGTAGCAACTGTACTTGCTTTAAATGGATGAGATAATGCACAAAAGTGTGCATACTTGGTAAGTCTATCAACTACCACCATAATGACACTCTTTCCTTTGGACTTAGGTAAACCTGTGATAAAATCCATTGAAATCTCCTCCCAATGTTGACGTGGAATGGATAAAGATTGTAGAAGTCTCGGGGTCTTAATTGTCTCAACTTTATTCTGCTGGAAACCAAACATTTCGCCACAAAATTTTGAATATTAGATTTAAGGCCATCCCAAAAAAATTCTTTCTTCAGCCTGTGGTAAGTTTTCAAAAATCTTGAGTGTCCTGGAAAAGCTAGAAAAAAAAGAATTCAGAAAAGAAGGATTTAATAGAAAAGCTAGATTTAGAAAAACAGATTTAATAGAAAAGCTAGATTTCAGATTTAATAGAAAATCAAGATTTCAGAAATAATAGGAAAACTGGATTTCAAAAAATATAGAAATAGAAAAGTTAGATTTGAGAAAATATGTAAAAGCTGGTTTTGAAAAAGGATAGATTTAAATGAAACCTAGATTTGAAAAAAAATAGATTTAATAGAAATCTAGATTTCAAAAAGATAGTTTTAATAGAGATGATAGATTTCATAGAAATAATAGAAAAGTTAAATTTCATAGAAATAAAAGAAAAGCTAGAAAGGTTATATTTAAAAAAGATAGTTTCATAAAAATTCTAGATTTCATAGGGAAGCTAGATTTTAGAAAAGCTAGATTTAATAGAAAAGTTAGATTTCATAAAAATAATAGAAAACCTAGAAAAGCTATATTTCAAAAAGATAGATTTAACAGAAAATATCAATTCAAGAAAATATAGAAATAATAGAAAATATAGATTTCAAAAAAGATAGAAATAATAGAAAAACTTGATTTCATAGAAAAAAGATAGAAATAATAGAAGGGATAGAAAGGCTAGATTTCAAAAATAATAGATTTAATAAAAAAGCTAGAAAAACTAGATTTAATAGAACTAGATTTAATAGAAAATCTGGATTTCATAAAAGATATATTTAATAGAAAAGATAGATTTCAAAAAATATAGATTTAATAGAAAAGATATATTTAATCGGAAAAAAATTTCAAAAATAATAGATTTAATAAAAAATCTAGAAAACCTAGATTTAATAGAAAATCTCGATTTCATAAAAGATATATTTAATAGAAAAGATAGATTTAATCGTAAAAGATAAATTTTAGAAAAGATAGATTTCATAGAAATAATAGAAAAGTTAGAAAAGCTAGATTTCAAAAAATATAGATTTAATAGAAAAGTTAGATTTCAAAAAAGATAGAAAAGCTAGAAAATCTAGTTTCATAGAAAACACACAAATAATAGAAAAACTAGATTTCAAAAAATGTAGAAAAGCTACAAAATCTAGATTTCATAGAAGATAGACAAGCTGGAAATACTAGATTTCTGAAAAGATCTAAAAGCTAGAAAAGCTAAATTTCTGAAAAATTAGAAATAGAAAAGCTAGATTTCATAGAAAAGATAGATTTAATAGAAAAGATAGATTTCATAAAAATAATAGAAAAGCTAGAAAAGCTAGATTTCAAAAGAGATGGATTTAATAGAAAAACTGGATTTCATAGAAAAACTAGATTTTATAAATAATAGAAAATCTAGAAAAGTTAGATTTCAAGGAATACATAAATAGAAAAGCTAAATTTCAAAAAAGATAGATTGAATAGAAAATCTAGATTTCAAAAAGACAAATTTAATAGAAAAGCTAGATTTTAAAAAAGATAAATTTAATAGAAAATCTAGATATCAAAAAAGATAGATTTAATAGAAAAGCTAGATTTCATAGAAATAATAAAAAAACTAGAAAAGACAAATTTCATAGAAAACCTATATTTCATAGAAATAATAAAAAAGCTAGAAAAACTATAATTCAAAAAAACATAGATTTCATAGAAAACCTAGATTTCAAAAAAGATAAATTTAATAGAAAAACTAGATTTAAAAAAAGGTAAATTTAATAGAAAAACTATATTTCAAAAAATATAGATTCAATAGAAAATGTAGATTTTAGAAATAATAGAAAAACTTATTTTCATAGAAAATATAGATTTCATAGAAAAACTAGATTTTAGAAATAATAGTAAAGCTAGAAAACCTATATTTCAAAAAATATAGAAAAAGAAAAGCTAGAATTTAAAAAAGATGGAAATATAAAAGCTTACTTTCCATAAAATAGATTTAAGAGAGAAGCTATATTTGATTTTAAAAAATATATATATATTTAATAGAAAAGCTAGGTTTGATAGAATTGATAAATTTAATATAAAATCTACATTTCATAAAAAGGGCACCGTTAATAGAAAAGATAGATTTAATAGAAAATCTAGATTTAAAAAAAGTTAGCCAGCTACCCACCAGGCAGACAAAGAAGTCCAGCAAGCCCAGCATCCTCTATTAAATTATATTAATAATTATTAATATAATAATTAATAATTATTATTAATACAATTATATTATAATATTATATTATTAAATTATTATTATTATTATTATTATTATTATTATATAAAATAATAATAATAATAATAATAAATTTAAAATCTATTTTAATAATGTTTTAACCTTGTAACCATTAAAAAAATCTACTTGATCACTTGAATGAGTAAATTGTATTTTAATACAATCCATAATTAATATACATTAATTAATTTAAACATTAAAATATTAATAAATTGGAGCATTAAAAATTATTAAGTAAAATACTAATTAATAGCATCAATTAAAACATTTTACAATATGTAATTAAAAATTTTGTATAAAAAAATGTTTAATAACAATAAAGATTAATTCAAAAATCTGGAAAAAATTATATTAATATTAATTAATAATAAAGTGAAATAATTATTATATTGTCATTATTACATTGACATATTAATTAAATCATTAATATGTAATTATTATATTTAATTACATTATTCAAATATATCTAAACATGAATATATTGAGATTTAGATAATAATAATAATAATAATAATAAGATGTTGGAATTATACTTAAATGCTTTTAACTTTAAAATATTAATCAAAACTTTTGACAATATATTAATTAAAATATTTATTTAAAAATGTTTAATAAAATTAATTTAAATATGTTTAAAGAGATGAATTAATAGAACGTTAATTAATTAAATTATTATAACAATAATTAACATTAATATTAATTAATTACAACATTAACACTAATTAATTAATTAAAGCATTTAATAACATTAAATAAAATACTTGACGATATATTAATTAAAATATTTATATAAAAGTCTGCAAGGTGAGCGAAGATGAAACCTCATGAAGTGTGGTTAAACGTTGAGACAATTATTGTCGTAATTGAGACAATTATTTGGTATAATATGAAAGTCTATATTATTGAGTTTAATAATAAGTCTTATAATATTTGTTTTAATATTACAGTTTATAATATTAAGTTTCTATATACATACGACTTATAATATTCGGTTTTAATATTATTATTTACGTTATGGAGTAATATGTTGGGTTATAATATATATTCTAACATATGGGGTTTATAATTAGGCTTTAATATTGCGTTTATAATATTTGGGTTTAATATTAGGGTTTATAATATTGTGTTTAATATTTAGAGTTTATAGCATCATGGATTATAATATTTCAGTTCATAATATTGATTGTTAGGGTTTGTTGTTATCTTGTGTTTTTAATATTGATCCCTTGGACTTATTGATCCCTTATGTATTTAATATTTATCTCTTGGGTTCATGAATATCCTCGGTTTGTAATTTAAATCCTTGGGTTTATTATTTCATTTGGTTTATAATATTAATAACCCCTTGGGTTTATTAATCTCTTTATTTTAAAGTATTAATTCTTATGCTTTATTAATTTCTTGGTTTATAATATTACTATTTATCCATTCGGTTCACCAATTCCTTTGGTTTATAATATTAAACCCTTAGGTTTATTAGTTCATTTGGTCTATATTATTAATAATCTCTTCAGTTTATTAATCTCTTCATTTTAAATTATTAATTTGTAGGGTTTATTAGTTTCTTAGGTTTTTAGTTTAAGGTATTAATTATTAGGGTTTATTCATCCCTCGAGTTTCCAATTCTTTGGTTTGGTAATATTAGGCGCTAAATATTAGTCTTACACTTTAATATTAATGCATGGTCCAATGTCATGTTATGAAAAACATTGTCTCAATATGAAAATCAGCCATGGGCTACCATTGTTAATCATAGTTAGTCGTAGTCAATGAAGGTCTTCCATGCTTGAATGTCACATTGTGACAAAGATTTTCGGAATATTAAAACTAACCATTGCAAACCATGGTCATTCTTCATCCAACGTCGCATTGTGACAATAATTGTCTGAATGTTTACATCAAGCATGCTCAACCATGTTTGTTTTACAGTTTATAATATTTATCTAAATATTTTTGTATAATTGAGGTTTAGAATATGTATCTAAAGGTTTTCATATACTTTAGTTTTATAATATTAATATCTTAGGTATAATATTATTCCCTTAAGTTTATAATATTAATAATCATGTGAGTTTATCAAACCTTTTTGTTTAAGATATTAATGTTTAGGCTTTATTACTCTCTTATGTTTTTCGTATTGATCGCTTCACCTTATTGGTCCCTTAGGTTTTTAATATTTATCCTTTGGGTTCACTAATTCTTGTGGTTTATAATATAAAACCCTTGTGTTTATTAGTTCCTTTCATTCATAATATTATTCCACCCTTTGGTCTTAGCATCTCTTGAGTTAAAAATATTAATTCTTAGGTTTATTAATTTCTTAGTTTTTTGAGAAAAAAAATATAAATTCTTAATCTTTATTAATCTCGTGCTTTTAATATTGATCCCTTGACCTGATTGATCCCTTAGGTTTTTTATATTTATCCCTTTGGTTCACTGATTCCTTTGGTTTGTAAAATCAAACCCTTGGTGTTATTAGTTCTTTATGTTTATCATATAAATAACCCCTTGGGATTATTAATATCTTAAGTTTAAAATATTATTTCTTAGGGTCTCTTAATCTCTTGAGTTTAAAATATTAATTCTTAGGGTGTATTACTTTATTGGTTTATAATATTAATATTTATCCCTTGGGTTCACCAATTACTTTAGTTTTTAATACTAACCCTTGAGTTTATTACCTCTTTTGGTTTATAATATTAATAATGTCTTGGGTTTAAAAATCTATTTAATTTAAAATATTAATTATTAGGGTTTATTAATTTCTTAGGTTTTTATGTTTAAAATTTTTATTCTTAGGATTTAATAATATTTTTTGTTTTTAATATTGATCCCTTGGCCTTATTTATCATGAAGGTTTTTAATATTTATCCCCTCGGTTCACCGATTCCTTTGGTTTATAATATTAAACCCTTGCATTTATTAGTTCTTTGGTTTATAATATTAATAATCCCTTGGGTTTATTAATATTTTGAGTCTTAATATTATGATTTACATTGTGACGTAATATGTTGGGTTATAATATGGATTCTAATATATATTGTTTATAATTAGGGGTTAATATTGGGTTTTCTAACACCCCCAATTTATGTGTTTGGATTTCAAAGTTAGACATTTGAACTTTAATCCTAAGGGGAGTGGACCCCAAAGGATAAATATTTTGTGAATGTAATTAAATACTTAATTGAGGAAATGAATAAAATGATGTTGTGCAGATTGACCAAAATGAGATTTATGAGATCACTTGCTAAATCCATGAGGATGGAGGAAGCAAATATTTCCCCACAATCTTTCAAAAATCCTTGAAAGAAATTAATTCTAAATTTAGATTTTTGTAGGAAAAATCTGAATTCCCCAATGATGAGGAAAGTAGTTGGGAAGAGGTAAAAAGATGGAAAAGCTGGGAAAAGCATAAAACAGCTTTAAAGAATCCCTAAAATGGGAAGCCTAAGAAAACAGGAAGAAAAGCATCTTGAGATTCTGGACGCAGAATTAGAAACATGCTTTGGGTAACAATAGCTTAAATAAGCTGCTCCTAAACAGATTAGAGGTTGATCTATTTCAAGGAGATGATCACAGCTCGGGGGTGAGTTCTGGGAGACAGAAGGACTCTAAGGTTGGGAGGTTGGTCGACTGCCTGGGTGGTATGTCTTTAAATTTATTTTGTGTTGACTTCATCTAGTATGAATTGGCTAAATATAAAAGTTGACTGTATATAAGAATTATAAATGCTACATTTCAGAGAATTAATCATAAGGAATTCAACTTCTTAATTACGTATAGTTGTAGAAAGGAAATCTGTAGGGTAGAATCCAACAGAAACTCTAAACCAAGGGTGGTTTAAATCTAAGGATACATATGCCTCTACAGATAATTTAACTGTAAACTACTCTTAATCAACTTCTGAAATGGTATTCTTACAGAAAATTAGAATAGATGAATATTTAATTGTAATGGAACCAATTATGGTTCATTATATAGTTGTCTGAAAATTTGAAAGGTTGTTCCATACATTTACAGATTCAAGAAAGAAATTTACCTTCTCAAGTCTGCCTAGTTGTAGGAATTATAACAATGAGGAGGAATCCTCCAGAATCTCTAAAGTAATATCTAAGTTGAGATCTGGGTATTTATAGTACCTTATAATTTACAAATTTGTAAATTTAATCTGCTTTTATGAGAATGGGATACATTTCGTCCACACTGTAAGGATACAGAGTACAAAAGTATTCAATTAATTTCTTCTTAAGTGCCAAGCAGAGAGTTAAGATGGAAAATTTCAACAGCTGAGCATTTTAACAATTAAGATAATTTCTATTCCTTTTAATAAGGATTGTATGAAAAAGTAGACAATTTTTATTAGTGTATAACTATTATACATCATTAGAGAACCTCACCATATGAACAGATAGATGTGTATGAAAAGCTATAAACAAATTAGTACCCGTATCTCATACAGGCTTAAACAGATATATATATATATTGGAGAACGAGTACACAAACCTCCTGCATGAAAATATAATATAGGTAGGTATCAGTCAAAAAATTCAGTCTAAACATGGGTATGGTGAGACTGTTATCTCATGGAAAATATATAGCAAAAGAAATCAGAAATATCTAGCTACCGGAAACAATTTAAAATGTGCAAACAAAATCCAAATATAATCCTCCCAAAATTTCTGAGAGGTGCTGGTAAGGGTTATATAAAATATAAATATAACAAGTATCCATGAGTCACTGTATAATTAACAAAAAAATTGGCTATCAAAAGAGACTTACATAAATTACAGTTAATTACGATGATCAGAAATTTACTTGAGGAGTAACTCATTATTTTAAATAGTACTAACAACAAATTTCATGTGAGAGAGCATAAAGAAACCCATAAATTAATAATCTGTAGTTTGCAAAATTTCTACAGGAGCAAACAAATTGTCAGGCCGCGGAAATAAACACCTTATGTGCACAACCAAATAAAAACAAAGGGAACCGAGCTTTCTCTCGGACCCGAGTCTGGAAGTTAAGACAGTGTTCCCAGTCGAAAAGTTAACTAGTTGAAGAAAAATAACATGCGACTGAACTTAATTAATATTCAGTCCTTGACAGAGTCTAGGACTTCGCTAAACAATATCTAAAACCATAAGGAACATTAACGAATGTGAAGAAGCAAGGCGGAACAATGCTAAGAGAGGATAGCTCTCCTCCGTCCATGAGTCTACCAACCTGAAAAACCAAGAGCCGTGGAAATTATTGTCAATTGACATGTTTAGCTCAGAACGAAATTCGCCAAGAATGAAATTTACGTAGCGTCTTCCATACCTGCATACATAAAGGGCAGAGTAAATTCGTTTAGAAAATTTATAGAAGAAGTTCTAGTGAAAATAAGGTAAATTTAGGTAGAGAAATAACGCAATACCTAACTAAGGAGGTGATTCCTCACTCCAACAGAGTCTGCCACAGAAGTAAAGTTATGATGTAAAAATCGAACACCAGAAGGAAATAGAGAAAATTGAGAAAAATATCTCTTCTGATAGAAATCCAAATCGATTCTTACCCAGCTGGGCAGAAGGTGCGTGAAAGCAATTCACCGTCGCTCCAAGTCCAGAAGACAAGTAGGAATTATCCTATACAGAAACGTAGGCGTGTTGGCATCACGAAATTTTAACCTATCAACAGATGGAATCGTAAGAGTGGCAAAGAAAACAAATTATATATAAGAGAAATAAAAAGTTCTAACGGTATGGGAGTAAGAACATACAGTGCCATTCTCTGTGTTAGTGTAAGAAGACGTAGAGTATGCAAGGGCGAGAAGAAAACTCACGAAAATTACTCCCATAGGCACGTGTTACAACGCTCCTCAGATAACACATCTAAGCTTGAAATAAATTACCTGCCATGTGAGAGGTCGATGAAGAGATCCAAGCCTGGAAATTATGAGGGCTTGCATTTCCAAAAATGCAGAGGCTCGGAACCACCATTAACGACGAACAAACCCCAAACGAAGGCCGAAAGAATAGCTGGAAAACCTCATTGTACAAGATATACCAAATCCCGAATTCGAACCCTAATTGTACCATTGCAATCTCAGTCGTCCAGATGGCGAATGATCCATGGCGAGGCCACGGATCAAAAAGGACGAGAGGTGTAATTAAACTGAAATTAAATCAATGGTTCGACATTAAGTCGACCAGCTAGTAAAGGAGGGACACGGCAACTAGGCTTGTGTCATATTGAATACTGAGTTTCCCAAGTCATCTGGCGTGGCCATGAATAATGCCCAAGATGGACTCGAAATGCATGAACGAGAAGGGACTGGAACTCCAAATCAAAAAAATATATTACCCGTGATGACATGGAGACTGAGAGCACGCGTCAATTTCCACATCAAACTGAAATGAACTTGAAAAGAGAAAAAAAAACGTTATACTCAACAACCAAACTTACACGGCTACATTCTTATGCCATTGGAGGGCACGACATATGGAAAAAAAAACGTATGGAAACGATGACTCACGCCTGGTGAGAATTCGGAAATCCGAGTGACGTGAATAACCATACGTTCAACGTGTACGAAGAAACAAGAGCATTGAAATCAATCCAAATCAACATACATAAACCTTGTGAATAATACAAGGAAATTCTATGATTAAGATATATCGAATTCGATGATTAATGTGGATATATTATTCGCACCCCACATTCATACAACTGTTAGGTGAATACTAACAAGTGCAATGACATCCATAACCTGTAATGTATAATGCATGCAAGTTAAATCTTTCGTGGTAATCGGGGTAGCGGTGAGAAACTATTTAAGTTAATAATCTAAGATCCTCATTAGTAATTATAATTACTACATTCATTTAATTGAAGCATGTGATTATATAGAATAAATCATATGGAGGCAAAAATATGATCTAATCAGGTTACAATAGGACTTATGGAATGTCATACTTGGTCGTAACTATTCCTGAGATTTGAATACATAGAATTTTTTTTTTTTGGAAAGGGTAAGGGAGATGTGACAGGTTTATAATATTTGGGTTTAATATTAGGATTTATAATATTGTGTTTAATATTTAGAGTTTATAACATTGGGGATTATAATATTTTGGGTCATAATATTGATTCATAGGTTTTATTGATCTCTTGTGATTTTAATATTTATCCCCTCACCTTATTGATCCCTTAGGTCTTTAATATTTATCTCCTGGTTTCACCAATTCCTTTGATTTGTAATATTAAACCCTTGGGTTTATTATGTTGGTTTATAATATTAATAACCCCTTAGGGTTTATTAATCACTTAAGCTTAAAATATTAAGTCTTGGGGTTTATTAATCTCTTAAGTTTAAAATATTAATTCTTTTTCTTTACTAATTTCTTGGTTTATAATATTAATAATCCCTTTGGTTTATTAGTCTCTTCACTTTAAATTATTAATTCTTAGGGTTTATTCATTTCTTATGTTTTAAGTTTAAGATATTAGTTATTAGGGTTTATTAATCCCTTGAGTTTTCTAATTCTTTGGGTTGCTAATATTAGGTTTTAAATATTAGTCTTACACTTTAATATTAATGCATGGTCCAATGTCACATTATGAAAAACATTGTCTCAATATTAAAACCAGCCATGGGCTACCATTGTTAATCATAGTTAGTTAAAGTCAATGAAGGTCTTCCATGGTTGAATGTCACATTGTGACAAATCTTGCCTCAATATGAAAATCACCCATGGAAAACCATGATCATTCTTCACCCAATGTCGCATTGTGACAACAATTGTTTCAATGTTTAAATCAAGCATACTTAACCATGTTTATTTTATGGTTTATAGTATTTATCTAAATATTTTTCTATAGTTCAAGTTTATAGTATTTATCAAAAGGTTTTTATATAATTCAGGTTTATAATATTAATATCTTAGGTTTAATATTATTCCCTTGAGTATATAATATTAATAATCATGTGAGCTTATCAAACCTTTTTGTTTAAGATATTAATTTTTAGGGTTTATTAATCTCTTATGTTTTTCATATTGATCCCTTTGTCTTATTGACCAATTAAGTTTTTAATATTTATCCCTTGGGTTTATTATTTTTTTTCATTTATAATATTAAACCACTCTTGGATCTAAGAATCTCTTGAGTTAAAAATATTAATTCTTATGGTATTGAATTTCTTAGGTTTTTGAGATAAAAATACTAATTATTAGGCTTTATTAATCTGTTGTGTTTTTAATATTGATCCATTGGCATTACTGATCCCTTAGATTTTTAATATTTATCCCTTTGATTCACCAATTCCTTTGGTTTCTAATATCAAAACCTTTGTGTTATTAGTTCTTTATGTTTAAAATATTAATAACCCCTTGGTTTATTAATCTCTTGAGTTTAAAATATTGATTCTTAAGGTTTTTTAATGTCTTGAGTTTAAAATATTAATTATTAGGGTGTGTTAATTTATTGGTTTATAATATTAATATTTATCCCTTGGGTTCACCAATTACTTTCGTTTATAATATTAAACCCTCGGGTTAACTACTTCTTTTGGTTTATAATATTAATAATGTATTGGGTTTATTAATCTATTTAATTTAAAATATTAATTATTAGGGTTTATTAATTTCTTAGGTTTTTTGGTTTAAAAAATTATTCTTAGGGTTTAATAATCTTTTTTATTTTAATATTGATCCCTCGACCTTAATGATAATTTAGGTTTTTAATATTTATATCCTCACTTCACAGATACCTTTGGTTTAGAATATTAAACCCTTGTGTTTATTAGTTATTTTGGCTTATAATATTAATAATCCATTCAATTTATTAATATTTTGAGTTTTAATATTATGATTTACATTATGGTGTAATATGTTAGGTTATAATATAGATTCTAATATATAGTTTTTATAATTAGGGGTTAATATTGCGTTCAATATTAGGGTTTATAATATTGTGTTTAATATTTACAGTTTATAACATTGGGTATTATAATATTTCGGTTCATAATATTGATTTTTAGGGTTTATTGATCTCTTGTGTTTTTAATGTTGATCCCTTGGCCTTATTGATCCCTTAGGTCTTTAATATTTATCCCTTTCGTTCACCAATTCCTTTGGTTTGTAATATTAAACCCTTGAGTTTATTATTTTGGTTTATAATATTAATAACCCCTTGAGTTTATTAATTTTAAAATATGAAGTCTTAGGGTTTATTAATATCTTCACTTTAAAATAGTAATTCTTATGCTTTATTAATTTCTTGGTTTATAATATTAATAGTTATCCCTTGGGTTCACCAATTCCTTTGTTTTATAATATTAAACCCTTCATTTTATTAGTTCTTTTTGTTTATAATATTCATAATAGCTTTAGTTTATTAATTTCTTTAGTTTAAATTATTAATTCTCAGGGTTTATTCATTTCTTACATTTTGAGTTTAAGATATTAATTATTAGGGTTTATTAATTCCTTGAGTTTCCTAATTCTTTGGGTTGGTAATATTAGGCATTAAATATTAGTCATACACTTTAATATTAATACATGGTCCAATGTGACATTATGAAAAACATTCTCTATATGAAAATCAACCATGGGCTACCATTGTTAATCATAGTTAGTCATAGTCAATCAAGGAATTCCATGGTAGAATGTCACATAGTGACAAATATTGTCTCAATATAAAAATCAACCATGGCAAATCATTGTCATTCTTCGTCCAACGTCGCATTATGACAATAATTGTCTCAATTTTTATGTCAAACATGCTCAACCATGTTTATTTTACGGTTTATAGTATTTATCTAAATGTCACGTCTCCCAAACCCATTTTTTCTTTTTTCTTTTTCTATCATGGGATTCTGTTATTATTTAGTAACATCCAATATACCTCATGGTTACTCCTCCTAACTTTCTTAACTCCTCTTCTATAAGTGGTTCATTTTACTCTGAATACGATTCAACATGTCTCTCTTAAGGTCTATATTCATAATAGGTCTATATTCATCACCCCGGTGATGAGTGCTACCCATATAATCATAACTCAATATTCGTCGCTTTATGCGTCGATAATAATTATAGTTTTTATACTGAATCACCTACAAAGCAGACTGTTATCCGGGGTTTAGATTCTTTTCAGTACTTATAGACAGCCAGAGAATACAAGAATTTCCAGGAGGATTTTTGGGCTTGACCTCCCCTCTTCTCAGTTCATATAGTAGACTTATATATCTATATATTTTACTTTGTATTTCTCAGGTTTTCTGTTCAGGATGATCACTAGGCCCTTAATCAAACTTCCCAGTTTGCCGGCCTGCTAACATTTTCAATATGTTAAAGTTTCAGCATCGAGGTATAGATGTATGCCTCCTCGCATACATCTATATCTACGCAGTTAACCACCATTGCTCCACTACTTTCCTAGTAGTTTCTATGGACGGAAACCAGATGCTCTGCTCATGGTATTTTACACATGCTTACAATCTTCCCTCACACAACTTTTATTACACAATAGATTTGTCAATAGGATTTTTCCCCCCTTATTTGTCTGTTATAACCATTCAAAAGGTGTGACACTATGGTCCAGATTCAACTGTTCCAGGGGAAAACTAGGAAACAGCTCTTCTTGCTTCACTCCCAATGGAGGGAGAGAAGACTGAACTGGATAGTTTAGAATCCCTAGTGTTAGATCCTCGTACTTAGTTAGGATTCAATTCTTTCCATTGTAACACAGCTGAGTGTTGTTGTTCCCTACTTTCTGTTATTGATCACAGTGAATTCTGTGCCATAAGTATTGTTATGATAGATTTAGTTGTTTGGAACTTAATGTTCATGGGTACTGGTTTGTTAACCTCTTCTGTTTATACACACAGAAATTAAATAACTCCTTTAAAAGATAGCCATCTATATCTATACATAGTTATTATATTGGCTGCTCAATTGATCTATCATCTCAAACCTCATTATTACCATGTACTCATCTCTACACCCAACCATTTGTCTCTACTGTCAATAGTTGTAGTTGAAATTATGTAAGTTACTGAACCATTAATCCATCTAACAGTTGCATAATGCAACATAACATAACAATTCATACATTCCATAATGCACTATAACATCACAATTTCATAAATTGCATAAAGGAATATAACATCACAATTTCATAAAACAGGGATATGTTTAACACAGACTTACAGATATCTCCAAATTTATGCATGCACACCTCTACTATGACCAGTCCTCCCAAACTTAGAATCCTCTTTACCTCCCAGGATTCACCCCCGAGCAGAGATCCTCCCCTGAACAGACTAGCCTCAATCTGTTCTGGAGCAGCTTATTTAAGCTGTGCTTTCCCCAAGCCTGTTTCCAATTCTGCGTCCAGAATTTCAGGATGCTTTATTCTTGTTTAGCCTAGGCTTCCCATTCTGGGACTCTTTAAAGCTGCTTTAAGCTTTTCCTCAGCTTTTCCAGCTTTTTCTCACCTCTTCCCAACTACTCCTCTTCATTGGGGAAATTTAGATTTTTCCTCAAAATCTAAATTAGAAATAATTTCTTTCAAGGATTTTTGAAAGATTTGGGGAAAGTCTTTTTTTCCTTTTCCATCACCTCATGGATTAGGCATTGTGATCTCACTTTCTCATCTGGTCATAGTGCATACATTATATTTTATTTATTTTTCATAATTAATTAGTTGACCATATCCACATAGTAATCATCCACTGGGGTCCACTCCCCTTTGGATTTATGTTCAAATGTCTCATTTGATAAGCATAGAACTTGGGGGTGTTACATATTCCCCCTCTGAAAATAAACACCGTCCTCGGTGTTGACAACTATATACTAGTTGATTTTGAACATAATTATGAATGCTTTTCCCTCATCTGAGCTTCTCTGTGCCATGTAGCTTTTTAGCAGTAAAGTGCTCCACTGCACCTTTACTCGAGCTACTGTTCACTTTCACAATTCATTTCTTCTCGCTTTCATCTTTGAAGCGACTCTGGAAGGAAATTCCTCTTCCGGTTCCACCTGGACCACATTTCAAATCAATCATGTGAGAAGTATCATGTACAAAAATTATAACTTTTCTTTTCCAACAAGGAGATATGAAATATATCAGGAAATTTAATAAGCAATGGTAGGGCTAATGTATAAGCCATTAGTTTCCAGCAGAGTACTCTCCTGCCTCCACCCTATTTACCGATGCCTTATGCAGTTGGTTTTCTTCCTAATTCTTTGCAAGAAGTCTGTATGGAAGATCTTTTATTCTGGTTTCTCTGTCCACAATTCATACCAATGTAAGTAATATCAGGTACATATAATTGATAATTCACAGCAGCATTCTGCATTTCAATAACTTAAGACATTCAGTTATCAATCAAACCGTTCAGGTACATAATAGTTTAGTGCACTTTTAGTACACTACTTATCCTTTCTTGTTTTTCAGTGAGATTCTTTCCTCACGCAACTTGGTTCAGTTCAGCTTTTCTGGATTTTCTAGGTGATTTATCTTCACCTTTTTCCTTTTTGTTTCCAGAGTGCCCAATTTCCTGTTACACACTTGGCTAAACAATTTTTCCAACTTTTTCATTAGTACTCATAAATGAAAGAAAACAATTGTATCATATGCATGGTTATGCTTACCCTTTCTCATTTTATAGTTGTACTTCTAGTATCTTTTCATTGTTTCTTTTGTTAGTTAATCAATTTAATTAGTAACAACTAGACTCATTAATAATCTCTGCAATTCCATGCCTACCTCTCACATGAAATTGTATCCACTAGTTCAAAACTTAAGTGAACAAATTTGGAGCTGATGGGTTTCCCCCACACCCAAGTCCAAAATACAGCTCATCCTCTTTTCTCTCGGTTTGTAGCTGTATGATTTCACATCATTTCTCTGTCTTTGAATTTAAGACTCAAGAAATTTACTTTAATAAAAGTCACACCACAAAATTTTATAGTGAGAATACATGTTTCCTTTTCTAGTGATAAATGTAATTTCTATAATTCATCACATTCACAAATATTAATACTTGATAATGCCAAAAATAAATTTGACACAGTTTCCCCTTTTTCAAAGACTCACCAGAATTTTACTTTTAATTGTATGTTCATGCTCTGCTAGTTCCCCTCTTCTATTTCTCTCATCGGCTTATAGAATTAATTAAAATGGAAAAGATTTTATAAATCATAAAAGTATTCCAAATTTTTCGTGAGTCATAAAAGAATTCCTTCTTTTCTAATGCATAAAAGCATTCTATATTTTTTTTTTTCCTAACAAAAGCAACCCATAAATCTCTCATGCTTTTATTTTTAAATCTATGTTTTTTTCTTTTTATAGCAGTATACATGCCTTATTTATAGGATACATCTTCCACTTACTCATTTAACCACTTCGTTATTTTCCATGCACCAGTAGGGTTTGTTACTACTTTCACCCTAATTAGAGTTATATTAATTCAGCCATAGGGTAAAATATGTCATTCCACTTTTCTAGTAACCTCAACAAAGTTACCATTATAACAAAATCACCTATATTTATAATGTTAATTGTAGATTTAACTTATGCTCCACATGCAGTTTCTTTCATTTTAATCTATCATTTCTCATGATAATGATTATTATTATATATCTTTTCATGCTTCTAATCAACTTATTGTTATAAGGAATATCAATAAAATTCCATTTTAGGTGTTTTAACACCCCCAACTTTTCCTTCAGTTTTAATTTCATATATCCATTTCTTAACCTTATCCTGAAGGTAAATTTCTCTATGGATATATATTCTTGCACACAAATTTTTTTTCTTATACCTTCCTATAAGTCATACTCGCACATATCACCCATATGTTGCTTCTATCCTTAGGTGTAAAGGTAACCCTGACAGTAATTTCTTGAGTGCACCTAGAGATACATATGCATATAATGATATATAAATATATATAGGCCACCTATATATATATATATATATATATATATATCTAGGCCACATAGACATATTCCTTCAATGCGCACCCCTCATATATATATATAATTACTATACCCCTTGGTTTAATGTTTTTGAATATACCCACATATACCAATTATTTTAACTTATATCTAATACATATTCCCACTATGTATAGATATAATAACCTCCCTATATTTATATAATACTTATACCATTGGTTGATGAAAACTATATGTGGATATATATATTATATATATATTTCCACCACGGTTTTGAATGCCTAACCATACATTACATATATATAAATATATTTCATAATACAATCCCACCATGGGTTGAATGATCACAACCACACATTATATGTATATAATTATATTCCATATTAATCCACCTATATATATCCATATATAAATAATTCAAATCTAGAACTATATATATATTCCATACCAATAATTAACTCGGTATTTATTTGTGTACCCACACATATTATTATAGCACGATAGAAATACCTTTCATATAATATCATTTACATATACTCCGATTCTTCGTTTCCTTGTTTAAAATTATTCGGGCGTACCTGTATACGTAGGGTAGGTATATACAGTTTCATCAAAACCGCCCGTTAGTGTCAACGTGTCAACCCTATAACCATTTCCGATACCATTTGTCACACCTCCTGTTTCACCAAAAAAAAAAATTTCTTTCTGAGAGGTTGGGGTCTCCTTTTTAATCACTTATTGAGGAGAATAATGAGTTCCAACTAGTAGTTATAATGCCTTCTTACCCAATTTTCTTTCCTCCTCTAATATTTATATAACATTAAACATTATCCATTCAACATTCTACTTCTATCCTTCTTAACCACATCTATAAGGGTATATTTGATTTACCATTTATATGTATTCTTTCAAATTTACATATATATATGTCACACCTATATCTATAGGTGCACCGGCATATCTATATATATATTACTTATATACCCTTTACACAACTCGTACTCTACATATATAGATATATTCCCACTTATATATATATATATATGGCGGTCTTACCTAACCCCAATTAAAATACCTCGGTGTCATATA
This sequence comes from Pinus albicaulis, assembly GCA_034641835.2. Lineage (NCBI taxonomy): Eukaryota > Viridiplantae > Streptophyta > Pinopsida > Pinales > Pinaceae > Pinus > Pinus albicaulis. The sequence goes on from CM076575.1 coordinate 842,923,745, forward strand.
CATGAGTCCACACATATGCGTACATAATGTCATAGAATTTCATTCTACGTAATTATATATATATATCAAACTCATTTTCGTTTTTTCTATGATTATTAGATCCGGCTCTTATACCGACGGCATGTATATGTATATGATTATATAATACCCGCCCTGTGGTATTCACTTGTCAATATTATAATCACTCCCATGAATACAGTCATCGCGGCGTACTAACCCTATACTATTAACTCATTGCCACGTTGGTGTGCCTATTTCAGTGACATCGTGATCATCATAGCGTTTCATGGTGGAGAGTCAAAGGCGGCCAGAATGCCGCGTTGCTTACCTAACACGTATTCGGTCACAACTCCGCGCCAGCTATTCGAAACTTGTTTATTATTGTTTATTATTTCCTGTAATTGAGTTTTTATGGCGGTAGTGTGTCCGTGTTCTATGGCAAGCACGCTACCGGTGAGGTTCTCATGACGGCCACTGTTTCGAGTATTAGGTGTTGATTTACTGTGAAGGAGTTTTTCATGATGACTAACGTTTGGAATGCAGGGATGGCGTCTCCCACCTGCTTTCGAAGTACCAACGCGATTTTTTATTTTTTTTATGAATCCCCGGCTCGTCCCATCTGCTACGTGGAAAGTGTTTAGTTGCAGGTCTGCGCGGCTCAGTACCGCCCAAGTCGATATGTGCAGTTCAGTACCGGGTGAAAAACCTTTTTCCCTTCCCGAGTACCACGATGGAGATGCGCTGAGCTTTCCCAAATCGCCCTAGGGATCTCTTACCCTCTCAGGGTTACGGAATTAGGGTTTCGCACAATCTTCTGTCTTGTCATGGCAACCTATCTTTCCTTATCACTCCGCGCTCATTCTCTATTTATCCAACTCCGATTCAGTCGAGATCTTATTACTGTTGAGACGATTGTCTGGTTTTTTACTCGTGCAAAGAGGGAGATGATCTATGGGAGATGGGAATACAGGGAAACGAATCATTCTGAGTTTATGCGAGCTCCTGTGTTGTATCCTGTCGTTTTACTCTCTGAAATTTTATTCTGGTATTTTCCTTTCATTACCTCTCTGTTTCTAAACCGTCTATTGCTCTTTTATGCAGAGGGTGTCGATAATGAGGTCTGGCTGCACTTAGCACGCCGAGTAGCGAATAAACGCCTGCACCTCGTTTTTCCCTCTGATAGATGCCGGATCCACCTCTTCTGGCGTCAGGCGAGGAGTTAAATTTGATTTTAAATTTTGTAGGTGTAATATATTTTTCTTCCATTAACCTATCGGATGCGGCCGATAGAGGGCTCTGACCTCACGTTGTTCTCAGCTCGATCACATAATAATAGAGCTTACGCACTGGTCTCATGGTTATATATTTTGTTCGAAGTCTGTGAATATTTTCAGATCTGCTTTCATGGTGGCTGGCAGGTGATTTGTTAACCTGGATAAGCCATGAGATCGGTTGGCCCTTTTCGACTTCAATGGTATCGAATGATCTCATTATAGAGGCGTTGCATACCTCATCACCCCGCCAGAGGAAGAGGCGAGCTCTTCCAGGGTAATCCTCTGTCATTCACACGGTCTCGACTCGTTTATTTTGTTGTTTAAAGAAAATTTTTAAATCTCGAATATATCTACACGCATTAAAAATCCGTAGTCCCGATATACTCGGCCACCTGAAAAGTAAATCTGTCATGGTTACATGCAGATTTCTTTATGGTTTAAATGTTGATTTGGGATTTACTGTGCGCTTTGAATTATGTTGGGGGACTTCTGTCTGATTTACATTTGAGTGGAAAGAGTATAACTGATATCCCTAGGGTCGATTAACAATAGTACTCTTCTGTGATTATCGAAGTTTACATGAAGTTAACCTGTTTAATCATTCCTGTAGTTACAATTATTCGAACAACCCTTAGACTGCCGCTATTAATTATTTCTTCCTACCTTACGACAGTAAATCGAACCTACAGCCAAATGAGGGTCATTGCGGTTTACCCATGGCGGTTATCGGATCTCTCTGCAATCATATAATTTTTTCTTTTCTTATTTTGTTCAAATATCTGACGTGATGCGACTACTACTGATACGAAATATTTTCTCACTCTCAGCGTTTCGGTATGTCATGTAGAAACATGATGATCTTAATTCTCGGCGTATTTAAAATTATGTTATGGTTTTCATGATTCACCACACATTAATGTCGTAGATTCTATTATGGATTCTCATGGGCGTAGATCGAATATATGCCTTTCGTTTTAGCATAGACGATTAGTATTTATTTATGCCTCTCGTCATAAATCGTCACCTACACATTTATATACATTGTTTATACTCTTTTAACCCTTGACTATTTCGTTTTATTCTATGCAGAGAGTTATATATGAAACGATACGATGCGAGGGCGCATATCTTATTTTTATTTTCCTTGGCATCCTATATACATGGGTATAATAGTAATGGCATAGGAAATAGATATACATATGTCTTGGTAAGTCCTTATGCAAGTATCGAGGGTTTCAATAATCAGTGTATGATCGGCACCACCTTAATACATGACTCTAATATTTCTTTATCTTGCTCAAGCTTTGGGAAATAAGTTTAACCACAATATCTTATACTGGCTTTCACTGCATTAATATCCATATAGAGTGGAAGTACACATTTTATAATGTCTCTACTTTCCTTGCATTAGATCAACCATGATATGGTTTTACTATAAATCTTGCAATTATAATATCACATTTTATAGGCATAAAACAATAAAATAATATATTTTCCATGGAGATTGAGAAAAATTCAGATTTAGACCACACTTGGTTTAGAGCTTCTGAGGTTTCTACTCCAGGGTTTTCAGGTCTACAACTATACAGGATCTGGAAGGTGAAGGCCTTAGGTCAGATTCTGTTAAATGTAGTACCCAAAATTTCTCTTTTATAATAATATTAAACTTGATATGTAGCCAATTCATACTGTAATAAGACATAAAAACCAAAATTCTGCAAATGACCAACCTCCCAGCACATGTCATATCAATGGTTCTACTTCCTCACAATCTGTTACATGTATACCTGAAAGTATACCTGAAAGTATATCCAATATATTTGTATACTTGAAGAAATATTTTTAATATTCATAAAATTTATAACAGTTAACCATTTCTTTGTGAGCACATATCTTGCCCCAATTTTTGAACTTTAGCTCCGATACCATTTGTCACGTCTCCCAAAACCCATTTTTTTTTTCTGTATATCATGGGATTCTGTTATTATTTAGTAACATCCAATATACCTCATGGTTACTCCTCCTAACTTTCTTAACTCCTCTTCTATAAGTGGTTCATTTTACTCTGAATACGATTCAACATGTCTCTCTTAAGGTCTATATTCATAATAGGTCTATATTCATCACCCCGGTGATGAGTGCTACCCATATTACATAACTCAATATTCGTCGCTTTATGCGTCGATAACAATTATAGTTTTTATACTGAATCACCTACAATGCAGACTGTTATCCGGGTTTTAGATTCTTTTCAGTACTTACAGACAACCAGAGAATACAAGAATTTCCATGAGGATTTTTTTGGGCTTGACCTCCCCTCTTCTCAGTTCATATAAATAGACTTATATATCTATATATTTTACTTTGTGTTTCTCAGGTTTTCTGTTCGGGATGATCACTAGGCCCTTACTCAAACTTCCCAGTTTGCCGACCTGCTAACATTTTCAATATGTTAAAGTTTCAGCATCGAAGTATAGAGGTATGCCTCCTCGCATACATCTATCTCTACGCAGTTAACCACCATTGCTCCACTACTTTCCCAGTAGTTTCTATGGATGGTAACCAGATGCTCTGTTCATGGTATTTTACACATGCTTACAATCTTCCCTCACACAACTTTTATTACACAATAGATTTGTCAATAGGCTTTTTCCCCCCTTATTTGTCTGTTATAACCATTCAACAGGTGTGACACTATGGTCCAGATTCAACTGTTCCAGGGGAAAACTAAGAACCAGCTCCTCTTGCTTCACTCCAATGGAGGGAGAGAAGACTGAACTGGATAGTTTAGAATCCCTAGTGTTAGATCCTCGTACTTAGTTAGGATTCGATTCTTTCCATTGTAACACAGCTGAGTGTTGTTGTTCCCTACTTTCTGTTATTGATCACAGTGAATTCTGTGCCATAAGTATTGTTATGATAGATTTAGTTGTTTGGAACTTAATGTTCATGGGTACTGGTTTGTTAACATCTTCTGTTTATATACACAGAAATTAAATACTCCTTTAAAAGATAGCCATCTATATCTATACATAGTTATTATATTAGCTGCTCAATTGATCTATCATCTCAAACCTCATTATTATCATGTACTCATCTCTACACCCACCCATTTGTCTCTACTGTCAATAGCTGTAGTTGCAATTACATAAGTTACTGAACCATTAATCCATCTAACAGTTGCATAATGCAACATAACATAACAATTCATACATTCCATAATGCACTATAACATCACAATTTCATAAATTGCATAAAGGAATATAACATCACAATTTCATAAAACAGGGATATGTTTAACACAGACTTACAGATATCTCCAAATGTATGCATGCACACCTCTACTATGACCAGTCCTCCCAACCTTAGAATCCTCTTTATCTCCCAGGATTCACCCCCGAGCAGAAATCCTCCCCAGAACAGACTAGCCTCAATCTGTTCTGGAGCAGCTTATTTAAGCTGTGCTTTCCCCAAGCCTGTTTCCAATTCTGCGTCCAGAATTTCAGGATGCTTTATTCCTGTTTAGCCTAGGCATCCCATTCTGGGACTCTTTAAAGCTTCTTTAAGCTTTTCCTCAGCTTTTCCAGCTTTTTTCTCACCTCTTCCCAACTACTCCTCTTCATTGGGAAAATTTAGATTTTTCCTCAAAATCTAAATTAGAAATAATTTCTTTCAAGGATTTTTGAAAGATTTGGGGAAAGTCTTTTTTTCCTTTTCCATCACCTCATGGATTAGGCATTGTGATCTCACTTTCTCATCTGTTCATAGTGCATACATAATATTTTATTTATTTTTCATAATTAATTAGTTAACCATATCCACATAGTAATCATCCACTGGGGTCCACTCCCCTTTGGATTTATGTTCAAATGTCTCATTTGAAAAGCATAGAACTTGGGGGTGTTACACTAAAGGTTTTTATATACTTGAGGTTTATAATATTAATCTCTTAAATTTAATATTATTTCCTTGAGTTTATAATATTAATAATTATGTGAGTTTATCAAACATTTTTTTAAGATATTAATTTGTGGGCTTTATTAATCTCTTATGTTTTTTGTATTGATTCCTTCGCCTTATTTATCCCTTAGGTTTTTAATATTTGTCCATTGGGTTCACAAATTCATTGGGTTTATCACATAAAACCTTCTTTTTATTAGTTCTTTTTGTTTATAATATTAAACCACACTTGGGTCTTACAATCTCTTGAGATAAAAATATTAATTCTTAGGGTCTATTAATTTCTTAGGTTTTGGAGTTAAAAATATTAATTCTTAGGGTTTTTTAATCTCTTGTGTTTTTAATATTTGATCCCTTGGCCTTGTTGATCACTTATGTCTTTAATATTTATCCCTTGGGTTCACCAATTCCTTTGGTTTGTAATATCCAATCCTCAGCTTTATTAGTTCTTTTTATTTATAATATTAATAATCCCTTGGGTTTATTAATCGCTTGAGTTTAAAATATTAATTATTAGCATTTATTAATATTTCGAGTTTAAGATATTAATTATTAGATTTTATTAATTTCTTGGTTTATAATATTAATATTTATCCTTCGGTCGACCAATTACTTTTGTTTATAGTATTAAACCCTCTTCTTTTGGTTTATAATATTAATAATGTCTTGGTTTTATTAATCTATTTAATTTTAAATATTAATTATTAGGGTTTATTAATTGCTTAGGTTTTTGAGTTAAAAAAAAATATTCTTAGGGTTTAGTATTCTTAGGGTTCATCGATTCCTTCGGTTTATAATATTAAACCCTTTCATTTATTTGTTCTTTTGGTTTATAATATTAATAACACCTTTGGTTTATTAATCTTTTGGATTGTCCTTGATCTATTATCATTAATCAAATGTGTTTCTACAATAACGAACAGTGACTATCCATAACTGTAAAAATATATGTTATTTCCTAAATAGATAAGGAATGAAGTAATAAAAATGCGCTAATGTCCAGAAGAGAATAACCTCCACATAACTCACACTTATAAGGTATACTTATAATATCAAATAAATAAAAAATAAGTTACAAATCATATATATATATATATATATATATATATATATATATATATATATATATATATATATATATATATATATATATATATATATATATATATATATATATATATATATGTGTGTGTGTGTGTGTGTGTGAATTAAATAATAGCTTCGTACAATAGATCTTTGTAAAGTAAAATCAACAAGCCAAGAAAGGGATGAAGGGGACAAAGAAAGTGGAAAATAGAGAGGGGAAGAATGGAAATGAAGCAGCACCCATTGCCGATCTCGGTGATGTTTCCTTCACCTCTTCGGCTTTTGTTTGCCCACCAATATCATCATAACGACTAAAAAATTTACAAATGTGTAGTTTCTTAAGAGTGCCATTGTTGTTCACACCAACAAGGTTTCTATCCCTGAACATTGATTTCATTTCAAAAATTAGGTGCGCAATTACAATTTGAAATATTGGGCTCTATATAGATTTTGAATTATTTTCGTAATTAATGAAGGGTGTAGGCACTGGGGAATGGGTTAGCATTGGATGGTGACGCCACAAAAAGGAGGAGAAGTTGTCGTAAAAGCGTTGGAGGGTGGTACTGACAGGAGGAAGAGCTTGACAGTGGGAAGAGACCATAGTTATTAAGTTCGAATTCGAATTTGGGTTTGAATTCGATACGAGAAGATAAAAATTCGTAAGAAAACAAATTAATTTGGGAAAAAATAGAATTGAAATAATTTCTAATAACTCTAGATCAAATAACAACCTTACAAATACAATTCACTACCAAAAACATGGATTTTTAACATAAAACTTATTTTTTCAAAATTATCATTTAATAAATAAATATATATTTAGAAAATCACCATTCTAAACTTATTTATTTATTTATGTAGTCAAAATAAAATTATACTTATAAAATGAGTAATAATCTAGTTTCACCTATTTTTTTTTTCCTGTTGCCTTGACTTTCCAGCCCTCCAATACAAGATTGAAATTGAAAAAAAAAAAAAATGCAATTTCACAATTTTTTCTAATTTCCTTTGTTTTCTTGCACATTAATCCTAACCAAAACTATCTTTTCCTTCAATTCATTCCCGACTAGAAAGTCAAGGGATCACCAAACTTAAGATCCAGATTCTTACATAACTGATTACCAAAACTATCTTTTCCTTCAATTCATTCCCGACTAGAAAGTCAAGGGATCACCAAACTTAAGATCCAGATTCTTACATAACTGATTACACCAGAGAAAAAATATTGTTTCATTTAAGAAAAAACCCACTTTCATTGTAAAAAAGAAAATTTCTTATTGCAAAATTCTTTCTGCTTCTTTTTTAATCCTTAATTAAAACTTTATTTTAATTTTTTCTAATTACAAATCACATTTTAAATGATTAATTTTTTTTATATGTTTTTTATATACAAATAAAATATCCTATGCTTTTAGATAGATAATTGTAAATTGTAAATTTTCAATAACAATAATATATCTATAATAAATATGTATAAATATATAAAATTTCTATATAAAACATCATATTGTGTCTTAGATTTTAAATAATAAAATATTATTAATAAATTAAATTAACATATAAAATTTAATAAGTTATTTACATGTTAGATTTTTTTTTTTTTAAATAACAAATATGTAAAAAAATTTCATCCCAAATTAATTTTCTAATGGTGAATGATTAATTAATTATATTAAGTAAACAAAATTTCAAATATAACATTCCTTAATAAAATCCTAAAAACCTAAAACATTAAATAAAAATTTAAAAAAAAATTCCAAATTCCAACTCTCCCAACAAGCATGGATAGTTTACCCATCGCACAACATTGATATTTTAACCACAAAGGCCCCACTTATGAAAAAACAAAACTAAAGCATCCCACACGTGACTTACTAACATTAGCGCAACACTTGATTGATTAACATTGAGGAGAGGGTAGTGGAGAGCAGCATAGACAAAGACAACGAACGTTGAGTGGAGCGCGTGCAACGGATATGGAGCGGAGTGGAGCGCGTGCAACGGATATGGAGCGGAGTGGAGCGCGTGCTTTTCCGTTAGGGCTGCAATTTGTGCTTTTCCATTAAACATAAAATTCAAAAGGATGAAGAGATTAAAAAAAAAAAAAAAAAAGCAACGTCTAACGAATAAAGCGAATAAAGCAGTACCCTTGGTTTCCTTATCTCAGCATGTGATAATTTTAGTTTTTTTTCGTTTCTTTTCTAATTTCAAGCTAATTTTTTTCAAATTTGATCTAGGTTTGTGATCGACAAAAAAAATTGAAATCAAAAATAATTTCCGTTGTGTTATATTTGTGATTCGAATTGTTCTTTTAATATATGTTTTGGGTTAATTTGTTTTTAATTTTTCTTTTTTTATTTTGGTTTGCTTTAATGTGATAGGAATATTATTATTAGAGTAAAGTTGATTTTCTGTTTAGTGTTGGATCAATATTATCACATGGCAAAGTTGAGTTTTATATTTTTTTATCCGTGATTTTTTAATTGATTTGGAAATGTGGTTAATATTGAAGTACTATTTGTGATTTTAATTTTTTTTACTCAGTTTAAATTTAAATTTAAATTTTAGAAATTCATTTATTGTTATGACTAAAATATTCTTTGCACATGCAAAACATATCAAATTCATGAAAATCTGTTGCTTTGACGATTTTCTATTTCGTATCATTTGATTACTAATAATTTTGGGTTAAAAAATATAATACCAAAGTAAATAAAAATCTACTGTTTTTTTTTTTTTTTTTAAATTTCTTCCTCTACTCATCATCTATTTTTTAAATTTATTCCTTTACTCATCATCTATTTCTTTTGCTACCAAAATCATTTGAAGTAGATTTTTGCTAAGAAAATCTACTTAATATATCCCTTATCTGTAACACCCATGAAAACTTACTCTAAGTATTTCTTTTTGTTTTCTGCCTGGATAAAAGTAAGACATGTGATGAAAATGTTGATATAACTATTATTTTCATAAATGAAAATAATAAATGATCTTTGACATATTCTTCCTCTTAGAAATATGTTAACTATTAAAATGAGAGATTAATACTTAAATACCATTAAAATAATTGAAAAATTAGAAACAATAAGGAAGAAAATCCTCCTTTTTCATCATTATTAATCTTTATATTTTGTAGTGGAAAAAGAAGGAAAAGTATAAATATGATAAAAAGACACACCACCAATAAATAAAGAATAATAGAGAGATATTTCATGTAGTGGATATTATAGCATGAAACTATTGTTGCTAAGTAAAAATATTTTGGAGAGATATTACACGTGGGAGAGAAATACTAGTTAAACCCAAGAAATGACCAAGACACTTCTAAGGGGTCGAGAGAAGAAATCAAAATTATCTATGAGAAATAAAGACTAGTTCAACACAAGAAATTACCAAGACACTAATAATGTTTGGAGAGGAGAAATCATGGTTAATATTTTCGCAACTTTTCAGGAAAATTAACCGTGGAGCTAAAGGATAACCGACAAATATTTAATTGGTCAAGAGTATCGTGGAAATTTTCATGTATTTGAATGAGTGATTAAGGTTGAATCCATTGTTTACAGTGCTTAGCCTTTGAATTCAGTTAGTTCTATATGTTTTCAGCTGTTTGGAGAGGATCCAAATTCTTCTTTGCCCTCTTCAGCTCCTCGTCGGTCTAATCTATCCATAAATTCAATTTAAAGCATCAAGATCGTCACCTACCTCGCCCCAGCTTGAACTCTGCAAAGGTCTGACCTTATCCCCGGACCCAAAATTTGTTTTCCCATTACTCCAGCGAAAAACCAAAAAACCAAAAATCAAACATACCTATCTCTTTACTAGCCTAAAATCAGTTCTTATTGTAAGTCATCTCGCATCCTATTGCTTATTTTCTCGAGATTGACGGAGAGAGCCCTCTCCTGTCCTCGTAGGGCTAGCTACGAGGTTGAGCGTGGTTTGATGTAGCCTTGAGTTTTACTTCATTTCAGCCTGAGGTAGATTTGAGTGCTAACAGGTCGAATGTTTGCGCACTGACAGATTGATAATCCGAGGTATTGGATTTTCTAGATTTGCTAGGGTGGGGTGAACTCGACGTGCTTATGCTGGGACGAACATGGTACTTAGGGATCGTCATTTTAGAGACAGTCGGCAGAAGCTGAAGCACTTCGACTCTCTGATGGGTACTTGAATCTTCTCGAAGCGAATCATCGAATTCTAGTGTCTCTATATGGTCGGCAAAGAGATGCCAGTGACCTTCCTTGTTGGTATGATTAAATATGTTTTTAGATAAGGAGTGATCGCTACAACCATCGATTTGATCAAGTTGGGTACCTGGAAAGTTAGGCTCCCCGGGGGTTACCAACTAGGATGGATCAATAAAGAGGACATTTTGAGGTTGCCCAGACAGGAAATCGCTCCTATGGCTATCTAAAGATTCCGAGTGAGAATGATCAGATCTGAAAGATTCATTGATTTTGAACTGTAATTGTGAAACACCATCTGCGTGCTTATGAATGCTGTCAATACCAGTATAAGGAAATTTTGAATGTCTCAAAGAAATTACTGGTGTGGCGGGATCGAGAAACAAACTGGGGAATAATGAGCGAATAAATTGAGTCGCAGGGGCGTTAACCATACAAGGCTTTTCGACATGCGCATTGGTGTCATTCCGAGAAAATAATGATCTGGTAGGCCCTATAAGGGAAACGACTGCATCCAGGATAGGAGTCGATTCATAATCTGTATGTGAATCAGATTTAGGACTGAGTCCAGGGAGACATCGAGTGGGCTCGAGGTAGGTTTCATGAACCGAGAGAGATAATGAGCTACTAGGGTTTTCAAACTCTGATTCGACATGGTGTGTGAAAGAATCAAAGTCAAAACAGCCGTTGACTTGCGAGTCGTCATAGGGAACACTAGGCTTAGGCTGGGTTGCTAACTAAAATTGTTCAAGGGAAATTAGAATCACATAGCTAAACTGTTCACTTAAAAACTTCCAATCAACATCCTTTTCAGGGAACTCAGAACAATAATGAACAAATTTGATAGAAAATTCATGAAGAGGTTCATGAGGTTCCATTCTAATGTCATTTAACTTTATTAAAACGTTCTGAAAATCATACCTGTGAAAAGCTTGTTGTAATTAACTGGCAAGTTGTTCAAATGAATGGATGGAAGCTTCCAACAATGTGTGGCACCATTTCTTAGCGCAACCTTTGAGAGTGAGGAAGAAAAGCAAACAAATCAAACCTTCATTTTCAATTTCGTAGCACTCACCAAAGTCACAAAAATCTAAAATGTGTTGGGTTATGGACACTCCGTTTTCACCATCGAAATTTAACTGGGACAAGTGATACATAAGTTCGTCGGGGATGAAGTATCGAGGCTCATAAAACTCCGAAAAACATCTCGGGAGAATGATTTGGGAATGAGCCATTACATATATGAGATTAACTGCAGGCTCTCAGGGCTCAGCTTGTCATCTGGCCCTCCTTCTAGCGCAAATTCTGTTGACGGGAAAATCTGTCCGGCCAACAGCGGGGGATCTCCCCGGTAAAAGGTCCCAATTAGACCTTGAATCGTTTGGAATAGGGATCCCGTTCAGGGTGTGGGTCCAGCTACCACTGATTTCTCCTTTCTTTGGGTCTCGCTTAAGCTCTATAAAATAGTGGATACACACCTAATCAAATGATACAAGACATATGATTGATGCATTAAATGTACATGCAGCACTATGAGTAGCAAGCGGAAATAATAAAGCATGAAGACCGAAGGATGTGTTGTTAACAACACTTCATCAAGGTCATGCTTGTAAATTGTTCTGACCGCAAAGGAAACAATCCCTCATGGCAAGAACACCCTTCACTTCCTAAAAGTTTTAAATGAAAACAAAAATGCTAATAAACAAAGCCATCTGCGTTCATTAACAAAGTGAAATGAACTCAACCACCATTAACATACTCAGCAAACTGTTATGCAATTGTGATATGAATTAAAGATACAGTTCCCTTAATCTAAAGACGTTCAGAAACTGAAAACATAATACTCAATAGCGCTCATATATATGACAACACCAGATCCACAAAGGGATTTTTCAAAATGCTTGTATTCATGGCTAAATGTATAATCCTCTGGTAATACAATATACTCAACTTGAGTCCCCCAAAAAAAGCCCCATCTAAGTTCCCGAAGGAAACATTTATAGAGCAAATCTTGCCCTTTGGACTCCCTGACTTTTCGCTTTCCCGACTGTTGGGCTGCCTTGCGACTTAGTCGCCGGGTCGCTGGGTAGCGCCATCGGGCATTTAGTAGGGGATGCGACTTGGCGACATCGTGACCTTTGTGACTTGTGACCTCGGGCAATTCGTGACCTGCGACCTCAAGCAAATCTGTGAGCTGCGACCTCCTTTGATTTGCGACCTCGCGACCTCCTTGGATTCGAAACCTTGTGACCTCAGACCATCCGTGACCTACGAGCTCCTTGGATTTGTGACCTAGTGACCTCCTTGGATTTGCAACCTTGCACCATTCATGACCTGCGACCTTGGGCATGTCACAACCTGTGACCTTGGCAGATATACGACCTATGACCTTGGTAGATATACGACCTGCGACCTTGGGTAGATCAACAACTTGTGGCCTCCTTTCAGTGGACGGAGCCAGGTGCCTTTAAACTTAAAATGAGTTCTTTTGAGGTTCGCCAGCATCTAATTGTTTTGAAAAGGTCACCTTGTTTGCTGGGGAAAACCTTGGCTCTTATGTACAAATAGAAAGGTTCTTCCTGCAATAAAATAACACAGGCCACATGTCTTCATGATTGAATAATAATAATGCTAAGGGCATTTTAATCAATTGTAAGAATGAAAATAATAACTTAGACCCCTGTGTGGTCAACTACTGAATCTTCAGAGAGAATGGCTAGGGTAAGCTTTCTCTGTGCCCTTTCTCTGTCAGGATCATCATCTTCCCCATGCACAAGGTTCTCTTCAAGTCTTGGATTAAATTACTTGATAGGCATGAGCTTCTTCATTCACATTCTCAGTGTTTGTCGTAGGTCTTCATGCTCGTCGATTTTCCCATTCATTAGAGGAGAAATACTTGTTATCTTAAATCAGAGAATCTCGGGTATCTTGTTTTCTTTGACCATTTCATGCAATATAGGTACAAAGGATGCAAATGCTTCAGGGGATGAAACAATGTCATGGTATATGTTTACAAAACCTCTCAATGTTTCCAATACAGAAAGAAGTATGCCAACCATGTATGTGTTTGAGTCAAACAGAGGCGCATCATCATTAGTCTCCATGATCATAGCGAAATCCAAAGGTTAGGGTAAAATGGATACCCCACTCGAAAGACGTAGCTAAGTCTATACTCTTGATGCCCCGGGAAAAGGTGTAGGGCATTTCGCTTCTTCCCTCTTTTGAAGCCCTGCTAATGAATGTAAAACAGATTTCTCTGCCTTTAACTATTTCTTGGTAGGGTCCTCACTTATTCCTGAATACATAACAGCAAGTCTTTTGGGAAGCTTGAGGCTACGATTGTAGTCTGCTGAGTTATGCGTCCCATGGGAACCTGAAACGAGCTTCTTCAAACCAACCAACTTGTAATTGCAATACCAAGTTGTGCATCCTTTGGAGGGGGCCAGAAGCTCTCTTCATTTGTGTAGATATCATCGTTCCCTTGCTTTTACGTGACTCAGTGATCGAGGAGGACTGCGACCTCACAGGGGTCGCATAGTCGCGATTCTGGGCAAGTCGCACTTTGTTTGCTTTGGATATGTTGTGACTTGGTGACCGGGGAAGACTGCGACCTCATGGGGGGTCACACAGTCGCAATTATGGGTAGGTTTCACTCTATTTTCTTTGGATATGTTGCGACTTGGCGAATGGGGAAGACTGTGACCTCATGGGGGGTCGCACAGTCGCAATTCTGGGTAGGTCGCATGATGTTCGCTTTGGATGTGTTGCGACTCAGCGACTGAGGAAAACTGCGACCTCACTTACGATCCTACGCGAGTCATACTCAAATACTTTTCATCTGCGTTGCATTTTGTTTTAAGTTGGTGCAACAGCATAGTGTTTCCTTTAATGGCAGGCGTGGCCTTCATGTATGGACATGTCCCTCTATCATGCAATCTGGTCGTAGTTGGAGGAAGGAGTGAGCGTTGACAGACCACGAGCAGGGTCGACTGGGCATTTCCACAAAATTCTTCCCCTCCTGGTTGCAACACGTTTTTCATTATTGCAACAGTTTTCTTCATTTTAGAAAGTCAGATCATCATCATAGTACACTTAGATTGCGACCTTGTCCGTGGAGTCCAAGGCCATGGGCGTTGCAGGACTTCTTCGACAGGCTCACTGTTCGAATGCAGGATGTCTTAATTCATACGCTACGGCAGCTGTTGAGCCTTTTATGACTTGCTGATAAATTTTAACACATCCTAAACTGATATATTTTGAAGGCCACCATCTGCTTTGGCATTCGAAAGTGTGTGGAAATTATGTGGAAATTATGTAGAACTGCTTGAAACATGGTTTTAGAATATCATATATTGCACCACGACTTTGGATCACCGAATATATATATTTGCTCAAAACCTTTTAACATAGTTTGAAAACCTTTGGCCTAAAGGTATTTTGAGCCCAATTGTAATGTCCTTCATATAGTTTTTTATATAATTTCACTCCTCCAATCTTATGTGGCTTGGAAACCATATGTGTTTGCTCCCTAGCTTAATGTTTCAAAATGTCACCTTGGTCCATCGAAAGTGCGTCTGCCATGTAGATTAGGTTTAACAAACATTGCTTCCCTTGCCCAATTTGCCAGAGTTGTCAACACAACTCAAAATTATTGTCAGTTCAGAAGAATGGCCTTTTATAGGATTTGTACAATCTTGAGAGACAAAATGTACTTCGCCATTATCTGACTTTTGTACAACACTCAGACTCTCAGATGTACCTTGAACAACTAAAGACTTATAACTGAGAGCTTGCTTTTATGTTGTCATGATGGGTCAAATTTGTGCAGGCTGTAAATTATTATGGACCTCGACTCACCACCTGCTATACTGTCTGATCTATGTGCTTCTGGATCGACATCATCATGGCCAGTAGCATTGTGACTAAGCTGCAATTTTCTGTTGGCCCTTTGCATAATCACCTCCTCAACTGTGTTTTCTGTTATAATGCTTATTGCCCAAAAATTATGCAGCTGACCAATGAGATGAGCACGCTGTAATGTTTGCTTGTCAGCCTATGGATTCCAGTCCTTCTTCAACTGGCTCCAGCTCTATACCATTGAAAAGATAAGAATGGCTACATGTATTCACAGTTGTACCCCAATATTTTGTAAAGATTGATACTAAGTGCCTGAACCACTTGTTTGAAGCTGGGTCACTCTGGACGCAATACAGATGCATAAATTTTCTTTTGAAGTGGGACCAATGGAGCCAGTACCGTAACCCTAGACAGTGGTGGCAATGTAAGAGTTCCATTCTCGACAAGAACATCTTTTGTATGCCGAAGGATGAATGCATGCACAATATATCTTAGTAGCTTGAACTGTTTGCTACATCTAGAGGTATTGTCACCTTGAGTCAAGGTCGCAACTTTAATGGGCACAACACCAAAAGGGCCACGGGCATTTCTGTTGATCTTTCAAGTAAGTCAATAAACTTACAACCTGAAATGTGTTCCCAAGTCTCATTGTGACTGCAAGTTCCCTTGACTGGAACTATATTATTTCCTGCATACATGCGATAGATGTCCTCCACATCTCATGTTTCAACTCATACTACTCTTATCCTTCTCATCGGTGTGGTGATGATATTTATGAGTATATCACCCATGGGATCGACCTATATGGAACATTATCACATCACAATTACTTGTTTTGAGAATGGTGTCCCTAGATAAACATATAAGACTTACGAGCTTAAGAGAAGTATTCAACAACACGCTTAATGACCCATGGCGAGGGGGTTGTTAATGTACATGCTGAATGCACGGAAAGTTCTTATTCAAACGTTTGCTGGTGATCCCTCCCTCACTTGGCGTGATTGCAACAACAGCATCTGATCATGATCGTGAGAAAGCTCATGAGGGGTTGGGAATAGGTTGGCGGGATGTCACTGACTGCAGGTCGGGTGAAAGACTTTAACACCTAAGCGAGCAAAGGGGGAACCCGAAATTTTAAATATACCCAAAATTTTGGGTGGTATTGTAGCGGCTACAACAGGTGGTCCTTCTGTTCCTTCAGGGTACCAGTCTCTCTCTGGTACTTTCTCAGGAGAAACTCCTCAACCAGCTTACCAAGTGTTATCAACTGGTACAAATGGAGCTAAAACTGAAACGTTGAACGCAGAGAAAATTTTTATGATGTTTGGTAATATTCCAAATCTTCAACCTCAAGGTAGTCAGTTACCACCTGGGGGGAAACCTCAAGGTAGTCAGTTACTGCCTGCGGGGCAACGTCAAGGTAATTTTCTACCAGGACAAACTGTGGGATAGTATTATTTACCTGGATAAAAACCTCAAGGAAAGTACATACCTCAAGGTTATCAACCTCAAGGACAATACATACCCCAAGGTGAACCCTAGAATCAGTATATTCCTCAGTGTCCTTATCAACCCCAGATTCAGTACGTGCCTTAAGTTTATCAACCTCAAGGTCAGTACCCAACTCAAAGTTTCCAACCTCCTTTCGGTCAATCATTTTTACAAGGAGCTGGAAATTTACCACTTAATTATCAACCCTACGTTCAACCAGGCTATGGTCCTTCATATGCACAACCTTCTATGGGTCAATACCTTGGAATGAACATGGTGTGTAATCCATCTCAACTTCAACAGACTATGCAAGCTAATGTGCAGTTACCTAATCAACCTGGATAGCCTTTAGTTTCTGGTCTAACCCAACAACCTGTCTAGCCCATTGTTCAAGTCCCTGCACCTGGTTCTGTTCAGCAACTTGGGCCTAGTACACCTCAGACACCGCCTAAAACTGCTGCAACTACAACAACTTCTCTTCAACCTACAACACTTGTTTCTGCAATATCTGTAGCTCCAGTTTCTTCTATCCCTGCATCAGTACAAATTCATCAAGCCTCTGTGCCATAGTCAGGACCTACAATTCAGACTATGGTCCAGATGCCTACAGGACAAGCTGGTACTAGTACGATTGTCTCTAGTCAACCACAGTTTACTTAACAACCATATCAGGGATAGTATCAGTTTGGTCAGACTACAAAAAATCTAGCATATCAGTATCATCCATACCCTGGGTATACTTATCAAATACCTCAACAACCCCAGTATGGTCCAATTAATCCTGGTTACCCAGGAGGTTTCACAATTGAAAATGTACATCCAATTCCAGGGTATCTTGGATATCCTCCACCTAGCACTGGTTTGATCACACAAGGTTATCAAGACCCTAGCCATCAGTTACCATTCATAGCAACTTTAGATTTACCGAATCTATTGTGCCTTACAAGCGATCCCATCTTTTATCTTCCATATTGGCCGTCGATGCCTAACAAGTTGCCTAGTGATATTCCGAAATTTGAAGGTAAGTCAGGAGAGGACCCATCTAATTATGTTATGACTTATCACCTCTGGTGCGTATCCAATTCACTAGTCGATGATTCGATTCGATTATGTCTTTTTTCAGAGAAATCTCATTGGTCTAGCTACCAAATGGTACATTGAGTTACCACACAGATCTTTTAATAATTTTAACGCACTAGCTACTACTTTCTTATCCCATTTTCAGTTGCCTGTTAGATACGACAACGGCACAGAATTTTTGACTTCATTAAAACAATCTACATCTACATATATATCTGATCACATTCATGAGTGGAGATGTAGAAGGTGTTTAGTGAAAGTCTTTATTCCTGATCAAATTTTGGCTGAATGGTTTATTAAATTGTTATTTCCCAAAATTACTGAAGATGTGGCCAAAGGAGGCGTTGTTACAGAAGAGAAATTCATTGCTCAAGCGCAATACCTTGACCTTGTATATACTCAGTCAGGTACTCTGTATGATAGAATCCCTGATTTACCAAGACCTGGTCAATTAACTGCAACTCCTTCTGGCTCTCATGCCACTGATGGTGTAATTGGTTCTGTTAGCACTGGTAAAAGAAAGAAGAATTCTTCCAAGACCACTTCTCCTATCATCACTTTACCCGATTCACCCAAAGGAGATTCTTCCCAAGAAGCTTCCACCAATATTCACATTGTAGAGTCATCTACAACCAAATCTAAAACTGGTGGTAAGAAGAAAGGTAAGAATAAAAAGAAAAAATCTTCAAAAGAGAAAAACGATACAACTGAATCAACTGACGAAAAATGCAAACCTCGATATCCTTATCTCATCTGTGACCAAGATCATTTTACAAAAGAGTGCCCTCATAGAGCCGAGGTATCAAAATTCATTAAGGGTTCACCTATACCTACTGTCTTGAAGGATCCCTTTCATTCTCAAGATAGTAACATGGTTGGATCTTCCTCCAATACGGTTGAGGATATCTTGATGGTTGCGACACGATCGCAAGAATATGGTAGTAAAAATACTGGTAAAGAAGTAGAAACATCCAATTCTGCATCGACTACATCTCCCTCAATTTCTGATCTATTACAGATCGAGAAAAAAAATCCTGACTTAGTAATTAATCCACGTGCAAAAGGTGTACTTCGTAAATCATCTTTCAATCCACATGCGAGAGCTGCTCAGAATTACAATATTGTTGAAGATTTGGAAATTTCCCCTTCAGAAATGTCAGCTTTGGAAGTATTGCAATCATGCCCAGCCCAAAGAAAATTACTTTTGTCAGCCTTAGGAGCCGTAGATCTCCAGGATTCGAACCTCATGATCTTCTATTTAGAGAATTTTACACCCCGCCTACCCCATCAAATGGCTTTTCAGATTCCGATAATAGTAAAAAACAAACGTATCTTTCATAATGTTGTTGATGAAGGGGCTTCTATGTGTATTATGTTGTTAAAATATTGGAAATCACCTGGTTCTCCGACAATTAACCAATCACCAATTATTCTCAAAGCTTTTAACAGAAGAGGTTTTTAGCTATATGGTATCTTACAAGATCTACCAATAGAGATTGAGGGCAAAATGATTAATCTAGATGTGGAGGTGGTTGATGCCCCTATGGATTACAACCTTCTCCTGGGTCGCAGTTGGTCTTATGCCATGACTATTGTTGTATCATCTATCTTTCGTCTCATCATGTTTCCTCATAAAGTAAAGATTGTTAAAATAGATCAGCTCTCATATTATTCATCCGACCTGGCCTCTACTGATAGCATCCAACATACCAGAAAATCGAATATCCCTTATAAGGATGTTGGAGTAGGTTTACTTAAAGATTCAAGTTTACTGGGAACTTTTTCCTTTCCTGCTCCCAATGTACAACTTCCTATTGCTAATATCAATATGATTTCGTCAAGTACTATGTCCTTTGATGATCCTTGGATAGTACCTTCAGAATTAGAATCGGATTTTTTCGATGGCCCGATGCCTTTGAGTCCGTTTGAGTTAGCATATCAAAATGTACAGTCATTTTCTGAAACTCCTTCAACTGAGTCTGATCTAGTGAATGTGATCAATCAGGAGTCATTTTCAATATTGAGCTTAGCTTCGACACCAATTCTGAATCCTTCTCAAGTATTTAATACTGATGAACATATTCATGAATTCTTGTTAGTAGATGAGTTACCATGGGAAGATCTTCATCATAGGTCTTCATTTTTACCTGATCTCGATCATTTTGAGAATGATTTTTCTTCCATTTTTAGCACTGATTACGTCAAAGAACCTCAGAATCCTTTCTCACATATAGATTCTGAATTGACTTTAGAAAATATTTCTGCAACGGTTCCTCTTGACATTTCAGTAAAACCTAGAATTGTTGAAAACATTCATATAGGTGCTTCTTGTACGCCAGATGAAATCCAAGCATATAAAGCCCTATTTCTGGAATTCCGCGACATTTTTTCCTGGTTATATGAAGAAATGCCAGGAATCGATCCATCAATTGTTGTTCATGAAATTAAGAGATACCCAGATGCTAAACTCATTAGACAGAGATTACGTGAGATACGTCCGAGAAAATTTGCCGCTATTAAAGTCGAAGTTGAAAAATTACTTCGTGTAGGTTTTATTTATCCAATCCCGTTAACGGACTGGGTATCTAATATTGTTCCAGTCAATAAAAAACAAGGAACAATATGAGTATGTATCGAATATAGGGATAGAAATCAAGCTTGTCCAAAAGACAATTATCCAAACCCTTACATCGATCAAATTATTGATGATTGTGCTGAAAGTGAAATGTTCTCCTTCATGGATGGATTCTTCGGCTACAATAAAATAAACATACTCCCTGCAGAGCAACCTAAAAAAACTTTCATTTGTCCATGGGGGGCTTTTTCTTATCGCAAACTACCTTTTGGCCTTAAGAATGCTAGCGCCACTTTCCAAAGGGCCATGTCTTATGCATTTCACAACATTAAGCACATTGTGTAGCCCTACCTCGATGATTTTCTTGCTCATCCTTCACGCAGAGCAGATCATATTACTCATTTACGAGCCATCTTTATACGATGTAGGCATTATAAGATTCGACTGAATCCTCACAAATGTGTTTTCTATGTACAATCCAGACGATTGCTGGGATTTATTGTCTCAAAAGCAGGCATTCGTGTTGATCCATCGAAGGTTGAGGAAATTATAAATTTACCTCCTCCTTCTACTCTTCGTCAAATCCAAAGTTCGCAAGGGAAAGAAATTTTTTTACGTCGATTCATTCCTAACTACGCCGAATTAATGAAAGGTTTCACTAGGTTGTTGAAACAGAACATTCCTTTATTTTGGGACGAGGTCGCTGATAGATATTTTGATGCTCTAAAAAATGTGTTGACCCATGCACCGTTACTGCATACTCCCAACTACAACCAAGATTACTTTTTGTACCTCGCCGCTTTCGATTCCACGATAGGGATGGTTTTAGTTCAAAAAGATGAATTCCATAGTGAACATGTGATTTACTATCTTAGTCAAAATTTGCATCCAAGTGAGATCAAATACTCACATGTGGAGGAATTGGCCTTGGCAGCTGTTCAAGCTATCCAACATTTTCATCACTACATACTTTTATGCAAAACGACAGTGATCTCTGATTATAACCCTATGATATATATCTTGACCAAAAAATTGCTAGGGGGAAAATACTCTAAATGGATTGTTGTCCTACAGGAGTTTTACTTGGAGTTTGAAAAATCCAAATCTAAGAAATCATTGATATTTGCTGAACTTATGTGTGATTTCCCACGTAATGATATAGAAACTATGGCGGAACAACCAATCACGGATGAATCCTTGTTTCTTATTAGTACCATTGATCCTTGGTATGGAGATATTATTATTTATCTTGAGACCCAATATTTTCAGCCTGAGCTTTCACAATCGCAGCAATGGAAAATACGTTTCCATTCTCAACAATATCATATTGTTGGAAACACACTATACTGTCATGGTGCGGACTCAGTTTTTCAACATTGTTTAACCCATGAGGAAGTCGAAAAGGTTTTAAATGACTTTCACTCTGGAGCATGTGGCGGTCATATGTCTGGGTACTCCACAACCCAAAAATATATTGCGCGCAAGTTATTTTTGGCCGTCTTTATTTAAAGATTGTATTTACGCAGTCTGAAAATGTCATAATTGTCAAATATTCCATCGAAAAATGCATGCACCACCTTCTCCTCTTCACCTGATAATTTCTGTCAGTCCTTTTGCAAAATGGGGCATTGAATTCATTACATGTAACACTCACTCATCCGGGGGGCATCAATATATTATTCTAGCAGTAGATTATTTTACCAAATAGGCTGAGGCAATGCCTATATTTGTGGTAGATGGAAAAACTGCAGCTACTTTCATATTCAATCATGTGATTGCTCATTTCAGTGTACCCCAAGTGATAATTACTGATCATGGGAGCCATTTTCGAAATATCATGATGACCAAGTTAACAGACCAACTTGGCCTATGCCATGACAGTTCTACACCATATTATATGCAAGCGAATGGTTTGGTTGAAGCGATTAATAAATTTTTAGTCACCATGATCAAACGACTCATTGGAATTCATAAGTCGAATTGGCATACCATGCTCTTTTCAGGACTTTGGGAATATCGAACCTCAGCAAAAACATCGACAGGCTTTACCCCTTTTCAACTAGTTTACGGTTTAGAAGCGATATTTCCCATTGAATGTAAGATACCGTCACTCCAACAAGCCATAGAGTTACTACCAACCAATTCTGAAGAGGAGAAACATATTTTATGCTTGGCTCAATTAGATGAGAATTAGCGCACCGCTACATTAGCTACCGAGACTCATGCGAAAAGAATGAAAGCTCAGTATGATAGAAGTGTTACCCCTCATAAATTTTCAGAAGGAGACCTAGTTTTGATTTATGATCAAGCCAACGATAAGCTAGGGGCTGGGAAATTTGAACCCATGTGGCATGGTCCTTATATTGTCAAGCAACAGCTTGCAAAAGGGGCCTATGAATTGATTGATTTTGACAGGGTCCCTTTAGGTAAACCCAGAAATGGACTTTATCTGAAGAGATATTATGCTTGATTTTTTGTGTGGAGATCTTCTCTGTGTATTAGTTACTTTCTAGCTAGTGTGCTATAGATTAGAAACATGTGCCCAGCTTAAGTGTGCTCTTACTACTATTCCTGCTTATCTGGATACTTTTAATATTGCAGATGTCGACGTCCTTTCAAAAATATATTGGTTTTGTTGACGATGCTTGTCGTAGTACATGGAACATCTCTTCTGCAGCTTGGGTTATTTACTCACCCATTGATGAGTTAGTATCGATGCATGGGGTAAGCCTTGGTCAAAAAACGAACAATATTGTTGAATATAGTGCAGTTATTGAGTTATTGTCAGAATCCATTTCATTTTGAATTCAGAGTTTGATCGTTAGGTTAGATTCTAAACTCGTTGTATTACATTTAAATCAAGTATATGCCATTAGAAACCTATTATTACTAAGATTATTTTTAAGGGTTCGTCTCTTGGAACGAGAGCTCGATTATATTGAGTATCAACACATTCCAAGAATTTTAAATACATTAGTAGACACAATTGATTCTAGCATTATAAACAGACATTTTCAATAACAGAGTAATAAATCAACATTAAATCAACATGATTGAACAGGTAACTGGAAATAATAGTATATTATAGTATAGATGTAGTGTTCAAAAAATAGTACATCGTCTTCGATCATAGGTTCAAAACACCTTATGATCGGAAAAAAGTAATACAAAAAATGAGTCTACAAGTCAATCATCCACTATCTATGGCGATGATCATGATAATACACTACTTCTCGTGCCACCCTAGTCAAAAATCTCCTAAATGGTCCAGGAACACCAACGACATATCTCTGTAGACGGAGTGGGATGTCATCTATGGTAGTCTCAGGAATATCCATAGTGATCCACTCCAAATGGTGTTCTAGATTAGTTAGGATCACTGTAGTCTGATCCTATGGGGGTGGTGGTGGTGCTGTCGCATCCCTTTGCCTCCGGTCAAAGGGGCGGAGAATGGCTGGTCGACTCGAACCCACATCTGCATTTGAAATTTTTGTTATCAGTTTTGGACGGTTAAAGAAAAAAAAAAATAGAAATTAGAACATGTCAAAAGATATTTTTACCTGACTCATCCCACTGAGCTCCTGGAGGAAGGGGCATATCTTGGTCACCGCGAAAATCCATGCCCGCATAAGCAAAATCCTCTATCACAAAAATTTGGCATTCTACCCAACGAAAATAGGTCGAGGGAAAATGAACAATCTCCCCACCCTCACTATGTCGGGCCATAAAAGCAACCCAAAAAACCATCCAAGGCTCTCGAGGTCGACCATCATCAACAGGAATATGCTGCGGGGCTAACATAGGAATCCTCTCTAGAGCAAAGGTGACTAAAATGGACCCATATCCGAAGTTGTTTAACTTCCCATTCTTTGCTCTGGTAAGTTGGCCTTTCACATTTTCCAACACTACCTTGCACCAGTTGAATATGGTGCCTCAGAAACAATCTACTGCAATCCACATCTAAGATCCAGTAGCTACATGCAAAGCTGCACTTCTGCAAAACTTGACAACAGTAAGAGCAATCACTTTTAACTCGGGACGGATGATAGTTTTAATGTCAATCTATTTGTCTCTAGGATTGGCTTCATCATTACAAAACTCTAATTTTAGGCTGGCAACAGACTGGCCACCTGGCCTAGCCCCAAATAGAGATAGTGGTTTGCCTCTCCTAGAAAAACCAATGAAAAAATATATGTCCTCCAGCTCAATCTCGAGCCGGTGACTTCCAATCATGAAACACTAGTCCTAAACATCCCATTTACTTACCAACCAAGTAAGAAGATATAATTGAGTTCTCATGCCATTGATAGCCCAAAATTTGAAAAGCCCGCATGCTCTTAAAACTTGCAAATTAGGTTGATGAATCATTTCTACTTCATCTACCTCCTCATCTTCCCATTCTCACTAAATGAGCATTGTAGATATCCTACAATAAGTAAAATGAAGGATTAGAATCATTTTGAAGAAAAAAATTTGGGTAATTTAGGAGGAAAATGTGTTTTTAAATTCGTTACGGTACCCCCACACTTTACGCTCAAGGACAATGCATATCTCTACACGGGCTCTATTTTAAAAGTGTAGGGCCCTAATATTTTCCTTTGTAAGAAAATGTCAGGGTTCGCAAGTACCCAATGTCTTACCTGCGGACCCCCAAGGGCGGATTTCTGAACATATTTTCCTCCCAAAAATGAAATTTTGACCCTAATTTAAAAAATTGAACAGATGAAAAACAAGAGAAAGAAGTTGTGGATTACCTGGAGCAGACGGTTTTCAATTCCAATGGTCATTTTATCTAGAATATTCTCTGAAGTGTTTTTTTCCAAAAGCTCTAAAATCTTCACTCCAAACTCAAACGGTGAAAATGAACTTGAAAAACTCCTTTTTATAAGTTTTTTCGAATAAATGAATTTTAAATTTGTTTATTTTTCACTTTAAAAAGTCATTTTTTCAAAATGTATTTATTATTGGAATAGGTATGTTTGATTTTTCGAGTTTTTTGTTCAGAATTATGGATTTTTTAGGCGAAATGATCATTTTTTATGAAGAGTATAATTTTATCACTTTTTTGAGCTCTTTAAAATTTACGAAAAAGCGAAACCATAGAGTTCTCTTTTAAACACTTTTCAGACTCTCTAAAAATGAAAATATTGCCAAGTACTTGACTATTCAAACTCGTTAAAGTAAATGAACAGTCATCCCTTTAGTATAAGTTTACCCCTTTTCCGAACTGAAATGGACTATTTACGAAAAAGGTATACATTGACTAATAATTGTCAATAGAGTTCTCCCTTGCATCATTTTATACTTTTTCAGGCCCGAGAGACTAAATTTATGAAAAAGTACACTTATGGAGTTTTCTTAAGTTTTTTCTTCTGACTCCCTAAAAATGAAAATCGTCAAGTTTCTCCTATATTGGACTCATTAAAATTTAACAGTAAAGGACCTGTCAATTACAAACAGGAATGGACCACTCCTTCTTAGGGTTCAATTTTAAACTAAGTTGTACTCATCCGAAGGATGAGCTTATAAACAAGAAAACGTTATCCTCCTCAAGCTTGTCAAAAATAAAGAGGCACTTTCCAGAAATGGTCGAGGAGAAGAGAGAAAACAGATTCATTTGTTACACTTTTATTTGTAAAAACATTACACCACTCTTGAACACAACACTTTTTGTCACACTTCCACCTAGGTTGGGAAATCCTTTGCCTATCAGTTAATCAAACCACATTGAAGGTCTTCAACCAGTTTCTGGGTATTAGCTTAGGGAAACTTTCACCAAACCATCTACAGTGTCATTATGTGTTCAAGAGGATAGTCAAACAAACCATTCATCTGCAAACATTTGTCTCCATTCACGTTGACCATCCCTGAGTCAGTCCTTGCAAAAAATTTCTTTTAAACTTGATCTATGGTTTCGTGTTGTGAGCTTTCTTATGACGGATCACTTTCTATCGATTATAGCTCATCATTTAGGAATTTGATCTAGAATCTGTCAATACCGTGAAATCTGCATGCCTTAATGGTAGGTTTCTCGCCTTCGACGACAAGTTGGATCATTGACCTTCGATCGAATGATTCCATGAAATGTTTGACTTCAAATCACTTATTCACATTTCATGGATTGTACTGAGTACTTTGAGAGCCATTGTCATTATTGGTGGTTTCTCTCACACTTGTTAATAGTTCACATCATTGACTAGTAATCAAGTGATTTCTACCATGTTCGACTTCAACACATTTAATCACATGGATAGAATCATACTAGTTCGGGAAGCAAAAATCAAGACCCTGGATCTAGTTTCCACCATCCAGGCTGTGAAGAGTTTTATTATTCATTATACAGTAGACTATTCATTACAGATGGTTGCGCCCATGCCATGTCTACACTATTGATGTAATATTAAAATCATTTCTTTATCAGAACAAGTTTAGTTAGTTTTAATATGAGTATGGGAATGCCTACCTCAGTGATGATATATATGTATGTGTTGTTTTGAATTTTTTTACAGGGTTCCGACTAGGGTGTCCACAGGCTAATCCTTGAAATGATAAAGCACATCACTCTTCGAATACTCTTAAACCTCGCACTTTAGGGAGAAATTTTTTACACTGAAATTTTTGACCATGACATTTTAGTACTCCCTTAGAAGTCTACAATATCAAAGTTCCTAAAGTCAAGCCTTGAAGTTAAGAGAAAATCTCATAAAAGTCTTAAAAAATCGTGTACCACATTTTCTCTTAGTATTTCCTGCGGTCTCAAACCTTTTGGCTATAAATCATGCGTAGCCAAACACTCTTTCTATTTATTAAGGGTGTGGACCCCTGTAAAAGAAAAGAAAAGGCGCAAGTAAAATCTAGAAGCTCAGTTTGAGTCATTTTTGAAAGCTTCTAGAAACATTCTTATGGTGGAAAGTCCGTTCTTTTCAAGTTCATGCATCCCATCCATTAAGGAGCTAACCCCTTGATGTAAGGAACTAATCCCTTTGAAGGAGGATTCTATCCCTTCTTGTATGGAGCTATAAATTCCTCTCTTTCACTATAAAAAGAGGCATAGGGCAGCCTCAAAGGGCTACAATTGATAATTGGAAGCTTTAGTATTGTTGGAGGTGAAATGTTGTTGAAACTCAGACCCTTTTAGCTGAGATTTTATGTGGGAAGGATTACATACCTGTATGTATCTAGGTTGGAAGAGTTCAAGGCTTGTAAGAGTAAAGGAAACACCTATTCTGGACCCCAGGAAGGCCTGTATGACATCAAGGTGGACACGGTTATAAGGCTTTTCTTATTTAAGTTAATACAAATAAGGTTTTTTTTCTCAATAATATATCAATTGATTGGTTTATTTTATGGATTCCTTGATCACCATAATAGATATGGTTTATGAATATATGCTATGCAGGTTTTTTTTTATGTTTTCTTGTTTGTGATTGCAGATCTTTGAAGGCAACTCTTCCAAGCGATTAAAGGCTTACTACTACAAACAAGCGTTGGGTCAAAGGTAGGATCGTTAAACCTTTATAGCATTTAATCATGAATCGTGATATATCTAGAGAAAGATAGATTTAATTGTCTGTTTGTTGCTAGCTGTCTGTAGGACACTTGGGACGTATGTCTTGTCTGAAAGAACGACTTATCCGTCCAACACACCTGAAATTATTACAAAAATAAAATGTATCACTGATAAAAAATGCTACAGATACCGGGAAAAAATTATTAATAAAGCAATGCAAAAATTTCACTTACCGAAGAGAATGAATGGAAATATTCGACTCAAACCCTAGGTTCTAGAGATTGTATATTTGTGGAAAAAAATGGATGGAATGACATAATCAGAGAAATAATAGGGTGGAAACTATTTCATTCAATTATCTGGGAAGAAATATCCGTCATCTAATTGATTCCTAACAGAGGAGCGGTGGTCAGGGAAATAAATGTACTTCAGCATGACCCAATAAGATTGCCACTATCTCAAAGGTTCTCTGGAGCGGGAGTGGGGTTAAATAAAGTGTTGTATGAAAATATAAATTTTTATCAAATATCACCATGTATGTTAGATTATCAAGAAATATAAATCAAAATCAAAATCTAGCAATGATACATTGTCGGGTCTAATGTAAACTCTAACAATGATATCCTGTCAAGTCTAGAAAGGTGGAAAGATATTTAATAAAACAAGTGTGCACTCAGAAATAACATTTAAAATTTACCATTGTTTAAATATTCATAGTTCGATGACATAAGACATACTTACAAAACATAATCGATAGAGTTATAGTATCTAGGAACTCGAACATTATATTTATGTTAATAAATCAATAAAAAACTTCATCTTATGCATCTTACTGTGTAAGACATTTCCTTCTTTCAATCCAAAGATAAGGATGAAGGGACATTAAAAGTGGTATCACAGCTATCGGGTTATAATACTCTGACTTGATATGCGCAATAATTAACCTTATCCATATGATTTGATCACAGAGAGTAGGTACAATGCGAAGAGGATAAAAGGTCACACAACAAATAAGTCTAGTTTCAAAATTAAGTTTTATACCTATATTAGGTGTCAACATAGATATGTGGGTGCAGTTGGAAGGGGGTCACAAAAACCCCACATCCACGTCGTTAGAGACTGTGCAAAAATTAAGGGAAGAGATGGCTAGTTTGCGAGAAGACAATAAGAGACTGATGCGGGATCAGGAGTGGATATTGAAAAGTACTTCTGATCATCGAAATCATCGAACCTCTATAGCTAGCTCTAGAAATGAAGATAAGGAAGAGGAGAAAATTCAGAGAGGTGAAACTTCACCTAATTGTAGCCATACCTAGTGTTTGGAAGGGGATAAAGTGGGAAAATGACTAAGAATATGAAAATGTGTTATATCATTGACAAAATAAGAAAAAAATGATAGAGTTGAAAGGTGATTTCAAAAATATTAAACCCCCAATCTTTGATGGATAATTGTAAGAAGTTGAGGAAGCATGGTTTATCAATATCAAGAAATACTTTCAAATTTATGAATATGATGAAAATATGAAAGTGATATTATCCATTTACCATATCTAAGGAAGGGCTACATTATGGTGGGAAGAGTTGAAGGTTGTTCATAAAATTGATGAATAGGGAGTGACCTAGAGTGACTTTTAGATATATTTTAAATATAAGTACCTGACTGAACGATTTTATGATGATAAGGTGAAGGAATTTCATTACCTCTGATCGGGACAACTTTCTATGGATGAATTTGTGACCAATTTTACATCCCAGCTGAGATATGTACCATATATATAAGAGGAAAATGATAAGGTACAATGCTCCATGAGCAGTCTACCAGTACTCATGAAGGAATGTTTGGAGTTTGATAACCCCAAAATATGGAAGATGCGATTTGAAAGGTGTGAATCTATTATAAACATGTGAAGTAGAAGGGAGAAGGAAGCAAGATTTGGGCTGGAAAAAAGGCATCAAAATAATTCCAAAATATGAAAAATATAAGGAGTGGAAATGCCAGAACTTTGCATAAAAATCAGAATAATAAATTTCCTAGGAGGGATCACCAAAGATTCAAAATTCAAAATGAAACTAAGAAAATAGAGGTTTCTATAAAACTAGAGTTTAGCCAAACTCAAAATCCCTTGTTGCAATGCTTGATTTGTGGAGAGTCTTACTATTACAAAAATTCCCCTCTCTGCACAAGAACGGAGAACGCAACTAACCTCCAAGACACCTCGATAGTAGGTGAGGTAGCCTGAAATATACTAAATATTAACCCCACTTTGGATGACCATAAAGATGAGTATCAACCTCCTATGATCAAACTTGAAGGTAAGCTACATAATCATGTTTTGTCAAGTTTGGTATATAAAGGAGATAGTTTATGTTATGTCAGTTCTAATGTAGTGGAAATTTTCCATATGAAAGTTTATAAATTTAAGAACCTCTGGTGTGTACAGTTGGTCACTGGGGTAAAGAGAAGTGTAACTGCTAAGATAGATGAATTTCCAGTTGGTGTATATGATCAATTAATTGATGTGAGCTTGAATGTGTTACCATTAGGGTGTTATGATGTTTTAATTGGAAAGGACTAGTTGGAAAAGCATTTTTCGTTAGTAAACTATAAGGATAGAAGCATCATTTAACTTACTAAGGAAGGGGACAGGAAATAAATTCAAGGGGTGAAAATACCCATAGTATTGCAATAAATTATTCCCTATCGTATAGTTAAATTTATCAGGAAATTATGTCAAATATATGCGGTCCAAGTTCGTTTTACTAACTCCAAATATAACTCAGTCTCCCTAGAGAAGAAATCAAATATTCAAAATTTTACTGATATGTTTCTGAAGGAAATCCCTCGATTATCTCCCAAGTGGGTTATTGACTTCACTATAAAACTAATTT
This sequence comes from Pinus albicaulis, assembly GCA_034641835.2. Lineage (NCBI taxonomy): Eukaryota > Viridiplantae > Streptophyta > Pinopsida > Pinales > Pinaceae > Pinus > Pinus albicaulis. Next base: position 842,954,651 of record CM076575.1, read on the forward strand.
TGAGGGCTACACTGGTGTCAAAAACCCCTTACCGAATGAGTATTCCTAAACTAACTAAACTTAAAATGTAGTTACAAGAATTACTAGAAAAAGGCTATATTCGTTCAAGTGAATCCCCATGGGGGGCACCTATCTTATTTTTCATGTAAAAGGACAGTACTATGAGGTTATTCATAGACTATCGACAAGTTATTAAGTTGACTATTAAGAAAAAGTATCCCTTAGCAAGTATTGATGATCTAATTTATCAAGTTAAGGGGGCTAAAATATTTTATAAAATAGATCGGTGATCAGGATATCACCAAATAAGTTTGACAAAGGAGGAAATTCCTAAAACAACCTCCATAACTCATTATGGGCATAAAAAAATTTTGGTTCTTCCCTTTAGCCTTACCAATGCTCGAGCAACCTTTATGAGTCTCATGAGTAGTGTGTTTCAACCTTTTCTTGATAAGTTTTTCTGAGTATTTATTGATGAAATCATTATATATTCAAAGAATTTAGAAGAACATAAGAAACATTTGCAATAGTTTTTCAAACGTTGCGGGAACATTAATTATATGCTAAATATAGTAAGTGTGATTTCTATAAGGATCGGGTCCAATATTTAGGACATGTAATATCTACGGAAGGGATAGTTGTTGATCCATACAAAATTAAAACTATTATGGAGTCGCTTGTTCCTTCTAATGTTAACAATATCTGGTCCTTCATCAGAATATTAGGATATTATCAATGTTTTATTAAAGAATTATCCAAAATAGTTTATCATATCACCCCTTTGCAGAAGAAACTTTTTTCTTTTTTCAAATGGACCATTGACTGTCAAGGAAATTTTGAGCTATTGAAACATTTATTAACCACCACCCCTGTACTAAAAATTACAGACCCTGAGAAGGAATTTGTTGCATTCATTTCCGCGTGTGAGCAAGGTGTGTTAGGAGTGTTAATGCAAGTGGGAAATGTAATTGTGTATGAATCTGAGATAATAAAGGATCATGAGCAGAGATACATTGCTTACGATTTTGATTGTGGTGGTGCATGATCTAAAAGTATGAAGACATTATCTTCTAGGAAAAAAGTTTGTGTTAATGAACGATCATAGTAATTTAACCAGTTTCTTTAAACAATCGAGTCTTAATGCTGTAATCTAGATGGACAACTTTTTTAAGTGAATTCAATTTTGATATTAATCATATGAAAGGAAACAAGCATCATGTAGAGGATGCATTTAGTGGGAAATCACATAACATATATGAAACCTCATACAGGAGGGTTTAATTTCATTTTTCAAAGTTAATGAGAGAATATGTGGATAAGGTCCCTAAATATATGTTTTTATGGCAGAAAGGAAAGAAGAAAAATAAAATTGAATAACATTATGATTACAGTATAAATAAAGATAATATATTTACTTTTAGATGTAGGACTTATGTTACTAATCATTTAGTTGCTAGACAGGTAATGTTGGATGAATTTTGTAAGAGACCCTACGTATCCCATCCAGGATATCAAAAAAAAAAATTCTATAATATATATATATATATATATATATATATATATATATATATATATATATATATATATATATATATATTGGCCTAGAATGAGAAGAGATATTACTGAATACCTCGCAAAATTTTTAGAATTCCAGCAAATTAATGCTGAACATTAGGACCCCGTTGTGTTTCTTCTCCTTTTACGAATTATAGAATGGAAGTGGGGAGTGATTACCTTGAAATTTATCATTATGGTGGTTTTATATAAGTTTAGTGAAGTAGCTCATTTTATTCCACTTGAATATACATACAAGACTATGCAAATTGTTGATATATTCATGTGGGAAATATTTATATTGCATGGAATTCTAAAGATTATGACTTCGGATAGGGATGTGAAATTCACATCCACATTATTCAAAAATCTCTTCATAGGCTTGAGAAAAAAAGTCTCATTAAGTACTACATATCATTTGCAAATTGATGGGAAAACATAAGAAACATTATCAGCACTTGTACTAGTTATTATACTGATATTATACTAGTTATAATGTAGCTCATTTTATTCCACTTGAATATACATACAAGACTGTGCAAATTGTTGATATATTCATGTGGGAAATATTTAGATTTCATGGAATTGTAAAGATTATGATTTCAGATAGGGATGTGAAATTCACATCCACATTCTTCAAAACTCTCTTCATAGGCTTGAGAAAAGAAGTCCCATTAAATACTACATATCATCTGCAAATTGATGGGAAAACAAAGCGAGTAAATCAAGTGCTAGAAGATATTTTGTGAATGTATCTAATGCAACAACCAAGCAAATGGTAGGAGTACCTCCATCTCATAGAGTTCACATACAATATCATTTATCATGAATCTGTAAATACGAGCCCTTTCAAAGTTCTATATGGAAGAAAATTCAAAACACTCGTTAATTGGAAGAACCTCAAAGATTAATTAGTGATTGGAATCTATATGTTATTAGAGATGGAGACTATTGTGAAGAAAGTTCGACAAAATTTGAAGGCCACCCAAGACAAGAAACAAGTTTATGAAAAAAAAAAAAAACTTATAAGGAATTTCAAGTTGGGGATCATGTGTATGTTCAGGTAAAACACAATAAAAACACCTTTCAATGGGAGGGATGTTGAAAACTAGCCCCTCGGTATTGTGGACCTTTCCAAATATTGTAAATAATTGAGCTTGTCGCATATCAACTAGCATTACCCTGCTACATCCAAGTCCACAATGTATTCCCTGTATTTGAAAAAAATACATACATACATACAGTGTGTGTGTGTGTGTGTGTTTGTGTGTGTGTGTGTGTGTGGCTCTACACATATAATTGACTCGCAAGAAGTGCAGGTAATAGTTTAAAAAAAAATAGAATTAATTATAATTTATGTATTGGAAATTGATACTAATATGATTGTGTGTTTGGAACAGGTAGAACAGGATGATGATTTTATGGTAGAGCCTCTACATATTCTTGACCAGAGAGAAACAATGCTATCAAGGTGAGCTATCACCCAGGTTAAAGTGCAATGGAGGCACTATAGCCTAGAAGAGGCCACCTAGGAAGGTGAAATCTTGATGCAGGAATCATACCCTGACCTGTTCCAGGGGCATGAATAAGCACCAAGGATTGTGTTTCGTTCAAGGGGGTAACATGTGACACCCCTGGTCATGAAAAAAAATTTAGTTTTACTACATGGAACTCAGTAATTTGCTTTGTTTTAGGTTAAATATAAGTGATTATTATTTTATATATATTTTTTAATGTGGTTTAAATCAAAAGTTATGCTTCGTTAGACAAATAATGGGAAGTACTTCAAAAGAGTAAAGTCTCTGGTTTTCAGATGGTTAGACATTTACTTCCTTCCATGGAGAATATTAAAGAGAAATTCTCTGTGTGGGAAAGGCCATAGTTGGCTTAGTGAGGAGGTAAGAAAAAACAGAAGTGAATTAGAGACAGGACACTATCAAAAAAAGAATTAGAACTACTAAAGGGTATTTTTGTGTTGGTCTTCACTTGTGGAAGTCATTTAAAAATAAATATATGGATTGGACTAGAGGCCTTGAGGTCTAGAATGTTTACTCTCTAAGATGCCCTGGAAACCAAGAAGCTTGCGGGGAGATTTGGAAATCATTTCTGGACTCAAAATTTGGTAGGATAAAGAATTTTCCTTCCCTACTTTATTTATCTGGAAGAGCTTAACTAGACAGGTAAGTGTTGAATTTCTTTGAAAGAAAACTAGTGTTTTCAATACATTTTTCTTTGCAAGAATACTAAATGAATCTCATAGAAGAAATATGTTAAAGTATGTATGTACATGGGATCTTTTTCTTTTCTGGAATTTCTTGAACAAATAAATTGGAAAGAACCTTACGTTTTCATACATTATTATTTGCATCTAAAATTGTTTTCTTTTCATGATAAAGAATATTCAAGATCTACCAATTTATATGAGAGAGAGTTATAGAGAACCATTTCGCCTCAAATTATAGAAATTTTCTACTAGAAAATGTGATGATCTATAGAAATTAACATTTAAATAATTATTCACATTTCTTGATAATTTAAGCCTGGTAAATAAGCTAATAACAAAAGAGTAAACGAGGCCTGTGTCATATAAATAAAGGTAACATGTAAGATTTAGTCCAGAGGAAATCCTTTGACTATGTTGAGTGAAATGAATTGCATGTCCATTCATATAGCCTTATATGAATAGGTTAGGTTAACATCATGAGTTGGAGGCTCTGGGAACCAGTCCTTTTTTAGGGAAAAGGTATTGGCACATAGTTAGGGAGAAGAATCAATGTACCCGCAATATGGGTGATAAATTTTGTTTAAAAGAAAAGGAAATTTTTTTTTAATTGTAAATCACATATAAAAACAAAAATAATGCCATTATAACAAATAAGAAAATAGAGACCATATAAATATGTAAGCACCAGGAAATTAAACGGAACGTAACCGTAATTTAAAAATTAAGCATATGCTGACAAGAGTCAAATCCCTATGTAAATAAGTAGAAATTTGTAATATTTAGAATTAAAACTATGTAATAATCATAATTTAACATGTATAAAATTCATAATTAAAATGATATGGCTCATTGTAATTATTAATGAGCATGTGAAATAAAGTTCATACAAATTTACCCTTAACTATATGCAAGAAACATCGGTCTACATTCATATATTCAACAAGACTCTAAGTGGTACAAATAACATCTAGTGGGACGACATCACCAAAGTTTGATATGCCAAAATACATGATAAACTTAAGAAAACTTTCTTACATACTGTTGGTATTTTGGCCAACCTTCTTTAGGCTAGAAAAAAAAAATGAATACCATAATGAAACCCTAACATCTATGGATTTTATGGATTTTTAAAACAAAAACTTAAAACCCAATATAATTATAGAACTCTATTTCCCCTGAGTAATGTAAAATCTAAATACATATTAAACAATGCCCCAGATTATGGTTCAATCATAACCAGAAAAGAAACTTATGTTAACATGAGGGGAAACAATAACTTGTTACAAGAAGAGAACCCCCACATCTGTTAGAGGTCAAGAATGGAAGCCAGTGAGTGGGATACTGAAGAGCAACACCAGGATGAGATCACTCACCTGCAAAGGAAATATGATCCATAAGAAGTTAATAAAAAAAGAGAGACTAAGACCAGAAAAGGATTTTACCTAACAAACATTTTAATACCTGTTACAACACCCCTGAAGTGCCTTAAAGGAACCTCTGTAAATGAGATGAGGGTTAGGAAGCTAAGAGAGTTATGAAACCCAAAATTTAGAAAGGCAAAAAAATAAATAAAGGGATAACCTAGTTACCTATGGAAAAAAAAATTTTGTTGCATATTGGAAAGGATTTTGCTAAACGAGATGAAGATCCATACCACCTAGAATTAATACAAAAATAAAACATATCACTGATAGCCAATGTTACAAAAAATAGAAAAAAAATTGAATAGAACAATGGCGGAATTTCACATACTGAAGAGAAAGAATAGAAATATTTGAATGAAACCCTATGTTCTGTAAGTTTCCTAGCTACAGTGAGAAAGGGATGGAATGATAGAGCTGAAGATAGACTAGTGTGGAAACCATTGTATTCAACCATCCAGGTGAAATATATCTCATCTAATTGAGTACTAGCTGATGAATGGTGGTAAAGGAAACAACTTTACTCCATCGTGACCAGATAAGACTCCTACTATCTTGAAGGCTCTCCAGTGTGAGACAAGTGTTACAACTCACCCTTTCATTAAATAAACCATGGTAGAAAAATCCAAATTTTTACCAAATATCGCCATGTATGATATATTATCAAGAAGTACAAATAAAATAAAACTCTAGAAATGATACCTTGTTGGGTCTAATGTAAACTCTTACAATGATTCCATGTGAGGTTTATAAAGGTGGAAATATATTTAATAAAACAATTGCGCACTGAAAAGTAACACTTAAATTTTACCATTATTTCAATATGGATATTTTGGTGACATAATACAGACTTACAAACCATAATTGACAAAGTTATAATATCTAGGAACTCAAACATTATATTTATGTCAATAAAAATTAAAAAAAATATGTTTAACGTTATGCATTTTATTGTGTAATATGTTTATTTTTTTCAATCTAAGGATAAGGATGAAGGGGTGTTACACTTGGTGCTTTGAAACACATCAAACATAAAAGTTGGAATGTGATTTACGAAAAGAATTCTCTTGAAAAAAAATTATGAATCACAAAAGTTTGCATTTCGAGAATAATTATTAATTTTATATTTATTTTTGTTTTATTTTTGTAAACATCTCCTCCAATATTTACCCACTTTTACAGGATATCAAGGGTAAACATGAGATGTGGGTCACTATGATATGCCCCGACCTCAAATTTTCAGTTATGTAAGTGGGGCATATAAAATGACAACTTCTAACCATTCCTCAGGGACTACAGACCACTAAGGAGATTACAATCCACCTTAGGTGATCAACCCCTAAGCTGCAACATATTTTCTCTGACTTAACTCCATAACCATGCCCTTGACGCATTGTGCCTATGGTTATGAGGATATAACCACACTCATATGCCTACCTCCATGTGGTTATGACCCATATCCCTCAATTATGCGCTAGTAGTCACGAGATCAGTGCAATGTTTCAAACCAGCCTCGAGACCACTCCCCAAAACTTCCTATAACTTTCCAGAAATATGATGATGATGACAAAAATGATAAAAAATCAAACTTAACCAAGATATTAAGTAGTACATTCCTAGTAAATAATAGACCTTTCATAAAACATATGGTAAAACTATAATTTATAGTTCATGAATGCATATATGATCATAAACTGATAATCTTCATGTGAGAATCACCAGTAAGGTGTTATTCCCTCTTTATTTATATGAAATAACACTTGTTATCCCATGCATTCATTAACCATTCAATCAGTGATCGATCATGAATAATATCCATAGATAGAGCATGCCATATAACTAGATATATAACCAACAAATAATCATAATAGAAACTATGGAAATTCAACCATAATATCACAATAATAACTAGTATAAGTACTCATAAAATTCCACAGGAAAATTACTCATAATGACACAAAAAAATAACAACCAAGTTAGGGACTTCCATGTACCACCCGACCATAAATTGGCTGAACCAAAATACATATTTTAGTCAATCACCCCTATGTCATATTCCAAGCATGAATGTGGTATCATAATGGTTAAACCAAAACAAAACAAATCAAGGCTTCAAGAGAAGGGGAAATTTTAAGGATGGAAATTTATTTTCAAGTTTAGAAATCTTGGTGAATCTAACAAGTTCATAATATGTAATCCCTAAAATGTTTGTGAATATTTTTATAAAAATATTCATATTTTTAATCATTTTATGTACTTTATATATTAAATTTTGGTGATTTTTAAGGTAAAAAAATTGTATACTATAACATTTGGGCGAATAATCTTTAGAAAAAATGGAAATTAACGAATCTTTTTTGTTGAAAAAGCATGGAAAAATAGCCCACTTATGAATATTATCTCCTAAAAGTTTCCTTGTTCAAGAGGCCAAACAACCTCAACCCACAACCATAGTGATTTTACCTATATGGTCCAGAAATCACTAAATACTAGATTGGTCTCTACCAAACTTGTTCAGCTCTAGGAACCAGTAACTCAATGCATAGCATATAGGGAAACTGAGTTATTTCAATGGTATAGAGTGTTTTTCCCAACCCACAGGCATCAAATATTAGTAACTCAACCCAAAACCTCCAATGAATGCAATTTGTTTGCGGGATCTAGAGAATTTGTTCCAACCCACAACCATAGGGACCTAGAGAACCAATCAAAAAATCCAAAAGGGGTACCCACTACACCATGAATATCTAGGAAATGTCAAGGAAAGGTTGAAACCATTGTCAATCCATGAAAATATCAACGCCAATGACAACTCATAACCATGAAATCACATGCATGCATCATGCATCGATAAACCAACAAGGAAATAACACATGCAACCTATTATTTTCAAGGTATCCCTATCGTAGTTATTGATCCAACTACTTCTTATGATTCCTTGCGCTCCTTTGATTCCAATTTTCTTCCCTTATCCAAATCCAAGTGAATGATAGAGTGCTCCAAAAATGCTCCAAGAATATTCTAACTGTGCAAGACTATGAGAGAGAGATAATGAAAAGAGAGAGACAAAATTGAACTGACAAAAGCCATAAATTGTTTATGTAATTCCTTTTTATCATTGATACCTTTATTTTCATCATTTTCCTTCATTTTTCCTCTAATTTCCATTTCATGTATATTTTTGTCTCTTCACCTTCCTCTTCTCCTATTTTTTCATAATTAAATGTCAATTATTGCCTCCTTGCTTTAGCCAATGTCCTTAGCATTTTCAATATCCATTAATAAACTAAAAGTGATGCCCACTATAATTTTTTCTCTCCATTAAACTTGGAATATCTATCCCATGACCTTCATTTTATTTTATTTAAATGGAAAATAAACAAGGGGTTGTTACAAACCCCTACCCCTTGGTGGAACACTCATTTGGTACCTTCACCATACTATTGCAATATATACTTCAATTGTTGGTACCTATCATCATGTTTCCCTGCATGCAATATCTACTCCTGCAATTTTTTCCCATATGAAATCATAGCTAAAATGTGATTTAATTGCACTCGCCTATTGAAAACATTGACAAACCTATTCTCATTACCCTTGATTTATCGATCTCAAACTAAAAATCATTGAGGGTATGTTGTGCTAAGACACAACCCCCCCATTTTTTACTTGTTCACTTCAAATAGTGGAGACCCTTTCTATAAATTTTTGGCTAAACGCCTTTTAGGATTTTTATTTATTTGATTATCCTACGCGATTGTTAATTTTTCATTTTCTTTGTATTCTTGTTTTGATTGCTTTGTTAAAATCTAATTTTAATAAGCTTCCCATTGATGCTTGTTTTACCTCATTTGATCCACTGGTTTGAAAATGATACTCCTTTAAAGTCACATCATTTATCTAGTCTGGGTTAAAAATGTTATTTTTATTCTTTTTATTTATTTTCGGAGTGGCTATAGTTTAGAAATTTTCATAACTAAACTAAACATCATTAACATAAAACCAAAATAAAAAACTGATATTTAACATTAAATTTTGAGATTAATTAAATTAATTATTATAATAAAATATAATTAATTTAATTAAAATTAAAACTTGATATTAAAAAATATATATAAAAATAAAAAAATAAAATTTACATCGCATATCGCAATATCAGATCCATCGCAATTTTAATAACATGCACATTTGAAAAAACCTCGATCCAAGGTTCTTGCGATATGCGATGTGTTAAAAGATTTTAATACAAAGTTTTTGTTTCACCCCTTATGCCTCCTGTACCTCCATCTCACTCACCCTCACGTCACCCTCACCTCACACTCCACTCACCATACCCCTCCACAAACTCACATGGATGAATTAATAAGTTTAGATTGATTTCAATGGCTTGTTTTATGGATTTTGGGTTTAGATTGATTTCAATGGTTTGTTTATTAATTTTTATATTTTTTATATTATAATAATTATATTATAATTATAATGTTTATTATAATTTTAATATAATTTGAATTATAATATTAATTATATTTAAATTAACTTTTTCAAATCATTTGTATATTAATTTAATTTTGTAACTTAATTAATTTCTAAATTAGATGATAATTAATTAGAATTAATTGTATATATTAGTTAGTTAATAATTAATTTAGAATTAATTATTAGATAATTAGAATCTAATTTAGGATTAAATTTCTAATTAAAAATTATGATTTTTAGCCCAGCAACAAAATTTCCAGAATTATCCCAGATTTGACTCATCAACTTTGGAATCTCATAGAATGAGTTTTACTTGGCCAAATGAGGCTCAGGATGGCTCATTGGAAAGATAAAATCAAGGAGAAAATTTTTGAGGAGGTTCCACTAATAGATTTGGTCATTAATTGGGTCAAAAATCATGCAGAAGATCAAGCTCCGAATTTCTAAAACAAAATCAATTTTCTGATTTATTTTCTGCATTTTCATTTGTCCAAGCCTCTTCTAATTGCAGGTTCATTCGTCAATAATATCCTTGGCCAATTAAACCATCCCAGGCATCAATAGAGAGCTTATATTTTATTTTCAATTATTTATTTAAATTAAATTTGATTGGGTTTATTTTAATGCCAGAAATGGTATTTTGATTATATTCATTGCATCTTAATTTATTTTGATTTCTTTTTGCATCAAAATAGTAGAAGAGAAGAGGAGAAAAGATCTCAATCAATAAGAATGCTCCAACAATTAAAGATTGGAATTCTGAGCAAATAAAATTGGATTGGGAAGATTTCTCTTCAACAAACTTTCCTCTCAAGAATTCCTTTGCAAATATTATAAATAACAGATTGCAGAATGTAATAGGGGTTGCTCTCCTCTGCAATTCTGGAATTCTAAAAGCACTTTTGTAATAGGGATTTAGAGTTGTAGGTGGGAGGAGTGGAATCTCAGATCTAGGGATTATTGAGGTTTTTCTTCTATATCCTGAGTTATGTATAATGAACAAAGTTTGCACTATTGTAGCTCTGATTTTGAAAGCAGAAGCTTAGGCATTGTAAAGGACTATTAGAGACCGGAGCTGGAGAAATGGATTCAACAAATTGGTATTTCGAATACTATTATTTTAAATGCTGGTTTTATTTTATGATAACAGGAATGGTGTCAATTTACTTACATATTTGTGCACTTTTGTCGGTATGGGTAATTTGCTTTTATTTTATGTTGTTATTTATCTCTGCTCTTATGGGCTGAATTCTGATTTCTGAGTAACTATTTACTCATAAATATGTCTTTTAATATTGGATGAATAAATAGTGATATGTTGTGAACTTCTTCCGCATATTATTGTTTAATAATTCAAGTTACTGATTAAATGATCAATACCATTTTGTGAACTACTTCCTGAGTGTTGTTGATTTATTATTTCAGTTAAAAGGTCTCAATAGGATGTGTTTTGCTATCCATAATGTCAGTTAATTGAACTATTTCATTAACTTGATATTCATTATAAACAAGACATATTTCAATCCCAATATTTTAAATACCTGCTCTTGGTTGGGTTAGATCTATATCTGCCTAATTAAGATAGGATTAAGATAGTTTCTTTTGCTTGCATCTTAGAATAAGTTTGCATTTAGATTAATTTCTACATTCTTTTAAGTCCTCTTCCCAAAGAGGCAAACTTTAGTAGTGGATTCGCTGAGCCCTAAATCAGCTTAAGGATCACTTTCTTGCCTGATCAGCAAGAAGGTTGATATGATGTCTCTTTTCCATTGGTGAATGAAAGTCATATTTTAAAGCCATTGGAAATCGAGAGAAGGTAACTGGACCTAGTTGAACCAGTTGGAACCACCATTCCAAACGGAAAAGGAGCTGCTTTAAGGTTCGGACCGGGTGGTCATCCCCCATGTTGTTACAGCGATTTTTGAGGTTTCAACATTTTGGCGCTAGAAGGAGGGCCTGAAACTTGTTGTCTATTGGAGTCTTTTCAATTTTAACATTTTATTTAATCACGATGGCTCCTCTTAAACTTCCAATTTGGAGTTGTATCCATGGATCTGCATCTTCCAATACTCCATCCGAAGTGGTAAGACTCTTGTCTCAGGTAAAGTTTAATGGTGAGAGAAATTATTCTGCTTTTAATCATGTCCTTCAATTTATTCAAAATGTTTCAAATTATGATTTTCAAGGAATTGATGAAGGCATCTTATGCAGACTTTTTACTCTCACATTTGCGGCTAAAGCCAGAAACTGGTGTAGAACTCTTCCGGTTGCCTCAATTCACAGCTGGGATCAATTTGTTACAATTTTCATTTGTAAATTTGACCGCTATGATTATGATCAGGTATGTGATGAAATTGAATATCTACGAAATGAAAATGAGTCTGTTAGAGATTTTAATATTCGATTTCATTTGAATTGTTTAAAATTTAATGTCAAAGATGAACCTATGAAAGAAGAATCACTAGATTGGTTTGAACATAATTATTCTCTTCCCCCTAGTCCTGATCCATATGAAATTAGTTCAAGCTTTGTTCCATCCCCTTCTAACATAAATGAGAATTCCAATTTGGGTGTGCAAATAAATTGTGATGAAGAGGTTTCACAAAGTTTGAAAAATATTTCTAATCAAATGCAAGAAGACAAAAACAGCGATTTTGGAGAAAGAGCCGCCTTGAAATCTAAAAGCTACTTTGAGGTAAATTCAGAAAATCAGATTGTAAATCAGCAAGTGCAAGCAACAATCAAAGTAAATAATAGCATGAAAATAGTTGTACAAATTTTTGAATCTTTTCATGATGAGCAAATGCTGAAATCAGAGCAGCAAAGCAATCTTCTTCAAAAAAGCATGAGCACACAAAGGAATGATTTAGAATCTAAAATTTACAATGGGCTTAATGCACAAGAGTTCCCAAACAGGGACATTTTTAAATGCATTATTTCAGATTCACATTTTTCCCTTTATCCTGATATTTTTAATGATGGTAATTTTTCCCCTCTTGGTGTTAATGATATTTCAGAAAATACAGAGGCTGATCTAAATGAATTACCATTAAGTTTTTATCAAGATAGAGAAGCAATTATTGATCACTCTTTTGCCATTAATGAACATGAAATTCTTGTCCCTCCTTGTTTTGATATACTGGATGAGATTGAAGGGAAATCTAGAGAATCTTGTGAAGTCATTTATGATAATTACTCTGACATTGAAGATGTTGATTTTTCTCGAGAAAATCGTCATCAGAAACTTCAAATAACATCTGAGAATGAGAGACATTTTAATTTAGAAATTATTCCAACCAATCCTCATTCTAAAGCAGCAAATTATCTTCATGATTTCACTATTCAAGAAAATATTCCAATTTATGATTCATATCATGATCAATCTTTCATTCCTGTTCATAATCATAATTCCCCTTCTAATTCACAAGTTGGAATTCGAAATTACTCAAATTCCATAATTCTGGCCAATCCTTGTGAAAAAGAAATTATTTCAAAACAATCCCAATTGTGTTGTAACATTAGTTGTAACAATAGTGATTTCATTTTATTTTTGTTTCCTCACTTATTTTGTATTAAATCAGATTTATTTTCAGATTTTATTTTTCAGATTTTTGATACATTACGCTGGCATGTTGAGTACTTTATTATCAAACATTCAATTGATACATTGCCTCGTTGGAAAATTGAAGTTTTATATTATAATCAAAAGCATCAAAAGCTATTTCAATTTCAATTTCAATCAATGCTAATATTTTATCAAAAGTTTCTATCTTCTCAAAGGCAATATCAACAAGAGAATGTATTTTTAGAAATCTGCCAGCAATCCAATTTAATTAATAATTTTCCATTTCATTTGAAAGATTTCCATCCATTTTTCATTAATTCATTTGAAAAATATTTGGAAATTTTTCCTTCATGGAAGATTGTCAATAGCTTAACATTTACACATAACACTAACAGTTTCTTCCAGGCCTTTGAATCTAAAAGCTCATATCTACAATCTGGCCTTTCATCTCCTCTTTTGAACATTTCCCAATTATTAATAGAAATCCATCCAAATTTCTATGATCCAATTGGTATTCAATTGGAAAGAAAATTTCATGAGAAAGAGATTTTAGATAAGCTTCTAACAATAGTTGTACATTCTGATTTCAGGTTTAATTTTCTTAGTTCAATTAGATTTGTATTTTTATTACTAACATTTGAATTGTACATACATACAGGGATTAAAATGAGAAAATGGTTACACTGGAAATATGACTATACCTAGTCCTTTTTCGAGTATATGGTTAGAATAGGAGTAGAGTTAATATAGTTAATTTATTTTCGACAGTTCTGTAGATTAAAAATAAAACAAAGCAATCAACCATTTTCATACATGTTCAGTGAAAACATTTTCTCCCAATCAGAAAATTTTAATTCTTGCTTTCCTTTTTAAATTTCTTACAGCAATACCTCTACTCTGTCTATTTTGAATAATGTCTTGATTAAATTCAATTAAGGTTGTACTTGGCATCAATCGCCTCAAAGCCACTTTTCTTAATTTCGGGATTTCCTTCTAAGATTTTCTTTTGAAATTTATATGATAAAGGTTTTGAGGATATAAAAGCTTCATGATCTCATTATCCCATGAAATGTATGACTGTATATGATAAGCTTAATTCTGATTCAATCATTATTAGTCAGTCTAACCTTTCATGTTAATCATATGAAGTTCATATTATCTTCCTTGAAATTTGCTAAGCTAACCTTTAGGATGTCCATTTTGCTGTGTGCACACATTCATATCTGGTTTGACATTTTTCCACAATTAGTGGCTTTATCCCATTCTGATATTTAGTTTATTATTTGATGATGCATACACATCATATTTATTTACTAAAGGCATTATTAAACAGTCACTATAGCAATACAGATTTTTCTCAAGTTAATTCGGAATGAGTAGAGGTAATAAATTGTTGTTTCAATTCAAAAGGGAAAACTATTTTCATATTTATTTCTAGTAAATTTTGTATTTCCTGAACATGAATAAGAAGATTTTATTTAGGCTGATTACTCACTCCGATTTAGAATAAATCATGAAATGATTTTGGAAAAAGGAAAAATTTTGATAAATCGAAGGAAAAATTTGAAGATTCATGAGGTAAAAAAACTACAGAGAATTTTCTTCCAAGTACGCATTCACAAGTTCATTCTCATCTATTATTAGTTTCTCTTTTTCTTAGTTCATTTTTTATTTTTGTTTTGTTTTATTTGCAGGTTTTCATTTGTTTTCAAAACTTGAAGTAAGCATCAAACCCATTTCAAATTTGCAACAGGTTCAAGGAAATTTTATTTTGAGATTCATTAGAATTTGAACATTTTTAACTTTGGTTTCAACCATAAAAAAACCCAATTGAAATTTCAAGAAATATTATAGGATTCAACTTGATTTTCATATTGCTGATACTTCAGTGAAAATGTTTCCAATACTACCATCCCACTTGTCTTCGTCAATAATTTCATTCTGATATCACATCATCCACTTCACAACCATTTGTAGCGAAATATTTCATTGGAAGTAGCTTTTAGCATTTTTGATAACAAATTGTTCATAAAAGATCTCCGATGTATTACCTCGCTCATATGTCATATCGCATTTCGCATATCAGAGGTTTGCAGTTGAATATACTTCCATTATCATGAATCGCCGATCTCCGATAAACGACTTTACCGATATTGCGATGACCACATAATTCCGGACCCGATATGAAATTCAAATCAAGTTTATAAAATATCGCGTCCAACCAATCGCAATAAAAGTAGGAGCATAATTTTAAAGGGTCGATGTCTCGGATCCGATATGTTACTAAATTTTCATCATAAAATTATCGGGTCCACTCTTCATCGCATATCGGCGTATCAAGAATTGTTACATCATGTGCTTAATATTATCGATCGCGATCGCCGATTAGTCACATCATTCATCGCATATCGGCATCGCAAGAATAAAATTGTGTTACATCGGGTACCAAAAAGTTCGCCAATTGCCGATTAGCTACGTCATCCATCGCATCGTCGATATTGGAATTTCCAACATGATTATTCTCCGATATTCCAGTACGCCGATATCGCAATCGTTTCATTGCATTTTTATTCATGGCCATACCACTATTCCAAATTTGCGATGTGCAATGTGCAATGTGCAAAGTACAAATCGCGAGATGCGGTGTACGATCTGCAAATTGCAACATGACTGTCCCCGATTCGCAATATAAAAGTTCTTCAATAGTGTGATCGCTACATCTCATCGCACATATTTTTTTTCGCATGATCTCATATCGACAATTTTCTATTTCAATCGCCGATGCGATAAACTCCAACGCATGCCTCTACATGCAATGCGAATCATTTGATAAGGCGATGTGTTATTTTAAAAGCAAGCGTGGGCAACCACTATGGTAAGAAAGCAAATAATGACCAATTTGCAATATATTTAAATCATTTCGATTTCTCATATATTTCAGTTTTAAATATATAATTCCATAATTAAATATGGAATTCAAGACATCTCTATTTTCATATTTAAATTTTATTATTTTGGATTTGGTCTTGATTCTGGACAATCTATAAAATCATGGAGTTTATATGAAACTTATAATATTTTGAGAAACATTCGTTACTGCAAATTCACATTCTCATTTTTGATGCATTTCTTTTAATTTCAATTCCCTTGAGCACTAAGCATTCCATTTTTACATTTTACTGCTTGCTTTAGTGTAAATAAAATAAATAATGATTTTAGGTTATAGGATTTTGGTTAGTTTGACTTCTTCATGTTTTTAATGTTAATTAAAATAAGAAGTTAGCTAGTTTGGAGAAACTGATACCTTTCAGGTAAGATCAGAAGCAATCATCCAATGGTAAGATTCATGTACCCACTTTCATTTATTTCCATTTCATTACTTTAGTTTCAGTTTTGTTTTTCTGATATATAAATCTGTTTTGCAGCTCTTCATAAAAGCTTCCAATCCTCCGCCAGATCATATTTTCGAAGTCCATACTCTTCTCCTGGCTTAATTTCAATAAGTAGCAATAATCTTTATCGAAACAGCTACACCAGGAAGTTTTTGAACTTTTAGTTTGTTTCTTTAAGCATTCATTTTATTAGAAAATGATTAAGATGATGCTTTGAAACAAGAAGATTGATATCAAACAGAAAGTTTTCATTGTGGCTGAATTTTATCGTCACTGCTATCCAAAAAGCCTAAAACACTTACAACCCTACAAGGTATGATTTTTCTAAATCTCGACATAAGAAGGATTGATTACACAATTATTTTATTTCTTCATATTGTTGAGACATTGTTATAAACATTCTTGTTTGAGTTTATCTTGCGAAACTTGGATTTTCCTTTCCATTTTTAAAATTTCTTCATTTTTATTTTTTGTTTGTTGATTTCTTTCTCATTTTAGCATAAGAATTCTTTTCCTTTGGTTTTCAGTTTTGATTTTGGTAACTTTGCCATGATTTATATGGAAAGCCTACTTGTTACCTAACAATGGTCAGTATACATGGAGAAAAATTGTTAATAGTCATCTATTAACTTTTTCTTAAATCTCTTAGTAAAGTTTGATTTTCTTATTATAAAGGTAGACATACTTAAGGAAGAGATTACCAATTTAGAGAAGTTGACAAAGTATCATAAAATCTGGAGAAATTTCTTTTTCATCAAAATTGTAATCATTTTGAGATTTTAATATTTTATTAAGATCTTTCAAAGTTCTATTATCAGTCAAGAAAAGTTATTTTTAACCAAGTAAAGACACTTTACAGCAAATCACCTTTTAACTCTAAAATTGTCATTCTTAACTCTTAAGGAGTCAATGATTCTCCCTGTCCCAAAGAGTCTTATTTTTCTAGAATATAATCCAGAGATATATTTAAACTTAAAAGATAAGAGGTCTCATTATGAGCCTGCTTACCATGATCATAGGGGAAAAATAGGCTGACATTACCAACACTGCCAAACAAACCAGGGTAATGGCTTATGATTGCAAACAATTATAAGACAAGGGGTCTCATCACGAGCTAGCTTGTTCAGTCCAATTATAACCAGTGGTGTTCTCACTCTGGATGCCGGCAGATGATAAACTTAAACCTTTTTATAATAAAAATAAAATAAAAAAACAAATCTTCTAAATGATTTATCTCTGGTGTGTAAAAGAGATGGGATTCTAAATCATTGGTGGTTAAAAGGTAACCCTGTCGAGACTATAGATGTTTGCTGGCAACAGTGGCTCTACCTGTGACAAATGAGTATATTTTAAAAGCTAAGCTGTAAAGTGACCCCTGCTTTATCTCTACAACTAATTAAGGACTAATATAGAGTTTTGAAATATTTTAATTTATGAGGAATTTTAAGAAAAATTACAGTTAGATGATTCTTGCTTTTATTCAAACTAATGAACCTAGTCAAGCATTTCAAGCATAATTCTCTCTTCTTTAATTAGTTTTACTTTGATTTTAGGAAAATCTTATTCATATCAAACAGAGATAACTGGTTCTTCTCCCGTGTGTCGCCATTGTTGTGGTAAAACACAACCCCCCCATTTTTGACTTGTTCACTTCAAATAATGGGGACCCTTTCTATAAATTTTTGGCTAAACGCCTTTTAGGATTTTTATTTATTTGATTATCCTACACGATTGTTAATTTTTCATTTTCTTTGTATTCTTGTTTTGATTGCTTTGTTAAAATCGATTTTTAATAAGCTTCCCATTGATGCTTGTTTTACCTCATTTGGTCAACTAGTTTGAAAATGGTACTCCTTTAAAGTCACATCATTTATCTAGTCTAGGTTAAAAATGCTATTTTTATTCTTTTTATTTATTTTCGGAGTGGCTGTAGTTTAGAAATTTTCATAACTAAACTAAACATCATTAAAATAAAACCAAAATAAAAAACTGATATTTAACATTAAAATTTGAGATTAATTAAATTAATTATTATAATAAAATATAATTAATTTAATTAAAATTAAAACTTAATATTAAAAAATATATATATAAATAAAAAAATAAAATTTACATCGCATATCGCAATATCGCAATATCGGATCCATCGCAATTTTTATAACATGCACATTTGAAAAAACCTCGATCCAAGGTTCTTGCGATATGCGATGTGTTAAAAGATTTTAATACAAAGTTTTTGTTTACCCCTTATGCCTCCCGTACCTCCATCTCACTCACCTTCACGTCACCATCACCTCACACTCCACTCACCATACCCCTCCACAAACTCACATGGATGAATTAATAAGTTTAGATTGATTTCAATGGCTTGTTTTATGGATTTTGGTTTAGATTGATTTCAATGGTTTGTTTATTAATTTTTATATTTTTTATATTATAATAATTATATTACAATTATAATGTTTATTATAATTTTAATATAATTTGAATTATAATATTAATTATATTTAAATTAACTTTTTCAATCATTTGTATATTAATTTAATTTTGTAACTTAATTAATTTCTAAATTAGATGATAATTAATTAGAATTAATTGTATATATTAGTTAGTTAATAATTAATTTAGAATTAATTTTTAGATAATTAGAATCTAATTTAAGATTAAATTTCTAATTAAAAATTATGATTTTTAGCCCAGCAACAGAATTTCCAGAATTATGCCAGATTTGACTCATCAACTTTGGAAGCTCATAGAATGAGTTTTACTTGGCCAAATGAGGCCCAGGACGACTCATTGGAAAGATAAAATCAAGGAGAACATTTCTGAGGAGGTTCCACTAATAGATTTGGTCATTTATTGGGTCGAAAATCATGCATAAGATCAAGCTCCGAATTTCTAAAACAAAATCAATTCTCTGAGTTATTTTCTGCATTTTCATTTGTCCTAAGCCTCTTCTAATTGCAGATTCGCTCATCAATAATATCCTTGGCCAATTAAACCATCCCAGGCATCGATAGAGGGCTTATATTTTATTTTTCAATGATTTATTTAAATTAAATTTGATTGGATTTGTTTTAATGCCAGAAATAGTATTTTGATTTTGTTGTTGCATCTTAATTTATTTTGATTTCTTTTTGCAGGAAAACAACAGAAGAGATATGAAGAAAAGATCTTAATCAATGAGAATGCTCCAGCAATTAAAAGATTGGAATTTTTGAGCAAATAAAAGTGATTGGGCAGATTTTCTTCAACAAACTTTCATCTCAAGAATTCCTTTGCAAATATTATAAATAGCAGATTGCAGAATGGAATAGGGGCTGCTCTCCTCTACAATTCTGGAATTCTAAAAGCACTTTTGTAATAGGGATTTAGAGTTGTAGGTGGGAGGAGTGGAATCTCAGATCTGGGGATTATTGAGGTTTTTCTTTTACATTCTGAGTTATGTATAATGAACAGAGTTTGCACTATTGTAGCTCTGCTTTTGAAAGCAGAAGCTTAGGCATTGTAAAGGACTATTAGAGACCGGAGCTGGAGAAATGGATTCAATAAATTGGTATTTTGAATACTATTATTTTAAATGCTGGTTTTATTTTATGATAACAGGAATGGTGTCAATTTACTTACATATTTGTGCACTTTTGTCGGTATGGGTAATTTGCTTCTATTTTATGTTGTTATTTATCTCTGCTCTTATGGGCTGAATTCTGATTTCTGGGTAACTATTTACTCATAAATCTGTCTTTTAATATTGGATAAATAAATAGTGATATGTTGTGAACTTCTTCTGCATATTATTGTTTAATAATTCAAGTTACTGATTAAATGATCAATACCATTTTGTGAACTACTTCCTGAGTGTTGTTGATTGATTATTTCAGTTAAAAGGTCTCAATAGGATGTGTTTTGCTATCCATAATGTCAGTTAATTGAACTATTTCATTAACTTGATATTTATTATAAACAAGACATATTTCAATCCCAATATTTTAAATACCTGCTCTTGGTTGGGTTAGATCTATATCTGCCTAATTGAGATAGGATTAAGATAGTTCATTTTGCTTGCATCTTAGAATAAGTTTGCATTTAGATTAATTTCTACATTCTTTTAAGTCCTCTTCCCAAAGAGGCAAACTTTAGTAGTGGATTGGCTGAGCCCTAAATCAGCTTAAGGATCACTTTCTTGCCTGATCAGCAAGAAGGTTGATCTGATGTCTCTTTTCCATTGGTGAATGAAATTCATATTTTAAAGCCATTGGAGATTGAGAGAAGGTAACTGGACCTAGTTGAACCAGTCAGAACCACCATTCCAAACGGAAAAGGAGTTGATTTAAGGTTCGGACCGGGTGGTCATCCCCCATGTTGTTCAGGTCGTCCAGAAACTTCATGAAAACTACTTAGATTTCTTGACATTCATATTAGGCTGGTCACACAAGTACCTCAACCCACCATGGTAAATCATCAAAGCGAACCTCCTGCCAGGAAGATAATGTCTCTACATATTCAATGCATGAACGGTATATTTTAGGTCAAAGTCATGAGTCACATAGTTCTATTCATACTCATTCAACATCCTTGACTCATAGTATACCACTTGTCCTTCCTTTCAAATATTTATACTTACAACAAACTCCTTATTAGGATCTACATTCTTCAAGATTGGATAATTTGTAAGGAAATGTTTGATCTTCTCAAAACTAGTTGCACACTCCTCATTCCATTCAAATTTCTTCCCTTTTCTATAAAAATATGTAATATGATAGCCAATCCTTGAGAATTTCTTGATGAACCTCCTGTAGTAACTTGAAATTCCCATAAATGATCTCACCTCATCCATATTCTTAGGAGTTGGCAACTCCATGATAGCTTTAATATTTTCCCGATCCACTGTTATCCCTTTCCTTGAAACACCATGTATCAAGTAATGGACTTAGGACTGAAATAAAATGCACTTATTGAGCTTGGCATACAACTGATGCTTTCTCAACAATATCAATATTGTTGGGAGGTGCTCTGTATTCTCTTTCTCATTATTTGAATATACCAATATATCATCAACAAATACTATCACAAATTTTTCCAAGAGAGGATGCAACACACTATTCATCCAAAACATAAAAGTGGATGGAGCATAGGTAAGACCAAAAGGATCCACCACAAAGTCAAATTACCTTACCTCGTACGAAATTCGGTCTTGTAGATGTCTTCTATTCTTTTATGTGAACCTTGTGATATTGTTCTTGTGAATCAATCTTCAAAAATATTATTTCCTAGTTGAATTAGTCAAAACGATTCTCAAATAGGCCAACAATGGATGATTCTTTTGATTCTTGATGGTCACCTTTTTCAATTTCCTATTCAAATAAAAATATGAGATTATCATCTGTATTCCTTACAAACAACACTAGTGCACCCCAAGGTGACACACTTGTCCTTTTCTATCCCTTATCAAGAATTTACTTAAGTTTCAACTTAAATTCCATCGACTCCAAAGTGATCATCATGTATGGTGTTTTAGACATTGGTGCTTCTCCTTGAATAAAATAAATAGAGAAATACACTTCCATATGAGGTGGTTACTCTAGGATATTTCCAGGGAAGAAATTATGAAACTGTTGCAAAATAAGATACCTCTTCACGACTTCCTCGTCCTCAATGTCCTTCCATTTATCACTAGAAATATGCACTACAAATAATACAAACCATTTCATAGAATAATTCTTTACTTGCATGGTTGTAAACATTCTCACTGATGTAGGCTTCCTCTTTCCCTATAAGATTATTTTTTCCCCATCATCATCGAGGCACTTAATATCCTTGTCATAGAAATCCAAATTAGTAATGTGAATGAATAGACATTCCATACCTAAAAGTATACTATATGGAATCAAAGGAAGCACATTTATCTATGTGATAATGTAGTAACACCATTCAACTCAAATTCACAAGATCTCACCCAATGATGAACTCTTGTCTTTGTGCATGTAGCTAACTGCACCAACCAATATTCTACATGCACTTATTTACTCAAGCAACCCTTATCCACCAATTCTATACTGATATAACTATATTTAAATCTAGGATCAATAAAAATAGAAACAAATCGATTATCAAACTTACCTTCCATTTGTATAATAGATCTCTGATGATTTTCCTATCAATTATCAATTTTTGCATAAATATGAGGAATATTCTGACCAACATCTCCAATTTTTTGTGCCTCCTAAGCACTATAAGTATGAGGCCTACCACCCTCATATCATGGACACTCAGTCTAGTGGTGCTCTCCACCATAAGTCCAACACCTCAAAGGCTTCTGGCCATCTCCCTTATTTTTTTCTTTGGGTTGAGACCCATTTCGTATGCCAACTATATTGAAATTCTTGTATGGTGTTGCATTCTCCTTGTCACCCTCATCCCAAAGTATTCCTATCTTATTAACCGATTTTCCCTTAGCCTTCTCATTCCCTTTACAATCCTTATTAGACTCATAATTTTGTTTTGGATATTCATAAGAATTCTTCAACCTTCTAATGGTTTCCACCAATGACTTGTTTTTGTCAAAATTAATTCAGTATTTCAATGTTACTAGTAGTCCACTGATGAAAATTTTAATCTTTTCTTTCTCCTCGTTGAGGTTAAGCACATACCTCAATAGGTCTAGGAATCTGATAATGTACTCATCATCTGTCGTAAAACCCATATTAAACTCATAAATCTCCTTAGCCCTGTCATCATAGTATCTTCCAGATAGGTACTTATTCTTCAAGAGTCTATGTAACTCATGAAAAATCAACTCCTCTTCTCTAATGCCTCTGACATTCTTCATGTCTTCCCACTAATTATCTTCTTTTTATATAATACTGAAGGTAGGAATCTTGGCTTTCATGTTCCCTAAATACTCATTTAATGTGAAACACTTCTTCATCCCAAAAAACCATGATTATGCATCATATCATCTCTTCATGTATCCATCAAATGTAGGAGGCTTGGATTTCTTTAAATCCTCTAGAAAATACTGCTTCTCACTTCCCCTTTAGGGATGCTGATAATTATGGTGATGATGTATCTCAGAACCAGAACTAGAATAGAACCCATAGTAACTACCCTTCATGTCAGGTGTATCCAAATATCTGCCAGCTTTGATTGTATTATCTTTTTCTAACTTGTATCCTAATCTAGATATGCTACCATATGACCCATTAGTTATATCCTCCTACCTATTTCCATGACTGATCTTTAGTTCTTCTTGTTTTTACAATTTTGACAAACTCTAAAGAATCACTACATTAACTTTTGGTTTCTTTTCCTCAGCTCTGGAATGCCTTTCATGTGCCTCAATCAGCATGTTATTTCTTTCCTTACAACTTCTAATATCTTCCTTCAATCTTTATACTGTATCTACTATATCACGAGAATACTCTTCTCCCTTTTTCTTAAATGACCTGTCACATTCCATTGAATTCTCATCCTGTAATGGGAGTCACCTGAACTATAGTCTACCATTTTGCTCTTCAACTCTGATCTTCTATTTCATACAAACATACTATTTTAGATAAACCAAATAGAGACATAATCAAATCATACATCAATGTATATTAGGGGAGGCTATCACATCTACACAGATAATTCGATATTAGCATAAATAAATAAATAAATATATATATATATATATATATATATATATATATATATATATAGACACACACACGCACACACACACAGATCAAAATATCAACATCATCCATGATGACACAAAAATTTAACACTAATTATATACATGATAACCATATCCACTACAATAATTGCATATCAATCAAATCTACCCTATGGTCCAATGTTGCAACCTCGCTTTGTTACCAGCTTGTAATGGCCTCCTCCCACATTTACTCCCTTATACAAGCTCTCCATGGTAAACATGACATTAGTGTGACAATGATATGACCCAACCTCCAAGTTCTAGTTATGGGAATTGGTCCTATAAACTGACAACTTACAACCATCCCTCAAGGACTCTATACCACTCAAGAGCCTGCAAACCACCCTAGGTGATAATTCCTTGATATGGAACATTTTTCACTGAGTTAACTCCATACCTGCACCTTTGAAACACCCTTCCTATGATTATGATGCTATAACTACACGCATAAGCCTTCCTCCATGCGGTTATGACCTAGATCCCTTAGCTTGTGCTAGCAGTCACAAGATGTGAGCCATTTTTAAGGATAGCATTTTTACCACTGCCGAAAACTACCTATAACTTTATAAAAACATGATAATAATTATAAAAATGATAAACAAAAAAAAATTAATGAAGATCTTAACGAGTACATGCCTAGTGCATGATATACATTTCGTCAAACATAAGGTAAACATACAAGTTATAGGTCATGAATGAATATCTAATCATAACTTGATAATATTCATGTGAGAATCACCAAGAAGGCCTTATGCCCTCTCTAGTTAGCTACAATAAAACTTGTTATCCCATGCATTCATCAACCATTCAATAACTTATCAATCATGAATAAGATTCATACATAAAACACATCATATAACCAGATATATAACCAATAAATAACTAGAATAGAAACCATGGAAATTCAACCATAGTATTAGTATAATAACTAGTATAAGTGGTGATATAACTCCATAGGAAAATAACTCATAATAGCATATGAAAATACCAACCAAGTTAGGGACTTCCATGTACCACCCTACCATATATTGGTTGAACCAAAATATATCTTTCGTCCAATCAAAACTGTGCCATATTCCAAGGATGAATGTGGGATCGTAATGGTTAAACCAAAAAAAAACCAACTAGGGTTTCTAGATACCAAACCACCTCAACCCACAATCATAATGATTTCACCGATATGGTCTAGAAATAACTAAAAACCATCATATTAGGCTTTACCTAAGTTGTGTAGGGATCCTAGAATAGTAACTGAACCCACATCTTCTAGGGAGTTGTTTTAGGGCTATAGAGCATTTGTATCAACGCACAACCGTCAGGGAACCCAAGTTGTTTTAGGGCTCTAGAGAATTTTCTCCAACCTAGATCCATGAGGAAATGGAATACCAATCAGAAAATCCAAAAGGGGAATACACTAGACCATGTATATCTAGGAAATGGCAGGGCAAGGTTGAAGTCACTATCAATCAAAGAGAAATCTCCATGAAAATAACAACACATAACCAACAAATCACATGCATGCATCATGCCTCCATAAACCAATAAGGAAATCACGCATGCAACCTCTTACTTGCAAGTTATCTATGTTATAGTTGTCGATCCAACTATCTCCTTCTGCTTCATTTCTCTTTCCTTCTACTAATCTAATTGAATGCTAGAGCGATCCAAAAAAAATCTAGGTTTGCAAGAGTATGAAAGCGAGAGAATGAAAGGAGAGAGCTAAAACATAACCAAAAAAAGCTAAAACTAAAAAAAATGTATCAACTATTTCTCAAATGCCTTTTCATCATTGACGCCTCTATTTTCTTCATTTTCACTCTAATTTTCCTTCATGCACATTTGTGTCTCTTCAACTTCTTTTTCTCCTATTTTCCCTTTTCTCATAATTCAATACCAATTAATGTCTCTTTGTCTTTGCCAATTTCCACAGCCATTAATAAACCACAAGTGATTCCCACTATAATTTTTTCTCGCCATTAAACGTGGAATAAGTGTCCCATGACCTTAGTTTTATATTATTTACATGGAAGATCAACTAGAGTAGTTTCAATTATTTTTTTCTTGTATATAGAAAAATAAAAATTAAATGTAAACCCAACATACAAAAACCACAAAAAATAACCAAGAAAATTGTTGATAACCCATAAAAGTCACCAAGAAAACCATAGATAAGTATAATTTAGGTTTTAAATTTTATTTCATTTCATGTATAATTTTTTTATAATTTCAATGATAACATGCTTATTATGATTTTGTTTCTAATTTTGAATGGTAAAAGTTATTTTCTAATTATTTTAGGCTTTGAAGTTTTTTCTTAGGAATTTATTGAAATAAATATTGATCAATTTTTTTATTTTTTTCTATTTTAAAGTCATTTTAAATGGGTATATGGATTCAACCAAGCTCATAGTTCAAAAATTTTCTTTTAACACACACTTGTGAAATTTTGAACAAATTTGACTGGAAAATTGCCCAAAAAAAACTCCAAAATAGAAAAAATCAAAATATAACCAATAAAGAAATAAATTTCACATTGCAAATAGCATTATTGTATTATGTAATCTATTAGATATTGTAGCAACTGGAGTCATTAGGAGCTTAATATTGAGATAATGAATATGGTTTCTCATGGTGAACCTTTATTTATCAAATAAGAAACCACACAAAAAATTAAATTATCAAGAAAATTCCCTATAAAGGAATAACATCCCTAGTATTAGTGATCTTGAAAAGAAAGAAAGAAAAATATTTTATTCTCAATATCTATCAATGATCACTATTTTGAATTATTAGAGCAATAGGAACTTCTTATTCACTCCACAATGAGTAATACTAGCAATTGCACCATATTTTGCAAAGGAAATGTTGTAAAGAAGTAACAAAGGAAATAGTAGTATAGAGTAAGTTGAGTTTAAGGTGGTGAAGGAGTTGGAGTTTAAGAATATGCATCATTTTGGGAAGGCTTTGGTAGCTAGATGCATATGGAGGCTCATATCAAATAAGGGTCTATGAAGCTAAGTTATCATCTAAAAGTAAAATGAACCTAATTCATTAGAAGACCTTCCAAAAATACTGATAATATAATAAAAAATAACATCGGATCTATACTGGTTTTAAGTAAGCTGCATAGCCGTATAAATCAGGTAGAATATCATAACAGGTCTGGCTAAATGGGTAGGGGTATATAAAATTAAAACAACATTAACAACAAAATCCTCAGGCATCAAATATGAACTTGTAAAGAGACCGTGTATTTAGTTTAAGATATAAGCTATAAGTTTATTAAAGGAAATACATTCTGATATGAAATGTTCACAAGTAAATGGTGCAAAGAGAAGGTAGACCGTTCTAAATGTGTCCAACTGCTCAAGAATATATTATCATCTTTTCTGTGAATGAAAAATCATTCCCAATGCATATGGAAGGATAATAATACAAGCATTAAACATACATCAAAAGCACATTTTTTGGAATCAATCAAACGTAAACCCAAAAAAACCCAAGCATAACCATATCCGTATGTTGATACTGAAAACATGGCACATATTGTTTTTTTCCACAGATGTTTAACTTTAGATACCAAATCTGACTAGCAGGCAACAGAGCCTAGGTAGACTAAAGAGGGATATCATTCCTTGATAGTTTGAACAGATCCATCGGAAAAAATGCCATTACCATATACCAATCAAGAAATAGCTGACATCCATTTCTTACAGATACAAGGCCAAACTGTTTGAGCTATAAACTCATCACGTTCATCGACCATTGCTTTCTAATACGATTTTTTAATCCAGATTCAAATATCGGTATAAACTTTAAAGCAGTGTTGTCGATATCGCATATATTAAAATATTTCACGAGTTTTTAAAGGTACCAATACTATTGCCACCATCGTTTATCGAGCTAATGAGCGGGGATCCAGTGTCCACATCACCATTAGCAGAGCTATTGTTGAGTGGGGATTAATTCCAATCTACCATTTCCATATTCCCAATATGTATAATAATTTATGATTATATTTTGTTTTTTTTTCGAGATTTAGTATAGTACATGAAATGTCCATTGGATTTTCCCGTTCTTGACAATTTTGATGGGAGATTTAATGCTTATCTGGGCCTGATTTTTCACTTGCAACATTATTTTGTTTTTCTTTTCTGTTTCTTTGTGTGTCCTAGTTTTAATCAATGTCCTATGAATATACCAATGGAATTGGATCCACTAGGAGATTACGGTCAGTTGGTTGACCCTCGTAATCAGAAAATTTCCAGCTACAAGTTGTGTGGGAAGGAAATAAACAGTGAAATCAGTTCCCAAAATTATAGGGCATGAAGTGGAAATTTTCCTTGCATTTACCCCAGAAGACGTCCAAATTTCCACTCAATCAATTTTTGATATTGGAAAGAAGAAATATGAGAAGGAATCAAGGACATGTAGCTAATAGAGGACATTTCAATTCCCCTGTCTTTCACCTCAGCACTAACACCTACTACTTCCAAGGAAGAGAACCACCTTTGCCCATAAAAGGGGTAGAGGGAATTAACGATTTCATTATATATATATCACTATAGCATCAAGTTGACTCATTTTGACAAATCATGAGATAGCTTTATTATTTTTTTTTTATGTGATTTTGCATCAACCTTTCAAAATTCAGGACTATAATTCAGATTCAGTATCAACATGTAATGTATGCTCAACATCCCATCAATCTTATATATCTATTTTATTTTCACTTTCATGTAACAATGTGTTTGTTTGAGGTTGTCATTACCATCGATGTTTAAGAAAATGGAATAAGAAAGTGGTTTTTTTCCTTTTGTTTTATAGATTTGTCAATATTTTCCGCAATTTTTCTCATAAGTTACATCCCTCGACAATATATTCACCAACACGGTATTATCCTTTAAAGTAAAATCATAAAATTCATGCTCAAAAGGCAGAGTAGATGACAACTCAAAAATAAAGTTTCAGCATTTCTTTGTCATTCAGGACTGAGACAGAATCCCACTTAAACATAAAGAAAACTTAAGATTTGAAGCTATTAAAAGAATTTTGAGGTGCAATGCGACTTCTCAAGTTCCAAATAGGGTAGATTTCTATGGTTTTCACAACAGGGTTTTTGGTTTCAACATTAGCTATTGCAGTCAGAATTTAGAGTAGGTCAGAAATCATTGTTCTGGATGAAGACACACTTAGTTACTAAAATCTGTGTACTATTCCATTATCTTGATGGACTACATGATTGATTTGCTTCTGGAACAGGAAGACACTGCATTTAAATCTGTTTGCCAGCAACCAACTCATCTGTAGATACAAGATCCTTGAACAACACAACCTAATATTTTCAAACCATAAGCCTGCTACTGATATCAATTTGTTCCATAAATGAAGAAAGGATGCTAAACCAAATTATACACATTTATCATTCAGTCCTATTGTAAATAAAATATTTTGCTTTGACATACAATGTTACAAATATCTGGTCCAGCTTCCTACTGTGGTTTCCAGTGATGTTATGGTAAGATTTAAAAATAATGAAAGACAGATAAATATTACATAAGGCCTCGATAAAAAAAAGAGTTCTGGCATCCGTGACTCTGAAATAGAAATAAAGTTCACACGTACCAACTACTTAACACAGGGAAGGCAGTAATAGTAAGTAGTAAATGAATAATATCAATTATTTTGTAGGGAAAAATGATGCACAATTAGTTATGTACTAATAATGTAACAACATAATAAAAAGGCCTTGGACAGAAGTAATTTTATATTCCTCTGCTACACAAAAGCTACATTACAACTGAGACCTCTGGTAGTTAATTGGTCCAGCCAAATTTACTTTCTCAAGTAAACTATAAAATAAAAGAACACAAAATCTATAGTAAGACTTATATAGCACAACTTTATTCATCCTTTTTTACAAGAATATCAGATATAGAACAAAACAGACCTAGATCTAGAGACATGTTTGAAATTTCCAATTTAACACTTGTGAACAGGGCATCGGTTCACTAGTTATCGCCAAACCATTAAACTATCCACCAGGGCTTCGTTCTTGTTGTAGTCTATCCCATCCAGCTAGCTTTGACATGAGTATAAAAAGGATGAGGCCGATGTGAGAAGAGTGGCTTCCCCTCAGACCTAGCATCTAAGCTGAAATAAATTCACTCAATGCACTGCAGCCCCTAGGTGCATCTTCCTTGAAGCACTTCCAAATAAAATTTACAAGGGAAAAATAAAAAACAAGAAAGCAAAGAATTTTGACCACAAAAATACCTTAGACCTGATTAGCCTGGGGGAATAGCAAAATATTATGGACCAGGCAATCTCCCAATATTATATAACCACTAAAATTTACCAACATTATGTCAATTTTAGTGACCAAGATCTGATAAAACACATTAAAATGCAACTTTCTAAAAGCATAAAAGCTTGTCAAAATTTTTACAATCGCTAAAAAAGTCATGGCATGGATTATGTAAACTTATCATTGAACGAACACCGGGGATCTAATAGAGTTCCCAAGTCTTTTGAAAGAACTAGGGCTGACCAGGCTTATTCCACTTCATGCAAGACCTGACCTCGAACTTAGCCCTACCAAAGTCCTCTCCATTTCGGTTTTATTAGTAGACATCCATCTTCCCTGACTTGATCCCAAAGTCGTTCTTGTCGCTGAAATATCCTTCTCTGGCCTCAACCAAGGTGATCTTCACTTCTTCTTCCTCTTCCTCTGTATCGGAAGTGTGAAAATTTTTGGGCACGATCACAACAAGATCCCCATCACTGTAAATTGTAGTTGACAGCTCTGGCAGAGTGGATGAAGGTAACCTAAAGCGCCACATATCCAATTCCAATTCATCCATCGAAAACCCGAGTCTTCTGTTAGCCTCCCAAATCACAACCTTAATCACCCTGGGAGCTATTTATATAATATTAGCCCTGCTCCTGGGCTTTTACTACCCTGGAAAATGAAATACTGCATTCTTCCAAAAGCCAATAAAACCCTAACTGTCAATTGCATTACAATAAAGAGAGAATCTTAACCAGAAATTGTATATATATTTACACGCAAAGACCTGTTTCCTGTTGTACTCATCGACAGCAAAGCATCTAAGGTCTTGAATCTCTTTCTTGTGTTCGAACCCCTATTGTAGGTTTATGTTTGTCACTCTTTCACATGACATATGCTATCATTGTTTCTAATTCTGCCAACACTACTGGAATTTTACCTAATCGTTACTTCATAGTTCTCACTTCTATACACACATTCCCTTCCTATTACTTTATAGCATAACAATTTTCCAAAATCACATATAAATTCAATTTGATCTCCATTAATACACATTTGATTCCATAACCATTACTCTTACTTGCGTCCATAGATATGCCCTTGATAGCCTTCAAACTTGGGAACAACATTAGTAAAAAGACATTCAGATTCACAAACATAGAATCTACAGCATCCGACCAGATCATTTACATTTTTATTCTGTGAATCCTCAAACCCTCATTTCACAAAAAAGGGGGAAATAAAGATGCGGAAATGAAACCCTCATTTCACAAAAAAGGGGGGAAACAAAGAGGCTGAAATGAAACCCTCATTTCACAATAAAGGGGGGAAATAAAGAGGTATAAATGAAGACGAAACAAACCATTATAGATGCAAAGTCTGCACATGCTTGAACTCTTGCAGCTGCCTAAATTTGTCCCATGACTTCACCCATATTTTCGCCGCATAGAGTTTGATTTTTCCACCGTCCATTGTTTCTACTTTGAGGTAGTACAGCACGCCTGAGACCACCTGCTCCTAGGCTTTTACTACCTTGAAAAACGAAATACTGGCATTCTTCGAAAAGCTAATAAAACCCTAACTATCAATTGCATTACAATAAAGAGAGAATCTGAACCAGAAATTGTATATATATTTACAAACAGATACATGTTTCCTGTTGTACTCATCGACAAAAAAGCCTCCGGGGACTTGAATCTCTTTCTTCTGTTCGAACCCCGGAACGTCACGGATACCCCCAATATGAGTAGAAGCATCAGAACTTCTGCACAGACATGCCATCAACAGTATCGACACCGCCATTGTTGTGTTGCTCTTGTATTATTTCCTCGCCATTGTTATCGATTTGTTGGTATTGGAAAGTGCTCTTTAAGTGAAAATCGAGACCTCTAGTAGCAACACGACATAACCTGTCCAATCCCTCCGAATCATATGCCTCCGGTGGTGAGGAACCTCCTGCTAAGAGTCCAAGATTCTCTGGCTGCTATACTCTCGAAGACATTCTTCAGAAACTACCAGGAAGTGCTACTCTCGGCCTGCAAACCATACGTACCAACGAGAGCTTGCCAAGGAATTTTTCACTGACTGTAGACAGAGAAATTTATTTTGATTTTCATTTCTTGTAACTGATTAAAAATTGTAACTATTTTTAATCGTTTAGTCCATATGATTTGAATCATCTAACGTTACATTCAAGGGTTTAAAATGGTACACGTAGCAATTTAGGAAAGTTGTTTTCAAATAAGTACGCTTTACAACTTAAATATAAAATTTTGATGAGTATACGTGGGCCACAATATATGCTCAATGAAATACATTGTAAAATTCTATAATTGGATATTCAGTTGGAGTGGAAACTACCCAATGTGGGTTTCCCTACCATAAAATTGGTACCTATATTTTATTAGTGATGCGGTTTCTATTCATATTGGTTTGTAACATGGTATCAAATTCTTACTTTAATGTGAATTTATTAAAGTAGATATGGTTGTTTATGCTTCTCAATTTTTAATCAATATAAGTGAAAGTGAAGGATTTTTCATAAGTTAAAAATGAACTCAAGAGACCATATATGGATCTTTGGATAAATCTAATGAAGAATGTGCCCAAATCTATAACATTACAAATAAAGCTCCTTAAGGTTTCACACTTTTAGGTCAGGCATTTTAATTTTTTTAGAGTGCATCTTTACAAAATGTAATATTTTGGTCAAATTTGAGGTTTCTCAGTTCTTTTATATGTGTTTCATGGGAGTAACAAGAATCAAACACAAAATCTACTAATTTCCAAGAAAATGGAGATTGAATACCAACTACTAAATGTAACA
This sequence comes from Pinus albicaulis, assembly GCA_034641835.2. NCBI lineage: Eukaryota > Viridiplantae > Streptophyta > Pinopsida > Pinales > Pinaceae > Pinus > Pinus albicaulis. The sequence continues at coordinate 842,988,098 of CM076575.1, forward strand.
AAAGGTAAATACCATGTCAAATTATAAAATAAAGATAAATGTGAATAATGAGGTGGACGTAAAAAAACCAAGAGAGAACACTTAATAAAAAAATTAACAAAATTTTATAATTAGGAGAGTCCTTGGTTAAAAATTAACATTCTAAAATTACTTGCAAACCCAAATTGTCAAGCTCACCCACACATAAGGGAGAATTTACGAGACCCAAAAAAATTAGGCTTTTCCAATTTGAAATCAATGGCATGAAATATATAGTATTTATGCATCTTCATCCTTAGAATTTCCGAAAATATATGGTTGTTAAATCTACAAGGAAATAATACCAAACACCATGCAAATTCCCAAATTCCATTGTATAAGGTAATAAATTTACCCAAGATTCATATAACAGACTTCTAATTCATGTAACTAAATTTCCATTTAAATATTCGAGAGGCAACTTGGTTGTTCATGCATGAATTTAGGTTAAAGGTAGAAATTACATGATTCCTATCCATATTCATATGGGAAAATGATGGTATCTCCCATCCCTCCAATCTATATTTTAGTTTCTCTTAAGTGTGTTCTAATTATATATTTTAGTTTCCCTTAAGTGTGGTCTAATTAAAGGAAACATGTAATTTTGTTCACATTATTTATGGTTATAATTATACACATATTTGACTTATAACATGAATTTTTTTTCTTATAAGGTGGGGAGAATAAAATCCTCTAAATTCCTATGTTTAAGGTTTCCTAATTGTACATGTTAAATCAACCACTACATCAAGTTTGAGAGAATATGAGCTTTGACATGTACCAAAATGTGTACCATAAAGTTGTATATGTTAGAAAATACACGAAAATAACAAAAAGTTTAAAGTTATTTTTACCAAATATTTTTCAATTGAAAAATAAAATGCGGTATATGAAAATTGAAAAAAAAAACACATCATACTAAACTCATTCACGTAACTATCATAAATAGGTTTTATTTTCATGCCATGAAAGTATACCCACAATGAGAGCATTAATGTACAATAAATATTTGGAACTAGAATGGAAAACCTAGCTAGATCTCATGCATAGTCTATAATCAGTGTGGCAAAAGGCCCTACACGTAGTGATTTAAAATCTTCAAATGATGGATTTCAATTGCAAGATTACATAAACAAGTTATGTTGAAGTAGATTTTGTTTCAAGAATAATATAATTGTACTAGTGGCTTGAATATTATCACATTAAAGTAGTATATTTGGGAATGGGGTGGGATGGAGTGTGAAGGGGGATTGTGCTCGAGTTAAGAATATGCCTAAGGGAAATTAACCCTCCCAATGGGTTACACATAGTAGTTGTTTGATCATGAGCTAAGCCAATACCAATGCTTAGAATTCACCATCTATCTAATGAACATGGCAACCCACTATAAACTAGATCCATGATTTATAAAGATAATAAACTGAAAGATACTTGTTTTGTAAGAATATTTATAAGTTCCATAAACCACCTATCCATCACATGGTATTCCATGAATTTCTTAGATCAAGCTATTGGTCGATCTAAGTTAAATAAATAATTGATAAGAATTTATTTGATTGTATGTAAAATTTCCAATTTCCTTATTAGTGTTGTTTGGGTGGCACTCTATTATCAAAGTGGTAGATTATATGTATCTAATAATTAACCAGGTAGCCACAGCCAATCGAAGAAACAATGCTATCAAGTAAAGTGGACAATGAAATGCAATATGGCTTTCTAGTGTTCATGAGCTCACTAATTAGGTTTATAAGTTCATATAACATTTATTAATTTTTCTATATGGGTATCAAAGAGAGTTAGGGTTTTAATTAGTAAAGGTGGAATAAATGCTTCAATTAAATAACATAAAAATATTTTTAAAAATTATATAAATTTCTATAATTTAACCAATATAAAATGAGATTTCAAATAAAATATATGTAGAAATGGGAGCTTACCTCGAACTGCAACTAGTCCTTATTGCTTGTCCTCGACCACATTGGACCAAATTACTCAAGCATGCTCATGGTGGAGGAGATGAAATAAGGAAAAACATTATGGATTAGTAGGAAATAAATAATTTGAATTTCTTTTTCTTTAAAAAAAATTATGCAAAGCAATACGCATGTACTATAACACACACATGTTTTAAGACATGCATATGACACACATATTTTTCAAATGTGTGTTCATTATTTTTACTAAATCTAATACATTAAAGTTTTTGTTCTACGTGGCAATGACCTTCCTCCTTAGAGCTTCAACAAAGACCAAACTTATTAGTCCCTACCACCCGCGGCATGGGACTATAGTAATCCTTTTTGAAGAGATAACATTAATCCATGTGACTAATCAACTAAGTTAAAAATTAAGCTAAATTTTGGTCTATCCATTCAACCTATCAAATAGAAACATTGTTTTGTCTACTAATAAGATTTTTTATCATCTTATTGGCCTCTTCCCAAGGAAAATAGACTAAACTATGAAGAAAAAAGGTTATAATATCATGGTTAATGCAATTTTTTTTATTCGTATTTCCAAAACTAAAACTAATGTCACCATTAGTTCACTAACATTAAATGTTGTTGTTTTGGTTGCTAATATATGTAAGTATCTGTTGGTCTGATCTCCTGGTCCTGTAATATGTTAGGCTTGTCTCTGGGCCAGACCACATGGCGAGTTGCCTGACTACATGCTACATGGCTATTTTCATGTCCATGTGAACCAACGATGCTTTAGGAAGTGCGTCTATGAGATCACTTAACAACAATTACTGTATTTCTTCTGATGCTAGAAAACAAGATCCAGTTCCAAAGCAAGATCGATTTCATGAGCAAGATCCTGAGAGCCAGATGAAGAGTTTGATGTTCAAGCCGAAGATCTAGACCCAACAACAATAGTTTGAGCATTCATTTAAGCAGCAAAAAGTTCAGTTGATTTAGCAATTGATGAAGTAGACTCTTTTGATTATGTTGTTGGTTAAGCAGTTATTTTTCTGGTTAGTGTGATTCAGTTACTAGTGATGGTTATCCAGTTATAGAAGCATTTAGCTGTCGAGCCGAGCCAACTTAGGAGAACTAGCTACGAGAAGATCCACCCCTATCAAGGGTAACTCACTACATTCGTTTTTCCCTTCCTCATCAACATCAACAAAGCCTAAACTATAAGAGTCAGGCCGACAACAATCCTTCAATGAGATGACATCGGACAAGAAAGAAGCAGAGGAACCTCATTCGAACCTACCAGGCATATGGCGTCATAAAATTCATTTATATGTTTTATTTTTTTAGGTGTTAGTTTTCTTTTCTTCTTTCTCAAATACCAATAGGGGTTACTAATCTTCAGGGTCAATAATTTGACTGGAAGCAGATATATATCTAAAAATCTTGATCTCCTATTTACCTTTAATGTTTGTAGACTTGAAAATCCAACATTCCCACTTCACTTAACAGGTGTTGCAGCCGTTCTACCGGTATGACACTGCCTTCATTCAACTTTCATGTATTATTATTATTTAGTTTTTTGTGAAGTATCTCTATCTATGTATCCCTTTTCTGGCTCAGCTACAGATTATGGCTCCCTTGTACTGTTAATTTTTGTTGGATATAAACTTCTTATTGCTCCTTTAAGCAGTTTTCTTGAATGTATGTTTTTTTACCTATGTTTAATAATATTCCATAAAACCAAATCTAATAAACTATCATTTTCTTGAATTCCTATTTTTTTTACGTGTGCTTCATAATCTTCCATAAAACCAAAGCTAATAAACTCTCTAAATGACAATTTTCATGAATATATTTTTTTTAAACTGTGTTTAATAATCTTCCATAAAACCAAAGCTAGAAAACTCGCTAAATGAACAAAGATACCCACATGAATTAATTGAAATTTTAGCTTCACATGAATTAGCTTCCGTAAGGCATTCTATATGTGGCGGTCTATATGTGACAAGCTTGTCCTCTTAAACTCGTGACAACATTAATGTATTTTTAACATAATTAATATATGTTAAACCTATTACCACAATAAAATTTTAACGTTTTAACAAGATTATAGTGTTAAAGAGAACAAAAAACAACATATTTTAACAAAATTACAGTCTTAAAGAGAACAAATAGATTTAAACATTAAAAAAAAAAAATTTAAAACACTGGTTCATCTGTGTGATCATCAACTTACTTTTCAACCCTGGCTTTAAGTCGATCTTGGTTGCTCCTCTGGGTGAGCTCCATAATCTTTACTATATATTGTAAAATACCATATTGAGCTCAATTTGTGGGTGATTCATCGAAGAGTAGGACTTTCTCTAGAGAGTAGTTGTAGAGTGCGGATCCAAACAGAGTTGGAAGTGCATTTATTGGGGAACAAGATGGCCCTTACAAGTTCATTACCAATGCATCCAACACTGGCATGCCTCTTATTGGTCGTTGGAAAAATAAGGGAGCCCTCTCTGACCACAATCTGCTTACTGCATTCCATCCATATTGTTCATTGTTTTTCCATGTCAACCTTTTACAATTAAGTGTTTGTAGAAATTCAATAGAATTTTGAACAAAGTAAATAATTTGAGAAATTAATAATTAATGAATTTCTCAACAACTGTAATGATGGATATAGTCATAGAGATAGCTCAAGGATGCAATAATAATTTATTTAGACTGTGTAAGTCGCCAAACCTTTGGTTTCATGAGCAAATCCTCACTTTCATCAGCAAGCCACACCATGAGTCTTTGTAAGGCCATTTCCCTATATATTGTGAACCTCTAGATTCTGCTCCAATCCATTTAGCCAACAATATTTTTGAAAACTTTCGTTAGATTAGAGAGATGGTGAGGGAAAAAAACCATGAGCATAATATAGGAAAAAACAAGGATATTACATGTAACAAAGCTTGATTTCCACTGCTGACTACACTCTGCTCCAATATAGATTTACTTGTCCTTGTTCGTTCAGGATAGTTTTCTACGGTAACTCCAGGGACTACATTAAGACGTGAAACACCCGATATTAGAATCACCAATATTGTCATTCATATTGCGTCATGCATCATATTGGGAGACATGGTCAAAGTTTGTTATTCCTTTTGCCTTGACCATTTTCACTGTACTATGTCTAAATCTGCTAATTGTCCGAAGCTTGGTTTTGAACTAATTCTTACAACTATGCAAGGAAGCACATCAGTACTCTACAACAGGTTGTTCTGTAATATACTTTCCATTCCCAAACACTGTAAATAAATCTCCTAATAAAATAAATCAATGAATCATGTGATATCGTTATCTAGTATCCAAAAGTCTTACGACCACTCCTAATCGAGCCATACTTCAGATGCTGTGAATCTTGATCAAGAAATTTTCTCAAAGGATAGGGTAATGCATAGACTAGACCAGTGAGAAACTGATTGTATTTTTTCTCAAGAAAAAATGAAAGAAGGGGGGTTGACAGGGTAGAAAAATATGCTTTGAGCTCATGAACACATATCCTATAGGTGTCCATAGTACAAGTTGAGAAAAAGGCATGTAAGGCATGAGAACGAGAACATGGAGAAAATGGGACTGACGCGAATTGATTAGGGTACTTCAGAATTAAATAATAATCATCATATCCTCATGGCATAATTTCATTAGGTCATATTTTGGACCTGTCGCCTTGTTACGACATGTCCTCACATTTCATTGTATCAAACTGCAAAAAAAACAATGTATCATTGCGTTGGCCACAAAGAATGGATCTGGTTCCTTAGATGGGTAGTCCATACAGATTTGGTATTTCTGGGATAACACTAAACATACCTAACTTGATAAGTAAGTAACTAAATAAATCCCTTCCAAGTCATAGTAGTCACTTACTGGTCTACTAGTTCAATTGTTCCATTCATATCAGATTGAACTAGTGGACCTAGGACTATAGTAATTGTTTTTGAAGAGATAGCATTAATCCATGTGACTAATCGACTAAGTTAAAGTTTAAGATAAAGTTTGGTCTAGCCATCCAACCTATCAAATAGCCATGCAACCTATCAAATAGAGACATTGTTTCATCCAATAATGAGATTTTTTCTCATCTTATTGGCCTCTTCCCAAGGAAAATAGACTAAACTATGAAGCAAAAAGGCTATAATATCATGTTTAGTGCAATTCTTTTTATTCTTATTTCCAAAACGAAAACTAATGTCAACATTAGTTTGCTAATATTAAATGTTGTTGTTTTGGTTGCTAATATATGTAAGTATCCGTTTGTCTAATCTCTTGGTCCTGTAATATGTGTAGGCTTGTCTCTGGGCTAGACCACATGGCGAGCTGCCCGACTGCATGCTACATGGCTATTTGCGTGTGTATGTGAACCATCAATGATTTAGGCAGTGCGTCATCGAGATCACTTAATGATGATTATTGCATTGCTTCTGATGCTAGAAAACGAGATCCAGTTCCAAAGCGAGATCGATTTTGTGAGTGACATCCTAAGAGCCAGATGAAGAGTCTGATGTTCGAGCCAAAGATCTATACCCAACAATAGCAGTTTGAGAAGTCATTTAAGCAGCAGAAAGTTTGGTTGATTTAGCAGTTGATGAAGTAGACTCTGTTGATTATGTTGTTGGTTAAGAAGATTATTTTTTGGTTAGTGTGATTTAGTTACTGGTGATTGTTATCTAGTTAAAGAAGTGTTTAGTTGTCGAGCCCAGCCATCTTAGGAGACCTAGCTACAAGGCAACTCACCCCTATCACACGTAACTCACTACGTTAATTTGTCCCTTCGTCGTCAACATCCATGAAGTCCAAACTTTAGGAGGTAGGCTGGCAGCAATCCTTCGATGAGATGATGTCAAACAAGTAAGAAGGATGGGAACGTCATTTGAACCTACCAGGCATATGGCGTCATAATTTTTTTTTTTATGTATTCTTCTTTTTACGAATTAGTTTTCTTTTCTTTTTTCTCAAATACCAATAGGGGTTACTAATCTTCAGGGTCTATACTTTGACTGGTAGCGAATATATATCTAAAAATCTTAATCTACTATTTACCTTTAATGTCGTTAGACCTAAACCTCGAGCGTTCGCACTTCGATCAATAGGTGTTGCAACCATTCTACCGGTATGACACTGCCTTCATTCAAGTTTCATGTGTTATTATTATTATTATTATTTTTGAATTATCCCTCTCTATGTATCCCTTTTCTGGTTCAACTATAGTTTATGGCTCCCTTGTACTATTAATTTTTGTTGGATATAAATTTCTTATCGCTCCTTTGAGTTGTTTTCTTGAATGTATGCTTTTTTACCTATGTTTAATAATCTTCCATAAAACAAAATCTAATAGACTATCATTTTATTGAATGTCTACGTTTTTTACACATGTTTAATAATATTCCATAAAACCAAAGCTAATAAACTCTCTAAATGACAATTTTCTTGAATGTCTATTTTTGAAAGTATGTTTAATAATCTTCCATAAAACCAAAGCTAACAAACTCAATAAATGAACAGAGATACTCATATGAATTAATTAAAATTATAGCTTCACGTGAATTAGCTTCCATAAGGCGTTCTGTATGTGGAAGTCTGTATGTGCCAAGCTTTTCCTATTAAACTTGTGACCACAATAATTTTTTTTTAACAAAATTACTGTATGTTAAACTTATTACGACAATAATTTTTTAACGTTTTAAAAAAATTACAGTCTTAAAGAGCACAAAAAATAACATATTTTAACAAAATTATAGTGTTAAAGAGAACAAAGAGATTTAAACATTCGAAAAAAAAAAATTAAAAACATTGGTTCATCTATGTGATCATCAACTTACTTTTAAGCCCTAGCTTTAAGTCGATCCTGGCTGCTCCTCTCAGTGCACTCGATAATATTTACCATATATTGTAAAATACCATCTTGATCTCATTTTGTGTATGATTAATCGAAGTGGAGGAATTTATCTAGAGAGTAGTTGGAGAGTGCGAATCCAAACAGAGTTGGAAGTTCATTTATTAGGGAACAAGATGGCCCTTACAAGTTCATTACCAATGCATACAACATTGGCATGCTTCTTATCGGTTGTTGGAAAAACAAGGGATCCAACTCTGACCACAATCTGCTTATTGCATTCCATCCATACTGTTCATTATTTTGTCGTGTCAACCTTTTACAACTAAGTGTTTGTAGAAATTCAATATCATTTTGTACAAAGAAAATAATTTGAGAAATTAATAATTAATGAATTTATCAACAACTGTAATGATGGATATAGTCATAGAGATAACTCAAGGATGCAATGCAAATTTATTTAGACTGTGGAAGTCACCAAACCTTTGGTTTCATGAGCAAGCCCTCACTTTCATCAGCAAGCCAAACCATGAGTCTTTGTAAGGCCATTTCCCTCTCTATTGTGAAACCTCTAGATTCTTCTCCAATCCTTTTAGCTAGAGATATTTTTGAAAAATTTCGATGGATCAGAGAGATAGTGAGGGAAAAAAACCATGAGAATAATATAGAAAAAATTAAGAAGATCATCTGTAACAAAGCTTGATTTCCATTGTTGACTATGTTCTGATCCGATCTAGATCTACTTGTCCTTGTTCATTCAGGATAGTTTTCTACGGTAACTCTGGGCACTATGGTAAGACATGAAACATCCGATCTTAGAGTTGCCAGTATGTTCAATCATATTATGTCATGAATTATACTGGGAGACATGGTCAAAGTTTTTTATTCCTTCTGCCTTGACCATTTTCACTGCAGTATGTCTAAATCTACTAATTTTATGGAGCTTGGTTTTGAACTAATTCTTACAAATATGTCAGGAAGCACATAGGCACTCTACAACAAGTTGTTCTGTAACATATTTTCCATTTCCAAACCCTGGAAATAAATCTCCTGATAAAATAAATCACAGAATCATGAGATCTCGTTATCTAGTATCCGAAAGTCTTACAACCACTCCTAGTCGAGCCATAGTTCAGATGTTGTGAATATTGATCAAGAAATTTGCTCAAAGGATCAGGTAATGCATAGACTGGGCTGGTAAAAAAATGATTGTGTTTTTTCTCAACAAAAAATGAAAGCAGGGGGTTTGATAGGGTAGAAAAATATGCTTCAATCTCATGTACACATATCCTACAGGTGTCCACAAGACAAGTTGAGAGAAAGGCATGCAAGCCATGAGAACGAGAACATGGAGAAAATGGGATCGACGCGGATTGATTAGGGTACTTCAGAATTAAATAATAATCATCATGTCCTCATGGAATTATTTCATTGGATCATATTTTAGACCTGTTGCCTTGTTACAATGTGTCCTCACATTTCGTTGTATCAAACTACAAAACAACCAATGTATCATTACGTCGGCCACAAAGAATGGATCTGGTTCCTTAGATGGGTAGTCCATACAGATTTGGTATTTTCGGGATAACACTAAACATACCTAACTTGATAAGGAAGTAACTAAAGAAATCCCTTCCAAGTCATAGTTGTCACTTACTGGTCTACTAATTCAATTGTTCCATTCATATCGGATTGAACTAGTGGACCTAAAACTGGTTAGTATGATGCTATCCCACTAGAATTGTTTTATGGATAACCGCCATTTGATTTATTGAAGGTTGGCATTTCTATTACTTAATAATATCCAAATTACTAATGTGCCTGATCAATGATCAGGCTACTTGAGTTCATGTCTTTGAAAAATTATCAAACAATTGCATCAATTCTACTAGTTGGAATAACAGAACAAAGACTAGCTACAATGTAGCCTCCCTTGTTTAAATAAAAGCTAGATTTTCAAAATTTAATAAAAAAATATAAATATAAATTTTCATTATATTTATCTATACATATATATATATATATATACTTTACTAAAGATTGTGCATCCCACCAGCATTTACCTTATCACTTACGAGATACCCATCTCCTACTATCTCTTACCATAATAATGTCTTGAAGGAAAGAACACTTCAACCTCATTCTTAAAAAATGATACAAACATATGCAAACACAATCACCTTTGTTTTCCTTTTAGACTTAGAGATGAACCCCACTTAGGTAAACTGGATAGTGACTCATGGGAACCATTATTGTAACACCCACGTAGACTACAACTTTTACCATGATTTACAAAAACAGTTGAATCAAGAATCGGTTAAAAATGAACTAATTCTTGAAACAATTTTTTGTATGGGTATTATTTATTTAATAGAGCATGGGAATCTTACGGGGGTTTGTGGTTCAACATTTTTATGGCAGTTTCTTTGAGTTGTGTTATTTAATGTGTAGTAAGTTCGAGTTTCTCCCTGGTGTCCTGACCGATTTGAAAGGTAATTGATCCTTCGGCTGGATGTGATATTTTTCTTCATTTGCATACGCGATAATGGCAGAGCCCATAATGCAATCTTTATTGTATTTCTTTCATTACGGATGCGTCCAGCAAAGCAGGCGAACAATTTTTGGTTCGTTTTTGGTGGTTTTGTTTCCAGTGGTTTTTATAATTTGTCTATCAATGGATATTTTGGGAACTGTTTGAGGTTGTTAATTAAGAGTTTCTTGAAAATAAAACTACTTATCACAGATTAGAAGTGTGGGAATATTGCTTATGGACAATCGTTCCCACCGTTGTCAGTGACATTCACCCTACAACCACGCTTCTGATTATTAAAGAAGAGCTCAGATGGAGGATGAGACGATGGAGCTATAAGAGGGAAAAATATAAGTAATGGTTTCTTATTTTCTAGAGATCATTTTCTTGAAAATATTTTTCATGTTTACTTGTTGATGTGCACAACTAGAAACTAGATTTTACTTAATCTACTGTGTTATATATAATGTAGAGAGGTTTTATGCACGGGCATAAGCCAGATTTTACTTAATATTTACTATGCTACATCTCTTGAAAATAATATGTGGAAAACCTTACACATAAGAAGGCAAAGAAATCATGAAAAATAATAGATATGGAAAGTACATACATTTTAATAGTTTTTCTTTTGAGAAACAAGAACATGTATAAGTTTTCTCATATTAATATTTTTAGAAGAGTTTCTATAAATATGTATGCATGCATATCTAAAATAGGCATGTGTACGTTGTGTGAATTTGTTTCATGCATGTTGGATAAATATGCATGTTGTCATATTCTCTATACATTGTATTTAATGCATATAGAGAGGAATTTTTAATTAAAAGATGATTAACCACGTGATGTTGTGGTTATTTTCTAAAAATAATCCTTGTTGTTTCTTCTCGGAAAGATAATGTTATTAGAGAGATAGAGTGGTAAAAGGGAAACTTATTGGCGGGTTTTTGGAAAAGAATCCATGTTGTCTTTTCTTGAAAGGATTTCTATTATCTTAAAGATTGCTATTATTTTAAATCTTAGAATTCTAAGAAGGGAAGTGTGTTTCCTACAGTAAAGGAAGAGCTATCTCTCTTGCATGCACAAAGAGGGAGAGTTATCTCTCTTGCATGCACAAAGAATAGCCATTATGTTATAGAGGCATGTTCTTTGCATGTATAAAGAAATGTTGAGCTATCTTAATATTTAGGAAGATATACTAATATGTGAAATACAAAAGATTTATCAACTAATGATATTACATTGGTAAGGATTAGTTACTCAATAAATCCATTGATAGTTTCATAAAACCATGGGTAGTTTTTCCATGGTGTTGACAAAGATTAATTATTTCATAAAACCATGGGTAGATTACCACGGTGTTTGCAAATATTAGTCAATTAATAAATCTATGGATTGTTTACCATGAAGTTGGTAAAAATTAAGTTATTTAACAAATTCATGGTTAAAGGAACTAATCAGTTTTATTCCTTAGATGAATAAAATAAGAGACTATTTTATATTAACATGATTATGATGTTTAATTCCTTTTGGAGGAAGGTCTTGCATATACATGCAATATATATGTATTAGCTTTTATTTAAGAATAATATACATTTTTTGTATGTAGAAAGATAGCTTGTACTATTAAACTACGTTGAATATGATTTATGTGCTTCGTTGTGAAGGCACTCCTTTAGGGAGAGTCTTTGGAATCAGTATGCATTCACATGCATGGAAGAGACAATCATTATGTTAACTTGCATTCCATGCACTAAGTGTAATAGCTTAAGGGATAGCTATTTTTATTAAATGTATGTAAGTCACATGCATAAATATCTTAGCCGATGTATCAGTTTATTTTAAAGAAAATTTGGGAGATGTAGCCATTGTCTTGCAGGAATGTGTGCTTAGGCGACGTAAGCATTAGTTATTGTGATGACCTATAACTAGCACATATGAGGTATGTGTTATTAAAGAGAGAATGAAAAGGTACTTTACTTGCTTGTCATGATTACACATGAGTAGATGGAGAAAATACTATAGTGATTGATTAATACTGTATGATTCTTGACATCATTTTGTGTTGAAGGCATCATAGCAGGGAATGATGGTGACATGTACAAAGGAAGATTATGCTTGACCTGGTGGCAGGTAAATGATTAATGTTCATGCAGACGAGTGTGAGTTGCAGGAAGGTCCAATGTACGATGGTCCATTTTAGGTACATCCATGCTACCAAGATGTGAAGATATGAAGACCAGAGGGTAAATAGTATCATATTTATTGAATGGTTGAAAGCTAGATATTGTATATTTCCTTGTAAGATTATATAAAGGATGGTTAAGGGATGGTCTCCCTTATCAGCCATTGAGTGATGGGCTGAACACCCTCACGAAAGTTTAATAATAAAATTAAACATTTGCTGGTTTTCACCCTACGGGGTTTGCAGGGTATATTGGTGTTCAATGGTGTGATTGATTATTGTGTCCAGACTGTAATGGAGGTTGTTAAGGGTTAAGGATTTTACTATTCTTATTTATAAAATAACACTGTGAACTATTAAACACTCTATATAATGATGATTAACTTGTATAAAAAAAATTTAACTCCTTACATTTCCATGTGAAGTTAATGGTGTATGTTACAAGTGGTATCAGAGCTAAAGGTTCAAAAATTGGCACCTTTGGGATTTAGCGAAAAGAAATTGAGGGATTCGAGATGAAATGCGCATATGTGAAGGAAGGCATCACATCTCTAATCCAGGTTGAATAAAGAGTTTCAAGAGATAAGTATTATTATCTTTCTTTTCTTGAAACAATAGTTATTGCATTTATGGAAAATACACTGCTTACAAAGTAAATAACTGTTGAGTTAGAGTTTTCTTAAAAAGGATATGTATTTTCTGTGTGCGTGAAAACTTCTATTGTTGTATTGAAGTTTCCTTGAAAGGAGTCGTGAATTTGGTTTCTTGAAAAAGAAACATGTGTGTGCTTAAAAAGTTAACTAATATACATTTGATTTTTCTAGGAGAGAAACAAGTATACTTTGAAATAATTCTTGCATGTGAATCTTGCAACTAAAAGAGACAAATATAGAGTAAAACGTGGTTTTACTTAATATGCAAAATTGTGCTATTTCTTTTGGAAATTAATAAAGCATTGCTAATATGAAAATCATTTAGAAAGATATACCATGGTAAAAGACCAAAATACTATGCTACTTTTGCTGAGAAGAACATGTGTGAGTTCTTGCAAAGATTACTAGTATGTCTCTTGAAAGGTGCGAGCAGTAGTAAAACATAAATAAGTAACTTGCTTGCCTTTATATATATCTTATTTAATAAAATATAAGAAGCCTATTTCTTTTAAAAGGGATTTTGTACCGGTGTGTTGAATGAAAAGGAATCCAAGTTCTTTTCTTGAAAATAAATATAGGCTAAAGAGAATAACCTCTTGAATATATTACATTGCTAGATGGATTATTAAAGGTTAAGTTAACCTTGTTAGTATGGCATAGCTTTTATGCATAAAAGAGGCAATCTATGATAAATTATTGGAAGCAAAGCATGAGCAACTTGCATGTAGACTCATAGAGGAACAAGGTTCTTTGCATGCAATAGTTGTATTAGATTTCATCATAAAGAACATAGGTTTATATGTGGAAAAAGAGAACATGTTTTGTTATCATATTTTAGAAAAGAATTCTTTGGCAAAGAACATGAATTACATGTACAAAAATAAAGTAACTTTTTGGTTTCCTTAAAATATATAAATGATTAATGTGGGTATAATATTTCAAGAATAAGGTATATATTCTTATGTTTTATTCCATTAGTTTTATGGAAAAGAAAACCATGTTTTGCATGCCTAATATGTTATGTGTCGTCGAAGAGGAATCATGAGTTTTCCTACTTGATTATGTTAAGTACTCTATTGGGAAATTAGGATTAGAATCTTTATGCATTGTATGCATAGGAACAATAGCCAATGTGTTAGCTTTATTATATTTGCATGCTCCAAAGGAAAAAGATGAAGTGGTGGTTCTTTTATTAAAGTTTAAGTAAAGCGAATGCACATTGTGTCATTTTCCATTAAAGGAATTTTTGAACAGATATAGTTATTTGTGTACAGATGTGTGCGCGTGTGGAAAATGTCATAATAATGTGGGAGTTATTTGACATGAACTGATAATTAGTTACTCACACTAATGTAGAGATGTTAGAAGAAAACATGTTGTGACATTGCACATCTCGTATATGCACATGAATAGGTGTTAAAAGATCACTCAAAGATTGATTATTTATTGATTAAAGTTTTATCTAATCATGCTATAAAATCTTGTCGATGCTGCTAAAGAAAACATTGTTGTAGAGGAGCAATGTGAATTTCCTGATGGGAATGAATATTGCAGTAGGGAGAGAAGTTCTTCAAATGAAATAAAGATAAGTATTTTATGTTATTTTATTTTAAGAAGTCTATGCATATGCATGTTGATTCCTTTAAAAATGTATTGTTATATACATGGCATTGCATGAGATTAGCTTCCATTTAAGAGTTCTTAAAAAGGTACATGCTATTATAACATACTTTTTTTGCATAAGAATATGCATATGAGATTAATAAGTGTATTATGCTTTATTTATTTAGGATAGAAAGTATAAAAGCATGAAATAAAAATAGTTACTTTTCATTTGAGCTTGAAAAGAAGCAATTGTTTTTGCATGCAATAAAATTTCTAAGTTACCATGCACTACTTTAAAAAGATGAATGTGTATAGTGATGGTGTGTGAAACTAATGCATGAATGCAAAGGATGAGGAAATTCCTACTATAGAATGATAGAGTTGAATGAAGTCTCTTAATGGATCAAGTTATGAAACTTAACTTAATGACTAGTTGACTAACTAGTGTTTGCATAAGTCGTCATGGAAGCATTAAAACTATTGACTAGTTATTAATGAATAACTAATGAAGGTTATATGCATGAATCGATTTGACTAAAGCTATTTGAAAGTTGTGAACAAGTGATTATGATAATTACTTCGTATGTCAGTCTGTTGGAATAGAACATTATGAGAATTGGAAATGTTTGCATAAGATAATATGTTCTTGAGAAATGCATATTTACGATTAGCATTGTTTCTTATAGTAAGCATGGGTAGCTTAATAGAAACGGAAAATCTGTAAAATAAAACATCGCAAACATTGCAATGTGAATTGCAACAGTGAACATTAAAGTATCATGTTTTAATAATGAACAACACATGTATGTTACTTCCAGGGGGGAAGTTGTGACAGTTTTATTAAAGTTAACTAGACAATTTGTTTATTTTTCTTTTATCTGGCAAGAAAAACTTAAATCATCACTGTTGATAAAGCAAACTATTTAATTTGCTGGAATTAATTA
Source organism: Pinus albicaulis (assembly GCA_034641835.2). NCBI lineage: Eukaryota > Viridiplantae > Streptophyta > Pinopsida > Pinales > Pinaceae > Pinus > Pinus albicaulis. Next base: position 843,003,824 of record CM076575.1, read on the forward strand.
ATGGAAAGAAAATATTTTTGAGCTGATGGTAAAAATGTTTCCAAGAATAGGAAGTGGTTGGGGACAGTTGGAAAGACAGTTACCTACTCCTCTGAGGATAAAGCTGGATCCCCGGGGAGGAGTAGGTGTTCTGTGAAATTGGTAAAGGGGGAGTATTTTCTCGAGCTGGTTGGGACCAGTTGAAAATAGCTTCCAGCAACCCTTGTAAAGCCAAAAACATCTGAGTGTGACTGGAATTGGAGAATTGGATTGGACTGTCCCGAATTTCTCTTCCAGGCTTTTCTGAAGTGTGACTGGATTGGCCATCCCGATGTCATAGCAGAAGAATCCACTGTTGACCCGTGACACTGTCCAGATTCTGGAGCTAGGGGGCAAGTGGAGGACGTAATAGCCTCACTTGATGGTTGGGAGGACCACAACTTGAAAGACTAAATTTCCAGATAAGTATAAAGAGCTTAACACACAGAAAATGAATTACTGAATGTATAAGTTCATTTATAATATTACTAATTTGTTTGAATGTCTTATCAGATGCTAGGATATGCCTATGGTTCATGGATTGACCATTGGTACGATTAGAGAGCTATATTCTCTCTGAGTATTTTTTTAAGTATTGTATGGATGTCTTTAGCAGGAGCTAAGACAGTGTGCACGTGATGCATTTATGAGAGGGTTGGTTCTCTCAGAGTACTTATGGAAGTACTTTGATTACAACATCTCTTTCTATTGCAATACTGTTTGATAATTGCAAATATTTTCATTTTGAAAACTATGTGACTAATGTGATTGAATTGTTAGTCATACATTACAGGTGTTGATAGGTGTTCAACCATTCTCAGGAAGCTTGCGCAAAAGCCATAATTTCTTCCAATATTAATTGGTTGGTAAGTTCGTATAGATATTTCTCCATACTTTTGTGAATTGAATAAGGGATAAGCAGTTAGAAATGGAAATGAAATTTTCCTTGTGCTATACATGCTTATGAGTATAAATAAAAACACTATTGTTTTAAATAATCACATTTAAGGAAACGAAAGTGTTTCATTGCCAAGGGGAAGGAACCCCTTTGGGTTGTTTATATTATTATATCATGAGTATAAGTTCGAATTTCAGTAAGAGAAGCTCACCGAGGACGGTGTTCTCTTAAGGGGGGGAGTATGTAACACCCACGTAGACTACAACTTTTACCATGATTTACAAAAACAGTTGAATCAAGAATCGGTTAAAAATGAACGAATTCTTGAAGCAGTTGATGTAAAACGAATTTTTGTATGGGTATTATTTATTTACGAGAGCATGGGAATCTTACGGGGGTTTGTGGTTCAACATTTTTATGGCAATTTCTTTGAGTTGTGTTATTTAATGTGTAGTAAGTTCGAGTTTCTCCCTGGTGTCCTGACCGATTTGAGAGGTAATTGATCCTTCGGCTGGATGTGATATTTTTCTTCATTTGCATACGCGATAATGGCAGAGCCCATAATGAAATCTTTATTGTATTTCTTTCATTATGGATGCGTCCAGCAAAGCAGGCGAACAATTTTTGGTTCTTTTTTGGTGGTTTTGTTTCCAGTGGTTTTTATAATTTTTCTATCAATGAATATTTGGGGAACTGTTTGAGGTTGTTAATTAAGAGTTTCTTAAAAATAAAACTAGTCATACGGTCTGTGTGTCTCGTGTGGGAAGATTTCTTATGAAAAATCGTTCCCACCACCGGGCAATGACATTCCTACCCCATAAACGCTTCGGATTATTAAAGAAGAGCTCGACGTATATGGGAGACGATGGAGCTTTAAGAGGGAAAAGATAAGTAATGGTTTCTTATTTTCTAGAGATCATTTTTTTGAAAATATTTTTCATGTTTACTTGTTGATGTGCACAACTAGAAACTAGATTTTACTTAATCTATTGTGTTATATATAATGTAGAGAGGTTTTATGCACGGGCATAAGCCAGATTTTACTTAATATTTACTATGCTACATCTCTTGAAAATAATATGTGGAAAACCTTACACATAAGAAGGCAAAGAAATCATGAAAAATAATAGATATGGAAAGTACATACATTTTAATAGTTTTTCTTTTGAGAAACAAGAACATGTATAAGTTTTCTCATATTAATATTTTTAGAAGAGTTTCTATAAATATGTATGCATGCATATCTAAAATAGGCATGTGTACGTTGTGTGAATTTGTTTCATGCATGTTGGATAAATATGCATGTTGTCATATTCTCTATACATTGTATTTAATGCATATAGAGAGGAATTTTTAATTAAAAGATGATTAACCACGTGATTTTGTGGTTATTTTCTAAAAATAATCCTTGTTGTTTCTTCTCGGAAAGATAATGTTATTAGAGAGATAGAGTGGTAAAAGGGAAACTTATTGGCGGGTTTTTGGAAAAGAATCCATGTTGTCTTTTCTTGAAAGGATTTCTATTATCTTAAAGATTGCTATTATTTTAAATCTTAGAATTCTAAGAAGGGAAGTGTGTTTCCTACAGTAAAGGAAGAGCTATCTCTCTTGCATGCACAAAGAGGGAGAGTTATCTCTCTTGCATGCACAAAGAATAGCCATTATGTTATAGAGGCATGTTCTTTGCATGTATAAAGAAATGTTGAGCTATCTTAATATTTAGGAAGATATACTAATATGTGAAATACAAAAGATTTATCAACTAATGATATTACATTGGTAAGGATTAGTTACTCAATAAATCCATTGATAGTTTCATAAAACCATGGGTAGTTTTTCCATGGTGTTGACAAAGATTAATTATTTCATAAAACCATGGGTAGATTACCACGGTGTTTGCAAATATTAGTCAATTAATAAATCTATGGATTGTTTACCATGAAGTTGGTAAAAATTAAGTTATTTAACAAATTCATGGTTAAAGGAACTAATCAGTTTTATTCCTTAGATGAATAAAATAAGAGACTATTTTATATTAACATGATTATGATGTTTAATTCCTTTTGGAGGAAGGTCTTGCATATACATGCAATATATATGTATTAGCTTTTATTTAAGAATAATATACATTTTTTGTATGTAGAAAGATAGCTTGTACTATTAAACTACGTTGAATATGATTTATGTGCTTCGTTGTGAAGGCACTCCTTTAGGGAGAGTCTTTGGAATCAGTATGCATTCACATGCATGGAAGAGACAATCATTATGTTAACTTGCATTCCATGCACTAAGTGTAATAGCTTAAGGGATAGCTATTTTTATTAAATGTATGTAAGTCACATGCATAAATATCTTAGCCGATGTATCAGTTTATTTTAAAGAAAATTTGGGAGATGTAGCCATTGTCTTGCAGGAATGTGTGCTTAGGCGACGTAAGCATTAGTTATTGTGATGACCTATAACTAGCACATATGAGGTATGTGTTATTAAAGAGAGAATGAAAAGGTACTTTACTTGCTTGTCATGATTACACATGAGTAGATGGAGAAAATACTATAGTGATTGATTAATACTGTATGATTCTTGACATCATTTTGTGTTGAAGGCATCATAGCAGGGAATGATGGTGACATGTACAAAGGAAGATTATGCTTGACCTGGTGGCAGGTAAATGATTAATGTTCATGCAGACGAGTGTGAGTTGCAGGAAGGTCCAATGTACGATGGTCCATTTTAGGTACATCCATGCTACCAAGATGTGAAGATATGAAGACCAGAGGGTAAATAGTATCATATTTATTGAATGGTTGAAAGCTAGATATTGTATATTTCCTTGTAAGATTATATAAAGGATGGTTAAGGGATGGTCTCCCTTATCAGCCATTGAGTGATGGGCTGAACACCCTCACGAAAGTTTAATAATAAAATTAAACATTTGCTGGTTTTCACCCTACGGGGTTTGCAGGGTATATTGGTGTTCAATGGTGTGATTGGAGTTATTATAGCGGTGGCTATGAGTAATGAGATAGATGGATGGTTACATCATATAGTATTAAATTTAATATATTAAATGGGATTATTCACAGGGTTAAAGGAGTTTACTATTCTTATTGTAAAATATGCTGAAGCCATTTAAACACTCTATGTAATAGCTAAATAACTTGCCTGTTTTTTTTTAACTCCTTACATTTCCTTGTGAATTTAATGGTATATGTTACAATTATCAGTTCATGTAAGATAAAATATCATATAATCGCTAGTTTGAATAATTAAGTGACAAACAAATCCAAAATTTATAAGATTTTAAATTTTATATTAATATTAATTCTACAAAACTTTAATCAAATTCTTAAAACATGTGAAAAATGAACAATTTGATATCTCTATATATTTAATAAAGGTTAGATATAATTTATACATGATAAAATTATGTTATCATTCAAAAACTAAAACTAAATATCATACATTAATGTAACAGATTGCAATAACTAAACATATAGAAAAGACTCGACTTTGATGCAGGTAAATGCAATCATGAAACTAAAATCTTATGATATTTATGTATTATTTTGTTATTAAAAATAGTTAATAATTTGTTTTATTATATTAATATTGCAATTAATTTATAAAAATTTAAATTATAAACATAATTCAATTCCATAATATAAATAATATAATATTAAAACCATACCGTTGGGAAAAACGCAAATCTACAAAGAAAGGAAATTTACACACTCCTTTATTATTCCATAATAATTTATTTTCTAGTTCATATAAATTTCAATTTATCATAAATATCAACCAACTTACATTCCCTGAAGAGAAAAAATATAATTACTGACCTCGCTTTAAAACTATTACTTAGTTTATTGACTTATCTTAGCATACAAATATTAATTTTTTTAATTATAATTATTCATACTATCATCTATCAAGAGATATCGATGTCAATGAAACTCGAAAGTGAACAATCCGGTTATTGTATATATTGAATTTAAACTGAATGATAGTATGTTTATAAAAAAAATTTATAATAATTAATTTAATATTTCAATATTTTTTTTTGGAAATAATATTATATTTTATATGAAAAATATATGTTTCAGTTTATTATGTTATAAGTTTAAAATAATTACATTAAATTTCATAATTGCAAAAATTGAATTTGGGTGGAGAATACCCAATGATTCCTCTCAAATATTCCTCCTTACCACAAAAGATAAACCTAATTTTTATTATTATTTAATTTAAAAATATTATAATAAATATTGAATTGAAACTAATTTTTAGTATTATTTAATTAAATAATATTATAATAAATATTGAATATCATAATTAAAAATATTGAAATTAGACTCTACATTTTTGTCTTGATTGTGTTGTTGTAAGAGTTTTTTAAAAATAAAGTGACAAAATTTTTGAAATGTTTAATGTTGAAAAAGGATAAAGACATTAATTTATAAAGAAAGTACAAAAAAATTGAATATAAAAGTGAATTGAAGAAGATAATACTTAAAAATGAAAAGTAGATGTAAATTGGAGAATAATTTTAAAATAAAACTTTGTATAAGGAAAAAGATATGAATTTTTGGATATGAGTTAGAGACAAAAAAAAATTGTGTGATATGCTTTTCGATGCAGAGTTCAAATGTATGCCTAAGTTGGCTAATGTATGATTTTTCATAGGAGCAAGGAATTTGGTAAACCCTTGATCAAGCATAAGGGGTTTGAATGGTCCATGGCATAACAAAGTAATTGCTTAAGATTTTTATATGTTTTAAAGAGGGTTTTGATCTTTGTTTTAAACAGTATTTGGTCTTAAGATCAGTGGTGCCTTGGATGCATGGAAGAAAAATGGGGTCTTGAGACATTATTAGATTCTACATTTTAAGTTTAGTATTTTGAAACCCACAAAATTATTTGTTACGTTGGGAGTTAGGATAACCATTTTCCATCAAGGAATTAGTCAAATGAGCATTTTATTTCTCCAAGATATAAGGAGAAAAAATTTGAATTTCATGAGTAATAATATTTTTTAGGACAACAAAGTTTTGGGCTTGGTAATGATGATATGGGGCATGAAAGTATTTGTTGGTGTCAATATTTTCTCTATTAATTTGGTGGATGAGAAATTCAACTAGAAAATGAGTGATGAGAACATCCAAAAATGGAAGTTTTTTATCTTCTTACTAAAAAAATTCAATCACACTCATGTCCTTAGTCATTTTATTTCTTGAAAACTTCAATCCTCCATTGGAAAAGCATCTGCATTCATTAAGGAATCCTTTTAATTTATTCTAAAACTAGCAACCTTCATCATGATCAATAATATATTATGGTTAGTTTTGGTGTGGTATCTTAGTTCACTAAAATTGTGGTTCCTGAAGTGATCAATATTATCTCTGAATTAGTTGACTCTAAAATCCTTAGCCTCATTCAAGTGTTTATTTTCTCTACTTTCTTTTCATTCAAAGATACTTATTATGACCAAATAGAAGGTATAGCCATGAGATCCTCCTTATCGCATGTGGTCACTAATACTTTTATGGACCACTCTATAGGTTTGACCTTAAACTATTTGTATCATACATCAAAATATAGGTACCATTTCCTAAATGCCACCTTTTTCATTTTTCCTCATGGCTAGTCCTTCCTTATCTGCTTTTTTAACCATTTGAACAATATTCTTGCCATATTCAATTGACTATGAAATGAGAAAATATGAAAATTTTCTCTTTTTTAATTTTCTCATCTCTCATATTCTATATGGCTCTCTCAGCGACCAAGTTTATAAAAAGTATATATTCACACCAATGGATACCTTCATGCTTAATTTCATCATCACCTGGCCCAAAATTGTCATTTTGAAAATTCTTATTAATTGAGCCATTTGAATTTCTACTCCTCATTTCTTTGAGAAAGAAGAATTTCATTTAACTAAATCGCTTGATGGCCAATGGTTACTCTAGATCCCAAATACGTAGTGTTGCATGGGGTTCAAAATCCTAAATTTAAAATGTGCAACCCACCCATGCTCGAAGCCCTCATTTCACTTCCATACATCCAAGGCACTATTTATCTTAATTCCAAAAAAATGATTAAAAGGAATGTCAAAATTCTATTTAAACCCTACAAAATTCTTAAACAATTATTGTATTCTATCTTGGAAGAGTTAGACCCTATTCTTGGATTATGAGTTTACCAAATTCTTTGCTCATGTGGAAAATCATAAATTAACCAAATTGGGCACACTTTTAAAGTTAGTCTCAAGGAAAATATTGCTAACATAACCCACAATGTCATACTAAATTTATGATTGTTAAGGATTCTTTTAAATCAAAAAATATAATTTGATTTGACCAAACTATGATAGTCACCTCAACTGCCTACTACACTTCTCACATCATTCATGAAGCCCTAGAAAGTGAAAATCCCTTAGATAATTTTAATCTATGAAGACCACTATAAACTTCACCAATCTTGAAAGGCAATTATTCATCACCTCAATCACTGAGCCTTTCTTTCTTGCACCCTTCCTCTTCCTCCTCCCACCCCCTTGCGTTAATTTTTTCATTATATATTCCTTTACTAATAATTTTCATTTTGGTTTTAAATATTTTTTTTAATATTATAATATATTGTTGCACCTAGAGAAGCTCTACACCTGAGTATGGGGTAGATGTAAAGCATAAATTTTTAACATAAAGCCTTATTCCCGTAAACATTTAAATGATAGCTCAATTAACGCTAAAAATTTAATATCAATTTTCTATATTTTGATGTTTTTATTAACTTGTGAATAAGCTTTGTTACCATACTATGGGCCAATACCATGGCTTATCAATACCACATGCCCAAAAACAATAACTTAATTTAGAGTCAAAATATTTTATAACAATATGACACGATTCTTAATCATGGATATTCATAAATAGACTATGTTATAATATCATGGCTAATATCATGGCTTATAAATACCACATGCCCAAACAACATAACTTATTTCACAATCAAAATATTTTAATTTAATTTGTTTTTATAACATTTTTTAATTAAATCTAAAAGGAAAAAGGTTATGATTGACTAACAATAATAGAAGAAAAGGTAGAAATTTGTTGCTTGTTTCCAATTTTTTCATTATTCATTTTTATTTGTTATGATTGAAGTCTAAAATATAGGTTTAAACAGTGATTTTTTGTTTGATCACTTTCTTAAACAAAATATCGTAAGATCAAATTTCATAGGTGGGGGGGGGGCGGGGGAGGGGGGTGAGCTTGAGGGAGAAGATAGAGAGAGGGAGTAAGGAGGGAAAGGAAAGAGAGGAGGGAAAGGAAGGAAGACATAGAGGAGGGGAGAGAGAGAAGGGGAGAGGGAGAGAGATGGAGTTGGAGGGGGAGAGACAGAGAGAAAAAAAGGAACAAAGAGGGGGGGAGAGAGCAAATGAGAGAGGGAGAGGGAGAGAGAGATGGAGTTGGACGGGGGGAGAGACTGAGGAAAGAAGAAAGACATAGAAAGATAGAGGTGGATAAAGTGAGGAAGTAGCAAGGGAAATATGGGGAGAGTGTGAGGGAGAGGGGACGGAAGAGAGAGGAGAGTGATAGGGAGAGAATGCGAACAAAGAGAGAGGGAGACACAAAGATGGAAGGGAGAGAGAGGAGAGAGGGAGAGAGATAGTGATAGAGTTAAAGGGAAGAGAGAGACAGCGACGGGGGGAGAGAATAAAAAAGAGAGGAAGGAAGAGAGAGAGGACTCAATAGAGAGAAGGAGAGAGAGATATGGAGTCGTAGGGGGGAGAGGGAGGATAGAAGAGAGAGAGAGAGAGAGAGAGAGAGAGAGAGAGAGAATTTGTATGTTTGTGAGATAGAGAAGAGAAATAAATCTCGAGAAGTGCACTCAAAAAAGAAGTTTTCAACTCAAGAGATTTGATAAAATGAATCTAGATTCATATTAATATGATCAACAATATTCTATATAGTTAATATTATTTTCATTAAAAATTATTTAGATAATATTTCTAATATTTTTATTTATTTTATAATTGATTATTTTTATATTTAATTATTAAAAAAATATTAATACTTATTTATTTAATCATACTTTATATATTTAATCTTAGTTTTTAAAATTAAAATTTAATTATGGATAATGAGTTGAGAATCCACTCAAACTTTGAAAAGTCTTATAGATAATGAGTTGAGTATCCACTCAAACTTTGATAACGAACTGTTCATTACCAATATTTGAGACTTTTCAAAAGTTACAAAATATTCTTATAACAATATCTAATTTAAATTTGTTTATGTATTTTTTGCCATATTTTTATATACTTAATTTAATAGCTAAATTTTTATTATCATATAATTAAATATAAATATATTAAATATTAAAATATTATATTTGAAAATTATTTAATTTAATTTTAATGGTGTAATTTTATTTTCTTAATTATGATTGCCAATTAGAAAGCCAATAAATCATGTCTCATCATTAAAATAATGAATTGAAAATATCAAAGCTCCAATTTCGAAGTCTATAATCATGAGAGCCAAGGTTAGGATTACGAGGAAATCCACTATGGCACAACAAAAAAGCAAAAAAACAACAAAACCATTCTAATGAGATGAACATGTGGATTTTAATAAGCCTCAGCGAATTCACTGCGTCCAAACAAAGATAGCCACAGCCGCGGAAATGAATGTATGGATAGCCATACAAGGATTTCAATAAACGAAGGAACCAAAAAAAACATTTCCATATCTCAAAATTATAATATATAATGCAATCGAATATCATGTAGTCTTGCTTGATTAACACAAAATCATAAAACCATTCTCAGTGCGCAGAAATCAGAGTTCAGAAATTAAAAATAAATTTTAACATAGTGTCTGAATCTTGGAATGACAGTGACTTAGAATAGGAGGAAAATAATTTTGTAATGGCATGTATATACGTCGGACAGATATCCAACAGTGGGTGTGCGGTCATGTATACTGCAAAATTTTACCAATTTCGTCTCCGCGTATGCTGATAGTCATTTCTATGCATTTTTTTTCCCATGATCTAATTATTTCCAGTATTCCTCAACCATTTTACAGTTTACATATATGGGCAACCCATTTATTTGTCTTTTAATGGTTAAAGAGAATAGTTATTTTATATTGTAAGAAATTTATCATAATTTTCCTGTCAAATAGGCAGTAATAATAATAAGTGATATATCACTTATGTTGACTGATTACTATTATTAAAATGGGCAACTTATTTCTTTTGTCTTCTATTTTTTAATGGTTAAAGAGAATAGTTTTTTATACAATAAGAAATTTATCATAATTTTGTTGTCAAACTAGCAATGATAACAATCATCTCTTATTACTATTAATTAATATAAGTTAACTGATCATTGTTATTAAAGAAAAACCAAGACACTTAAAATCATCTTGACAAACTTTCACTCTTACTATTCTAAATGCCTATTTAACTTTTACTATACTAAATACATCTAACTCTTCTCCATTAAAAAAGAATAACCATGTTAATTGTTCTACTATTTTATGATATTTTTTCTAAGAAAACTAAAAGAAAATACTTAAATGATTTTTTTTCTCAATAAATAAAACACTTGACGCAAAATAAACATATGAGTTGATGCATTTCTGACATTTTTTTTTAGAGTAAATGAAAAGATTTATACTAAGGTACATGGTAGTATATGTATCTTCACATGATATAACATATGCCGTTTTAAAACTTAATAGGGGGACTTGGAGAGTCATCATATATGCCTTCTTTTGACAGAGATAGTTAAAAATTCACCCATTAGTATACTCCTCCAATTTCTTCATATGTGTGGAAGCCAATTGTGAATCGGAAGGCGCCGGCTGCATTTATCTAAACATATATTTGTGCAGAAATTGCACCCACAGCGACGAGATGTCAACCACTTCTCCAGAAATTGCAACAGCAACTGTAGATTTGGTTGAAGTATAAAATCTGCATAAAACAAATCCCCACGAAACCTGCTGTTAGTTTAGTTGTAGGAGAAGACCTAAACTGTCAATAATTTTCATTGAGATAGATGATTGCAGCTTCTATGTCCGCCCGCATGATATTAGTTTCCAATATAGGATTACTGTGCAATATTCTATAAGAAACTGAACAATTTCTTTTGGTAACATAAATTAAAAAGAATACGAAGTTGCAGAGTGCAAAAATCCGGAAGGTGGGTGTAGCAAAACCAATACCGGCGAATATCGGCCTCAAATGGTAAGAGAATTACTTGATTCCCAATCGTTTCGACTCCTTTCTTCACTTGCGCTTCCATATGAGTTGCCTCGTGAATATATTCACGCTTTCTCTGTCTCTTAACTACTGAATCTGTCATAAGTGAGAGCGAAGAAGGTCGCTTTAAACTGCCGCAAGTTGTTGAGAAAAGTGTAGCAGTTAAACCATGGTCACCCACGTGATAAACAGTCGTTGGTCGGCAAATCAACTTTCCCTGCCCACAGGATATGGCGCACTTTGAGCTATCGCTATGGTGCTTCGTCGGCGAGCGTACTAGTACATCAGAAACGCTAATAGGTCTGTGACAGCGAAAAAGTTGTAAAACCTTGGCTCTATACAATAATTGGACTATTCGCACAATACATCATAAATGGAATAATTGCAGTGCGTAAAAAGTCTATCAGAACTATTATTTTAATGGTTCTTACAATGTTTGCTGCTCGATTTTGTCAAAATATTGTGGGAATTTCTATTATATTGGGCCAAATTATATTCTGATTAGACTGTTTTGAAAAAATATGCATTTTTGAAACAAAGAATGGTTTAGTCTTCCGCACGTTTTTTTTTTTAAAACCATCAAAATTAAAATCTGAGAGTTTTTTTTAAAATTCAGGCTAAAGTTGTCAAGATTTAAGATATCTATGTTTGACATTTAAAAAAAAAAATTAAACAGTGAAACAGTCAAATTTCTTGAATTTTTTTTTTTTTTGTCAGATTCAAATTCCTGATCCACATCTAATTGTGTCCTCAGTACTGTTGAACAATGGGAATTGTGTCCTCAGTACTGTTGAACAATGAGGTTGTCTACAACTCCACCAATTTGCTCCAACTACAGTTTTCAAATTTCAAAAAATCATAATCCTGGATTTTATGAATTGTTTTAATTTTTTTAATAGTGGAAATCAATTCACCATCATCAAAAACTCAACTTTTGGAAATTTTCAAATTAAGCACTTTTAATCTAGTTTTTTCAAAATATTTGTTATAATCTTACCTAAATTTCCATTATTTTACTTGTAAACCATTCCAATTATTTATATTTATATTGTTAGCATACTCATAAACCATAAATACACAAGATTTATATATCCATAATTAAATAACTAGGTTACCAAAATCCAATAGTCAAGATATACAATCCCCGCATATTTATTTATACACAATCGCCGCACATTTATTTATAGCCCATTGGCAAGGCCGTTATTTTCAGCGTTTATTGTATAGTGGTAAGTTCTTTTCACTATTTTTTGTCACATACCTACTAGAGTTCGAGAAGTACCAGCAGTGCCGCTCACGAAGCTCAAAATGCGCCAAAGTTCACTTAGTGACCACATAGCCTTTGTATCAGGTGGGTGACCATGGATTAGTGGTACGCTTTTTCCAACAACTTGCGGAAAAATGGACCCACTTTCTGAATTTAAAGCGAGCAGTGAAGAAAGGAGTGAGAATCAAGCAGTTCCTCCAACCATTTGAGGGCCATATACGCTGCTATTGGTTTGTTACACCCTCCTTTCCACCGTGTTCTAGGATTTTGGCAATTCTGCATCTAGTTATTTTTTATATTTACGTTACGAAAAGATATTGTTTATATTTTATTTTAATAAAATATAGTGAGTATTTTTCAAGAATTTATTATTTTTCTTATAAGTTACTATTTTAGTTTCAAAATTTATATATAAATAAATATTTAATTAAAAAAAATATGTAATTTATTATTAAAATTAGTAATTATTTTGGAGATTAAATATATAAGATGTATTTTTAATTAAATCAGCTAATATTGTTTTAAAAAATATCCAAAAATATAATCCATTTCCAAAATTTCCCAACCAACCGTTGACTTTTTTAAGATCTGGAAATGGCTTTTCTCTCTTCCATCGTTTTATTGGAATCCTTGTGTGGCTATCCATACATTCAATTCCGTGGCTGTGCCTATTATTCTTTATTCTTTTGTGCAGTGAACTCGCCCAGAGGTTTATTAAAATCCAGATATACATATGAGTAGATTGCGCTTATTCTGCCTTGGTGGATTTACTCGTAATCCTAATCAACATGGAAGCTTGACGGTTTTTCAATTTATTATTTTTATAATGATGGATATGATTTATTGTTTTTTTATCATTTGCTACTGATTACCTCGCTACCTTTTTCATATTAAGATGCTCAAATTTTCTTGTCTTTTTGGGTTATGGAATATGATTTATTTATTTATATCATTTTCGTGGATGAAGGTTTCTTGGTATATATTTTTTTAAATGGATCTGCTGGATTGAATATGGAGAAGGTTTGTTGGACTTCTTTTTTTCCTAATGGATGGGCGGGATTGAATGTGGAGCCAATTTGCCTAGGATTGATCAACTACCATGGCCTAATCTATAGTGAAGAATTAGATATAAAAATATTTTAAAGTGCAATGAAAATGTAAATTTACTTTAAAGGTCTCCTTTGCGTGTTGCTGGCTGTGACTTGTGGTTAATAAAATTGGCTTTAATATAGAGCAATGAAATAAAACGTAAAAATAAAACAAATAATCATAAACACTAATGTAAATAATAAATATTATTTTAAATAAATAATAATGTATAATTAAAAAATATTTATGAAATGATTTTAATTTTATCATTAATTCTCAATTTAATAATTTAATATAATAAAATTTATTAATTTAATAAAATTTATTATTAGTTTAAAAATATATATAATTAAAAATAGTAAATAAAATTATTTTAATTAGAAAATATAATAAAGTAATAATTCTTAATTTAAGAAAAATATTTAATAAAAAAATAGAAATTAAATTAATTAGGTGGTGGTGGTGGACTTCACTAAAAGAAAGAGAGTTAATTGTGATTGCTCAAAATCTTGTTTTTATGATGAAGGAGAAGGGAGGGAAGAGCTCCAAGATCATTATAGTTGGGCTAGCTTAATAAGTCAAGAAGATTGGAGGTGTGGCTGATGATAGGGAATTAAGAGCGGATGTGAGTAAGAGTCCTACAAAAAAGAAGTATCTTTCATATTCCAGCATCTTAGTATCACAAATCTCACAGATTATATTGTCCCACAGAGTCTTGGGAGATCATTATAGTTGGGTTGGCTTAATAATTCAAGAAGATTGGAGGTGTGGCTGATGATAGGAAATTGAGTAAGAGTCGCGCAGTCTAAAAGGAAGTGTTTTTCATCTTCCACCATCTTAGTATCACAAATCTGATAGATTCTATCATCCCATGGAGTTTTGGGAGTAGAGCCATGTTTCACTTCGAAGCTCATCAGAATTACTTATTATTCTAGCGATGTTCATTTTCTTCTTAGTACTAGTCAACATAAATAGATCATTTTCGTTATCAAGGGTGGGGTTGATCACCTCCTTGTAGTATCTTAGCTTCCTTTTACCCTCCAACTCTTTATCATCCCACAAATTGTCCTTAAAATTGGAGGTAATAGTATCTTTGACACTAGCCTTGCTTCTCATGATGATCTCCTCCTTAATCCCACAATGGTTGAGCCAAGAATGGTCATCTTTATGCCACCCATCCTTAAGGAGTGAGTGGGAGTTTTGATTAAAGTTAAAAGCAATGCTTCTATCAATAGGATATGATAAGGAGTATTTTCTTGGATCTTGAGGTTATAGGTTATGAATTATATATGGTTAAATAAAAAAATTTATTTAATAATTTAAAAATATATATATTTATTAATAGTTAACTTCAAAAATTTATTTAAAAATAATGAAAATGCTAATTATTATAATTAAAAAATCCAAATAGCCTTAAGGGATAGCTCAGTTGCTCAAGTTCTTGTTACTAAGTACCTTGCCTATGGAAAGTTCAAACAGTCAAATCTCCTCAATGACCTTGGGGTTAGGCCTTTCAAGTTTCGCTAGAGGGTAGATCCCTTTGGTTTAGTCTACCTGGTTTTCCCATGGTTGTAGCGGCCACCCATTGTCCATGAACCACCGTAAAAAAAGCTCAAAGCGATAGTTCAGTTGGTTAAGTTCTTATTGCTAAGTACCTCGCCAGTCCGAAGGTCACGAAATCAAATCTCCTCGCCTATTCGGAAGTCACGAGGCCAAATCTCCTCAATGCCCTTGCAGGAGGGCGTGAGGTAAAATGTCCTCAACCCCTTTGCGGGAGGTCACATGGTCAAATCTCCTCAATGTCTTTGGGGTTAAGCCTCACTAGTTTGGTTGTAGGATAGACCCCTTCAAGTTGATCTACCTGGATTTTGGTGTTGATCTAGTAGCCACCCCTTCACACTGATCTACTTGGATTTTCTCTTGGATGCAGACCCCTTCACATTGATCTACCTGGATTTTCATGTGGACTGATCTACTTGGATTTTCTCGTGGATGTAGACCTCTTCAGGTTGATCTACCTGGATTTTCACGTGGACTGATCTAACTAGATTTTCCCGTGGATTGGTTGTAGTAGTCACCCCTTTAGATTGATCTACCTGGATTTTCTCGTGGATGTAGCAACCACTCAAGATACTAAGTTCCGTGAACCACTTACAAAAATACTAAAAATACCAATTAAAAAAATATATTTTAATGAAAAATTTTAAAAATATATTTAAAGATAAAAAATATTATAAAATACTAAAAATAATAATTATTATATTTAAAAATTTTAACTAAAAAGATAAGAGAGAAACATAATTAATAAATTTATTATCTTTAAAAAATAATAATAAAATCTTAATTTGAGAAAATTATTTTATATAAAAGTAGAAATTAATTAAATTAAATTAAAAGATATATAAATTAAATTAATTATAAATGGGTAATTAAAGAAAATAGTTAAATAAACAAATAAAATTAAAATTTAATATTATTATTTTATTTAGAGGAACTATTAAAAAATAATGGATTTTATAAAATAATGACAAAAATAATTAATGAGAAAAACAAATAATACATGAAACATAGTATTTAATGAAAAAAAAAAAAAAATGTAAACGAAAAACCATTATAAACAGAAAACTTTATTAAATGAGAAATTTATATAAAAAAAGGTGAGTGGTTGAAAGCGAAAATGTTAGTTGCAACAAAAATATGTTGCCTTTCCGTTGTTGGTTGGTTGTCAGGCTCGAGCATCGGGCGTAATGTTGTGTTTCGAAGATGAATTTGAAAGAGTTGAAAGGAAGTGAAGTGTCGGGAAGCTATGTTGGTGTGGCATGGTAATTTTTTCTCATTGCTGGTAATTTCTCCCTTATGGAAATCACAGGAATTTCATGGAAATCATAGATAAATTTCATATTGCAATTGACTCATTACAAAGTATTGGTATGATGAGCAAATAAAACAAGAAATAAATAGAATTTTCAGAGTCTATACATAGTGTAGATTGGTGTTTATGGAATCATGTTTAATATAATTAAATAATTCAATTTCTCCTAAACACTTTACTCATTTTGAAGAGGAAGAAACTGAGCTGAAGAAATAAATCATCTATATAAACCATATATTTTTTATAACTGAAATTTAATATACCGAAAAAAATTGCCATACATTTAGTTTCCTTTCCAAATTATTTACAAAGAAAATGAATACAATGAATGGGTTGACCTATCTATCATCTTATGAGAGTTAACAATCCTAATCCTATGAATATAAATTTCTGAATAAACGTTGAGGTTTTTAAATTGATAAATGGCCCACGACCTTATAATTCCAAATATATATATATATATATATATATATATATATATATATATATATAGTTGTAGTTCTGGCAACCCTCAGTTGGATGGTTGCATTCCTTCATAGATATAAACCATATAATTTGTAAACCCTAACCTCGTTCCTATATGGAACCAGAAAACCCTAACGCCGAGAACCAATGAAAGGAACCCTGGACAACACAAAATTTAGGAAGAATGCATTATAAATCGTGAAATGGTTGCGTTACGTAACGAAACTTCCAAAGCTCTGGAGACTTAGAATGCAACGACTATAGTCGATCTGAGCTGTAAATTTTTTATAACAGAAATTCGAGAAAGCGTTAGTATAGGGAAAACAATTGTCATACCATTCGTTTATTTTGTTTTCCAAATTATTCACAAAGAAAATGTGAATTAAAAATAAAATAAAATGTAAACAAGTCTGAATATATATGTCCGGGTGCCGAATAACCTAAACCTTAACTGAATGATATTTTCACCAATCTAAATCATAACTGAATGTTGCATTTTTTGGGAAGTGATTTCTCATTTCACTATTATGATGTATGATATACTGTTTTTATCATAATATAAAACAGCGTTTTTCTCTGAATGACAAAGATATTTTCACCAAATCCGAGAGGGTTTGACAGTTGCGATTAAATTAGTAAAATAATTTTATTATAATAAACTTTTAGTAAATTATATAAAAGATTATAGAATTTAATTAAAAAAATATATTTCATCATTTTTTGAGATTTTTTGAAATATTTATTATAATATAATATAAATCACAAAAATTTACACTTTCAAATAATATAATAATCCCAGGAGAACTAATGGCCCAGTCTTACAAATACTATCTTTTAAACCATATAACCACTTGTATAGAAGAAAAAGGATTTGCAAAGTTCGAACCTAAACACATAATAAAACCCTCACGACGCAAAGTATTAACTCATGCACTATGCACTTAAAGATTAATAACATATGAACAATACGATAAAACTTAATGATGATGTATATATCCTCGAGTCAATGGAATGGGATAGGGTTAGAAACGCATGTGAAACGCCAAAGCTTTGATTGTATTAAAAATATTAATGGTAATAATTTTAATTATAATATAAATTATGATAATTACAATAATCTAATTATTATTATTTTTGTTATTATTAATAATTTTATTTATTTTCATGATTTTATTATTAAAATTGTTATTTTAAAATTAAAAAAAAAACTATTGTTGTCAAAATTATTAAAATGAAATAATGTTAAAGTGAAAATGATTATTTATGGTAGTATAGTTTATGATAATTATTTTTTAGAGAAGGTTTTTTCTTATAAATATTTGGGTATTTACTTTTTTTATGAGTTCAACTGGAATTATAGCATGGAGAAAAGACTTATTGAAGGTTGGGAAGCTTGTTATGAGAATGAAAACAATTGTAAGTTAGTGGATGGAGTAAATTAGCATGGAGAAAAGACTTATTGAAGGTTGCGAAGCTTATTATGAGATTGAAAACAATTGTAAGTCGGTGGATGGAGTAAATTACATGGAGAAAAGACTTATTGAAGGTTGGGAAGCTTATTATGAGATTGAAAACAATTTTAAGTCGCTGGATGGAGTAAATCACCATGTTGTCTTATTGAAGGTTGCAAAGCTTATTATGACATTGAAAACAATTGTAAGTCGGTCCATGGAGTAAATCACCCTGTTGTCTTATACGGATGTGAAGTTTTGGGTTGCAGTATATGTAGAGAGTCATGGAGAGATTGAGATAATCCGAAAGAAATTCATAACCTATAACCTCAAGATCAAGGGAAATACTCCCTATCCTATCATCTTGATTGAAGTTGACATGTCCCCCATCGAAAATATGACTATGTTTAGATATCTGACGTATAAGAAGAAACTTTACAACATGGAATCGAAGAGGCTGCCAACAATTGCTTCTAACTTTAGTCGAAACCCCCTCCTGCGCCTCAAGGGTGGGTGACGTAAGGATGTCGAGTCTTGACGCAACCTTTGGGGGATTAAGAAATATAGTTATAGAATATATTTACATAATACAATGAATAAATAGTATGGTTGCTTAGATTTCATTTTTTTATTGAATATTATTTCCTTCTTGTGCAATTTTTCACTTGCCACATAATGTTATATTTTTTAAAATATTTACCATGGAGAGACAATAATTGACTTACTATAAACATAATATTTGTGAAAATATTAATAAATATCTGTTAATAAATGTGAATATTTAATATTGTAAGCCCTTGGGATTGATATATTGTATGGGTTTTTCTGTTCAATTTTTTAAAAGAAATGGGAATATGATTCTTTGTTGATAACAATGCTATGTAGTAATATGGTTGAATATGTTTATTGTTCAATATATTTGATGTTTCTATTTCTGAGAGATATTGATATTTATGAATAATGTTTTAAGATGTTTGATATGATAAATAGCATGTGTAATAACACAAGTATTTTAAAACATTTCTTTGTTGCAATATAATATACAATATTTACTTTTTTTTGAGGGAAGTTGTTGTTTTTTCCATGGATTGACTATTTGGAAGTTTATACCATTTGAGATTATTGATCTTATATTTCATTGGTTTCCTTTATTGGTGTTGATGATATTTAGGTTGGTGTGTAAACAATGGAGTTTTTTATTACATAACCCAATTTTCCTCGTTAGTTGCAATCGATGTGCCAGAAAATAATTTGGATTTATTACTTTTCCAGATCTTATGGACCATGAATTGTTTGTTGAATCCTACCTTAATATACCTTAATGATAAAGTACACATATCTCCCATGCTCTTTCCTTTTCTTCATTCTAAAAACATAATTGAATGTAAAGTTGCATCAAAATTTTTGTTCAGTGCACTTGGAAGTTATTTTCATTCAAAGAATTATTTCATAGTGAACCCTCTTACAAAGACCTTTATAAATGTTGGTGTTCTAAATCTTGGGGAGAGGGAATTCTTCTCTTTGTTGGAGAAATTTAGTCCATGAAAATATGAACGAGTTTTGGTGAAACATGTGTACAAAAACATGGATTGACATTTTTTTATTTGCAAGAGTGCTTCCATGGTTTGGAAGAGGACAAAACTTCCTTATTTTTTTGTAATGCCCCCAAAGGAAATTGTATTCTATAAAGGAATTTTTATTTTTACTATACCAAGATTATGATAATTACCCTACATATGGTTACACTATCTATTGGTTGGATATTAAAGGAACCATTGGGGATTTTCATTTTTTCCTATTGGTGACATACGATGTATGTCATTAGGATTGCACAAGAACCAACTTCTTTGTATTTTAAAATGGTTCTACCTATGTTTTGTCACTTGAAGAAATAAAAAAATTTAAATTTGGTCAACCTTGCAATGAACGAAGCTTAAAATATTTTAAAGATGATTGCCAATTGACATGGAGGTTGCTCCATACTATCTCTGTGGATGTTAATAGTAAATTATTTGGCACCTTCCTTTTCATACGGTTGAACGAAAAGTACTTTTTTTGGGTTGTACAAAAGTGAAATTAATGGTATATGATTTGCTCACTAGATTATGCACAACAACAATTGTTGATGATATCACCATCCTCAAAATATCTAGGTTCCATGTGTATTCAGTTGAAGATTTCAATGATTTGATTGAAAATGGAAATGTTTTCTTGCTCATTCCAAATAAAAATTATATTTTTGGCATAACCCCACTAACTGCAGATATCATAATTTAGGCTTTCAAGATTCAACATGTTTATTGTTGCACATTGTTATAGATCTTATGCTTGTTTAAGCTTTTGAAACATATTTTGAAGATCATTGTAATTCCAATGTTGAAGTTATATTGAAAACATACCTATGCCAAATTTCGGTATGTTTGTTGGAGATTGGTTGTGCTCTTTGGCTATTTGGTAGATTCAACCATGCACTTCCCATTTATTTACATATTGTGATCTATTAAAATGGAAAGGTTTTCCTAGTTATGCCAAAGAAATATTTTCTTGATAACATACCACAATTTCCACTGGATATCATGGTTTGAACTTAATGGCTTCAAAGTATTTGGTTTTATAATTTTTCATATATGATGTATTTGTACCATCTCTTCGATTATGTATTGGGGATAATTTTAATGTGAGTTTCAAGTTTGCACTCAAAAAGATAGTCATTTGAAATTTTGTTATGTTTCTATGGATTGCTTACACACTTCTATTTTTTGGTATATGAAATAATGCAGTTGATGATTCTTTTTGTAATGCAATATTTGAAATATTGTTTATACATGTATATCTTGAAAATTTGAAAGGCTAGTTTTTAGTATTTAAAATTATTTAGTATTGAAATTTAATTGATGTATAAAGTTAGAGTGGATTAAGACTTTAAATTTTTCAAGATGTAACATTAGATTTTAAGCTCTTTGGGAATTGAAAATCAAAATTTCAATACAGTTTAAATTTCCTGTAGAAATGTTAAGTGAAGGAATAAGCAAGCATGCTACAAAAATACCTCACTCTCCTAGTTCATGTGAGAGACTAAATGAATATCAACGACAATGGTATCAACAAAATAAGGATGCAATAAAATCACAGAGAAGAGTCACTTACCAAAAAAATAAAAGAGATTCAATCACTAATCAAGATGATGAAGTCATTAATAGTAAGTATGAAAATATCAGTAGTATAATGGGAAGAACATTTTCATCAAATGTTTGTTTTCCTTTATGTTGAGGGTGTCCAAATATTTATACTTTTCTATATTTTTCTAACAATAGTAGTCTTTGGAAACATCATGTTTACAAAGAAAATGTTCATACAAGTGAGAAACATTAGTACTTTGCAACCAATGGAAGAAATTCAATATTGGAGGGTGGGCACAATTATGCCAATGAACAATTTGTGACATCTCATTTATTTTTTGATAGTGATATGGTTCTGGCATGCTTGAGAATTTAAACATTATTTTGGAAATGTGGTGTTGGGAATTCCTTCTAGTAACTATATAGTCAATATCGTTAGCCCTCTGATTTCTGCATACTCTCTCTATTGCAAAAACATAGGTATTTCAAGTATTTTTCTTTTCATAATATTTTTACATGTCAATGAAAGATATTTATTGTTGTATTTTTTTTTGTTTTAATGCCTTTTGAAAAAAAATGTAGAAATGAACATCTCTCGAGAAATATATTTCGAACCAATACAATCATGATCAATTCCTATAGTTCATCCTTGACCATTTAACTACCAAACTTCAGGAAATCGCCAAAATAATTTTCTCCTTAACCGTAAGTATGAAAAATTGTGTTCTTTGTGGGAAGAACATTTCTTTCAAAAACATTTTTCCTTGGATGTTCTACATCCATAATTTTTCCACTTCTGGAAATTTTCCTAACATTAGTCTTCTTTGGGAACATTGTCTTTACATAGAGAGGCTTCATAGAAGTGAAAATTGTGAGTGCTTTAGAAATTATGGAAGAGATGCAATAATGGAAGATAGGCACAATGATTACATTCAAAATTAGTTTCACCTGATGTTTCTGCCAATAGTAATATTCTTGATAGGATGGTTGACAATTTGCGACAATATTTTCTGAAGGGGTGAATTTGAATTTCTTGACATAACTCTATATACAATACTTTTGGTGCTAGACAATGTCTACATACTTGTTTTGTTGGCACAACACACGTGCTTGATGTGAATTTTTTGGGTGTGGAGCTTGATTATCTTCTTTATTTTGTATCATAGTGCTGGACCCATATTCTTAATAGGGAGGCAATGCCGCCTGTAATTAAACATTGCTTAGGGGGGTCGAGGGATATGTCGATGAAGATATGGAAGGTGACAGAGATAAAAGGAGGAGCACTATAGGGTATGTATTTATTGTATCTGGAACAACTGTCAGTTGGGTTTCAAAAATCCAAAGTGTTGTTTCACTTTCAACAACATAAGCATAGTATGTTGTTACTATAGAGGCTGGTAAATAAATGATTTGGCTATAAAGTTTTATGGATGAATTGGGTAAGAAGCATGATATGGGAACGTTATACAGTGATAGCCAAAGTGCCATTCATCTTGCAAAGAAATCAACATTTCATTCCAAGACTAAACTACAGCTCAAGTACTATTTCATAAGGTTAGTGTTGGAATATGGACAGTTGAAGATGGAAAAGATACACATTAGCGAGAATCTTGGAGATATGCTATCAAAAGTTGTAACTAGGGAGAAACTGAGATTGTTCTTAGTTTCAATTGGTTTTTAAGTATGATGATGAAGATTGGAAACATCCAGGTCCAAAGTGGAGTCATTGTCTAGCAAATGAAGCAGTGGTGGAGTTGCTACAGTTAGTCTCCATGTGGGAGATTGTTGGGTGTGGAGCCTGATTATCTTATTTATATTTTATCACATCATTGGAACCCTATTCTTGATGGGGCGGAAACATCGCCCATAACTAAACATTGCCTGGGGGGTGCGAGGGGGGGCGGGGGGGTTGTTCATTAGGCGGATGATGTGATGGTAGAATTTATGTTTAATTTAGGGTTTTTTCCCTAGAATGAAATTCCTCATTTTGTATGAGGGTATTGTATTGCGGCTATGTATTTTATTTGTATCCTTAGAGCGAGAAACAGATAGGGAGACTCAGAGAGAACAGAGGATATTACAACAGATCTGATGTAGGTTGTGTCTCCTCATTTGGTTGGATAATAGAAAGGAAGGACTAGCTGTTCGAGGCGGACGTAGCCCAAACTGGGTGAACCATGTATATCTATGTCTCTCTAGTTTTATGTGTCTTGTGTGTTTGTGTTTTCCACATATTTTATGTGTTTCATTGCTCTGTAATATATAATTTTCTAACAGGATTTATATTCAAAGTGTTTATACATTTGAACATATAATTTGTATTCTTTTATGAATATTTTATTTTATTATTTTTAGCATAAATCTATTCAAGTGAATAGTCGTCGAGAAAAAAAATTGCAACCAAAAAAACCTATATCAGTTGATCAAATTATACCTAGATGAGGCAACAACGAATAAAATGTATATGTTTTCTCTCTTCAATTTTCTAATCACTTCAAAAATTAACCTTGTTTCTTTTTGTAATTATGATTTTCAAATTACGATAAATTTGTTTTGTTTCTGATAAGTCTTATTTTGTTTCTTATAAGTCTGTTTTTGATTGATCATAAGTCTGTTTTTGTTTTTGATAACTCTGATTTAAATTGGAGAAGTTGTTTCACATCATCCTTAGCCTAGATTGGTGTTTGGTAGAGAAAATGAAAGCGTTCACCATCATTTTAGTAGATAGATGATTGAATTTCATAAAAAAATCGGCCGAGAATTGATAATTTGTCTATTACACAAATGTACCAAGTTTGCAATGATTTTTATCCTACTATAAAATTTATAACATGGCATGAAGAGCTCATTTTGTACAAGATGTAAGAGTGAGAGAAGCTCTCACAAATTTTTTCGCTTTAACGACATGGATTTAGGTGAAAAACCTGGGGTTCCAAGATTTTTAACAGAGGTTGAAGAGATACTAATAGCATGAGTAAATCCAATATTTAAAATGACACATTCTCATGGTGGTAAATATAAATATAGTGGGAACACAATAATTTTTCCACGAGATATATCTTTTATTTCAAAGAAGCTTTCACGACGTGTTGAACAACTTGGTTTTGTCATTTTGAGAAGATGTGGTGTTTAGTCCAAATATTATGAATGCTATGTGAAGAGACAATGTGTGATGGATGCATAGGTTTACAAAATCTAGATGGATAGATATTACAAGAATATTGAAGTCGATATGGATTCAGTTGTTCCTCTCCTAGAAATATCTACTGATGTTTTTAGCATGCTATAATATGTTGATAGTGATATCGATTAGATAGGGAGAGTTGATGTGGAAATTAAAAGTGAAAGGACTAATTCTTTGCACTCACATCCATCATCCTTTCTTTCTCACTTCCTTAATGAATGTAGGGAATTGTATCAAATAATAATATTTAATGAAAATTCAGATTCTACACCCGATATTCACGAGTTGCATCAGCAAATTTATGATCTTCCTAACAATAAATTTGTAGTATACCAAGGGGGGATAATATGGGGTACAGAGGGAGGTACCCAAGGGAATAATATGATGTAATGATTTAGGATTAAAAATAAATAGGTCATAATTAATAAATAAATTGGTTAACGCGCATTATGCAAGGGACCACAAATAGTTAGGAAATAATATGATAAGCCCATTGTAATGGAAGTATGGTTTTGAGAGACCCATGGTAATTACCCAAGGTATTGTATGTATGAAGCCTATATAGAGGCTGGATACTCTCCATTGAGGGATGTAAATTACTATTTTTGTGTTAAAAAGTGATGGCTTATGGCGTGATCTCCTTTTTTAAGGAGGAGTTGTATGGCGTTACCGTACCTCAAGGGTTTTCTGAAGATCTTAATAAAAAATATTTCTATTATAAAAATATCTTGTGTTATTTATACGACATATTTTTCATTGTTATATATTTGAAAGTAAGATCCATTATAAGTGGTATCATAGCACTTTCTGGGGAAAAGTGGGGAGAATTTATTTTCTTCTTTTCTCTTTTTGCAAAAATGTTTATTTAGGAAAATAGGGGTGACGTATTTGCAGATCATATGTGGACATATTTGAAACACCCTCTTCCCACATATACCCAAGTAATTGACCAATGAAGGTAAAAATGTGATGAAAGGATACTAATACATTATTCAACCTCATACATGACCTTTAGGAAGTGGAACTGATAGAAACAAGACAAACACGCCTTACACACACCAAAAAAATCCCAAGGAGGTAACCCAACCTTCCAGGCCCCCAAACATTGAGGGAGATTGAATTTTTGACCCATTTGATCCTTATCCATGGGAAATCGAAGGAAAGGTAGTGAATTTAATCTCATAGCCGCAGACATTCAAAGGCATGGTAGTGGCAAGAGCCCAGTTTGGTCAGTTTTGTGCCTACAACATCGAGATTTGTGCCACTTTTTTAGCTACAAAGGGCAAGTCACTGCCCATAACTTCATGAAACTATAAGGGATGACGAATAAAATAAAATAAAAGTACAGAAGGAATCACATCATGAGGAAATCATCTAGATCCCTCCCGCCCATGACAAGAAAATTTTCGAACATGTTATAAACATTACATATACAGATATACACAACAGATTTAAACATGGGGGTCTCTTACTTATCTGAGAATCACTAAGAAAAATTTATCCCCTAAATCAAAAGCTACTATATAGTATATTTGAACATAAATATATGGTTTATTCATTTACAGGTAAAAATGCGGATAGAGTCATACATCATCACTGATCAAATACATGCTATAACCAAAATAATAACAAAATAAATACAATGGATACAAAAATAATAAAATCCATACAGAAACCAATACATTTTCATACCAAATACGAAAGGAATGATATCTTCATTACTGAATGTGAAAACTAACCGCAGATAGGACTTCCACGTTCCGCCCAACCATAGATTGGTTGAGCCAAGCCTCACTTTAGCCAATCACCCATTCCAAGCATTAATGTGGTATCTAATCAAACAAATCAATCAAAATCAATCCAGAGCATCGATATGCAAAACCACCTCAAACCTCACCTAGTGACTCCACCACATGGCCAGACATCACAAACATCACAAATTGGTCTCAATCAAAGCTGTTACAGGGCTCCAGAGTGCATCTAGGACTAGTAACTCAACCCCAACTATTACAGGGCTTCTAGAACATTTTTCTAGATAGAGCTTCCAAGACTAGTAACTCAACCCACCTAGGGCTTACATATCCTTTGTCCAACCAAGGCTTCCAAGACTAGTAACTCAACCCACATTTTTATGTCGAGCTTTCCTTCTTTTATAATTATTCACTTGCCACATAATGTTATATTTTTGAAAATATTTACCATGGAGAGACAATAATTGACTTACTACACACATAGTATTTGTGAAAATATTAATAAACATTTGTTAATAAATGTGAATATTTAATACTGTAAGCCCTTGGGATTGACATATTGTGTGCATTTTTATGTTCAATTTTTTAAAAGAAATGGGAATATGATTCTTTGTTGATAAAAATTCTACGTAGTAATATGGTTTAATATGTTTATTTTTCAGTATATTTGATGTTTTTATTTCTGAGGGATGTTGATATTTATGAATAATGTTTTAAGATGTTTTACATGATAAATAACATGTGCAATAACACAATTATTTTAAAAAATTTATTTTTTGCAATATAATATACAATATTTACTTTGTTTTCAGGAAAGTTGTTTCTTTTTCCATGGATCGACTCTTTGGAAGTTTATACCATTTGAGATTATTGAGCTTATATTTCATTGGTTTCCTTTATTGGTGTTGATGATATTTAGGCTGGTTTGTAAACAATGGAGTTTTTATTACATAAACCAATTTTCCTTATTAGTTGCAATCGATGTGCCGACAAGTAATTTGGATTTATTACTTTGCCAGATCTTATGGACCATTAATTCTTTGTTGAATCCTACCTTAATTTACCTTAATGATAAAGGACAAATATATCCCATGTTTTTTCCTTTTCTTCATTCTAAATTTATAATTAAATGTAAAGTTGCATCAATATTTTTGTTCAGTGCACTCGGAAGTTATTTTCATTCAAAGAATTATTTCATAGTGAACCCTCTTACAAAGACCTTTATAAATGTTGTTGTTCTAAATCTTGGGGAGAGAGGATTCTTCTCTTCATTGGAAAAATTTTGTCCACGAAAATATGGAGTTTTGGTGAAGCATGTGTACAAAAACATGGATTGACATTTTTTTATTTGCAACAATGCTTCCATGGTTTGGAAGAGGACAAAACTTCCTTATTTTTTTGTAATTCCCCCAAAGGAAATTGTATTCTATAAAGGAATTTTCATTTTTACTATACCAAGATTATGATAATTTCCCTACATATGGTTACACTATCTATTGGTTGGATATTAAAGGAAACCATTGGGGATTTTAAATTTTTCCTATCGCTAGCATACATTGTATGTCATTAGGATTGCACAGGAACCAACTTCTTTGTATTTTAAAATGGTTCTACCTATGTTTTGTCAATTGAAGAAATGGAGAAATTTAAATTTCGTCAACATTGCAATGAACGAAGCTTAAAATATTTTAAATATGATTTCTAGTTGACATGGAGGTTGCTTGATACTATCTCTGTGGATGTTAATAGTAAATTATTAGGGACCTTCCTTTTCATACCGTTGAAGGAAAAGTACTTTTTTTGGGTTGCACAAAACTGAAATTAATGGTATATGATTTGTTCACTAGATTATGCACAACAACAATTGTTGATGATATCAGCATCCTCAAAATATCTAGGTTCCATGTGTATTTGGTTGAAGATTTCAATGATTTGATTGAGAATGGAAATGTTTTCTTGCTCATTCCAAATACAAATTATATTTTTGACATACCCCTACTAAGTACAGATATTGTAATTTAGGCTTTCAAGATTCAACATGTTTATTGCTGCACATTATTACATATCTTATGTTTGTTTAAGATTTTGAAACATATTTTGAATATCGTTGTAATTCCAATGTTGAAGTTATATTGAAAGCATACCTATCCCAAATTTTCGTATGTTTGTTGGAGATTGGTTGTGTTCTTTGGCTATTTGGTAGATTCAACAATGCACTTCCCATTTCTTTACATATTGTGATCTATTAAAATGGAAATGTTTTCCTAGTTATTCGAAAGAAATATTTTCTTGATAACATACCACAATTTCCACTAGATATCATGGTTTGAACTTAATGGCTTCAAAGTATTTGGTTTTATAATTTTTCATATATGATGTATTTGTACCATCTCTTCGATTATGTATTGGGGATAATTTTAATGTGATTTTCAAGTTTGCACTAAAAAAGATAGTCATTTCAAATTTTGTTATGTTTCTATGGATTGCTTACGCTCTTCTGTTTTTTCTGTATATGAAATAGTGCATTTGATGATTCTTTTTGTAATGAAATACTTGAAATATTGTTCATATATGCATATCTTGGAAATTTGAAAGGCTAGTTGTTAGTATTTAAACTTATTTAGTATTGAAATTTAATTGACGTATAAGGTTAGAGGGAATTAAGACTTTAATTTTTTCAAAATGTAGCATTAGATTTAAACCTCTTTGGGAATTGAAAATCAAAATTTCAATACAATTTAAATTACTTGTAGAAATGTTAAGCGGAGGAATAAGAAAGCATGCTACGAAAAGACCTCACTCTCCTAGTTCATGTGAGAGACTAAATGAATATCAATGACAATGGTATCAAAAAAATAAGGATGCAATAAAATCACAGAGAAGAGTCGCGTACCAAAAAAATAATGGAGATTCAATCACTAATCAAGATGATGAAGTCATTAATAGTAAGTATGAAAATATGAGTAGTATAACGGGAAGAACATTTTCCTCAAATGTTTGTTTTCCTTGATGTTGAAGGTGTCCTAATATTTATACTTTTCTAGATTTTCTAAAAACAGTATTCTTTGGGAACATCATGTTTACAAAGAGATTGTTCATACAAGTGATAAACATTAGTACTTCACAACCAATGGAAGAAATTCAATATTGGAGGGTGGGGACAGTTATGCCAATGAACAATTTGTGACATCTCGTATATTTGTTGATAGTGATATGGTTCTTAGCATGGTTGAGGATTTAAACATTCTTTTAGAAATGTGGTGTTGGGAATTCCTTCTAGCAACCATATAGTCAATATCGGTAGCCCTCTGATTTCAGCATACTCTCTCTATTGCAACAACATAGGTATTTCAAGTATTTTTCTTTTCATAATATTTTTACATGTCAATGAAAGATATTAATTGTAGTATGTTTTTTTTTAGCACTTTTTGAAAAAAAATGTAGAAATGAACATCTCTCTAGAAATATATTCTGAACCAATACAATAATTATCAATTTCTATAGTTCGTCCTCGACCATTTAACTACCAAACTTCAGGAATTCGCCAAAATAATTATCTCCTTAATCGTAAGTATGAAAAATTGTGTTCTCTGTGGGAATAACATTTCTTTCAAATGTTTTTTTTCCTTAGATGTTGTACATCTGCAATTTTTCCACTTCTGGAAATGTTCCAAACATTAGTCTTCTTTGGGAACATTGTCTTTACATAGAGAGGCTTCATAGAAGTGAAAACTGTGAGTGCTCCAGAAATTATGGAAGAGATGCAATAATGGAAGATAGGCACAATAATTCCATTCAAAAATAGTTTCAACTGATGTTTCTACCAATAGTAATATTCTTGATAGGATGGTTAAAAATTTGCGACAATATTTTCTGAAGGTGTGAATTATAATTTCTTGACGTAACTCTATAGAAAATACTATTGGTGCCAGAGAATGTTTCCATACTTTTTTTTTTGGCACAACACATGTGCTTGATGTGAATTTGTTGGGTGTGGAGCTTGATTATCTCCTTTATTTTTTATCATAGTGTTGGACCCCTATTCTTAACAGGGCAGCAATGTCGCCCGTAATTAAATGTTTCCTAGGGGGTCGAGGGATATGTCGATGCAGATATGGAAGGCGACAGAGATAAAAGGAGGAGCACTATAGGGTATGTATTTACAATAGGTGGAACAAATTTTAGTTGGGTTTCAAAAATCGAAAGTGTTGTTGCACTTTCAACAACATAAGAAGAGTATGTTACTACTACAGAGGCTAGTAAAGAAATGATTTGGTTACAAAGGTTTATGGATGAATTGGGTAAGAAGCATGATATGGGCACGTCATACAGTGATAGCCAAAGTTCCATTCATCCTACAAATAAATCAACATTTCATTCCAAGACTAAACACATACAGCTCAAGTACCATTTCATAGGGTTAGTGTTGGAAGATGGATAGTTGAAGATGGAAAAGATACATGCTAACAAAAATCCTGCAGATATACTGACAAAATTTGTAACTCGGGATAAACTGATATTATGCTTAGTTTCAATTGGTCTTCAATTATGTTGATGAAGATTGGAAAAAACCAGGTACTAATTGGAGTCATTGTCTAGCAAATGAAGTAGTGGTGGAGTTGCTACAATCAGTCTCCAAGTGGGAGATTGTTGGGTGTGGAGCCCGATTATCTTCTTTATATTTTATCACAGCATTGGACCCTTGTTCCTAACAGGGTGGAAACATCACCTGTAGTTAAATGTTGCCTCGGGGGTCAAGGGGGGGATGTTCATTAGGCGGATGATCTGACGGTAGAAGTTATGTTTAATTTAGGGTTTTTTTCCTATAAGGAAACCCCTCATTTTTTATGAGGGTATTGTATTGTGGCTATGTATTGTATATGTATCCTTAGAGTGATAAACAGATAGGGAGACTGAGAGAGAACATAGGATATTCCAACAATTCTGCTATAGGTTGTGTCTCCTCATTTTGTTGGATAATAGAAAGGAAGGACTGGTTCTTCGAGGTGGGCATAGCCCAAACTGGGTGAACCACATATATCTATGTCTCTCTAGTTTTATGTGTCTAGTGTGTTTTCTTTTTCCGCATATTTTATGTGGTGCATTGCTCCGTAATATATAATTTTCTAACTGAATTTATATTAAAAGCGTTTATACATTTAAACTTATAATAATTATTTTTTTATGAATCTTTATTTTATTATTTTTAGCATAAAGGAGACTACAATCCCCTCACTCAACATGAAACTAAAATGCTAATTTACCTATATATCAACTATGTTATACTCCTTGTCTACTGCTGCATCTTCAGCCTTCATATCTACTTCATATCAACTCTCTCTTTTTCTTCCACTCTCCAACGTTCTGCAGCTCTCTTACATTCTTCCGCTCTTCTCATTCTGCAGCTTTCTATCCTCTTTTGTCGACATTGATATTACATTTCTTATGTAGATAACTCCCTTACTGTTTGCATTCTACAGGTAATACTACGTGAACCGGCCTAACCCTATTCCTTCCACCCATTCAATTACTCATTCTTCAGTTCAAGTTATTACATCATAAATAATCATTACAACACTCATGGAGTGTTTCCTATACCTACAAAGACTTTCCTTTGCATCACAAACAATATAAAATAATCAATGAATTTAAATTTATAGTTACAACAAGTATATTTCACTTAGCCCTTTCAGCTCTTGGCTTGTTATGTGTTTGTCCTTTCTGCAGTTGTCACTGTCTTTTATGTTTCTGCAGTTATATCATAACAGTTCTGCATAAATGATTTTTTCCTGACTCGAGCCAACTGGCACATTTCCAATAGTGCCACCATATCTCGTTTTTCCCAACTCTTCCTCTTCTACTCATGCCCGCAACATTCAGCCTTCACTACTCTTCTAACCACCTGACTCTTCCCTTTGCTTTGTGTTGGGTCCTTACTCGATCCCTTCTTCCCACGTTCAGACTTTCTTCCATTATCAAGGCATAACTGATTTTCCCTCTACACGTGCTATCAGATCTTATAATACCCGAGTCCTTATGCTGCGTTTACCCGTTTCTTCATAATCCGTCATTACCGCATCAACCACTATTTTACACGAGTGTTGGGTCTTACCCAATTATATTCTTGTGTTCAGGCTTCCTTTTTGTTTTACATTATAATCCTCCTTTACACTTCGATGTGATTTAACAAAGGGAAAACCCATACTCCTAGACTTGAAATCGTTTAGGCTTTAGCGTTGACCTGCATCGCGTCTGCTTCATTATCACACTTCACACTTCGATGTTCCGACATGATTCTTGAGCGCTTATCCTCCCGAGCTTGCGAATTGAGATATATGATTCAGTCCCATAGCCTAACTTCAATTCCTTTAGATTTTAGCTTTGAACTATATTGCGTCTACTCCTCGTATCACATCTCAGAATTCTTGGTGGTTCTGTATTCACTGCTTCCAATTTTGATGTGATTTCTTCACAAAAAGGCCTTATTCTGGATTTGAAATCCTTTTCAATTTAACTCTAAAACTACGTCGCATCCACCCCTTATCGCATGTTGCATGATTTAGCTCATAGCAATAACAAGGTTCCTCTTATCATATGCGATATGCGGTCGCATCACATTGCAAACCCCACTTCTTATCGCATTGCAACTTAAAAAAATTAACTTGTAATAAATTAACATATAAATATAAAAATTGTCTATAGCGATGTGCAGTATGCAGGCTAGGTCCACGTCATCTCCATGTCATTATGCCACGTCACCTTGCCACGTCACTTCCACGTCATCGCCACGTCCCTACCATGTCATCGCCATGTCACTGTCATCTCATCGCCATGTCACTGCCACGTCATCGCCATGCCACTCTCACGTCATCTCCCGCACTTTTCATTTCGCAATTTCTGTGTCTCTTTTGTTTTTGTTGTCACACCTCCCTTTTTTTATACCAAAGAAGATATAATTTTTTTTTTCTTCATTTAATTATTACTTCATTGGTCAAAACCCCATGCACTTTAAACAAAATTAACACTATATATATGTTAAAACATTAACGAGAGGCTTTTACACTCTCTCATTTTCCTATGGATAAATCTTTGAGTAAACCCACCATACAATGACCCTTAGCATTTTCTTAATTAAATTTACCCATCATTATATGGTTCTCTTTATATAACTCATTCACCATATATATATATATATATAATATTATACCACCTTATATATATATATATATATATATATATATATAGATATATATATATATATGTATATATAACATAACATTATATCACCTTATATGTATATGCCATAACCTATAGCATTTATGAACCTCCATATATATGTTCTCACACCTTTACGTACCACCATGGTGATCATTTTTGTGTTTCCACACCGTATATATATATATATAACGTTGTATACACCTTAACGCTTACATTAGGGATGGAATTTTGGAAATGTTAATACTTCCTATTACATGGGTATAGCAAATTTAAATCTAATGTCCATATTAATGAGATTAACACTCACACGACACTTCATGTTTGAATTTATGCATAGTATGCCTCGAGCACTGGTTAATTCGCATGGAGATACGCCATCTTCCATTAAGGACAGAGTCCTTTCTCATTAAATAGATGTGGAACTTGTTTTCAGTTCTTGGTTAAAACTACCATGGTACTCAACGTAATTTTCCCGGTACATCTGGATCACACGTATCCTATCCAATTTATTTCACTATACGTTTGGTTTGATAGGTTGGAGTCACTTATGATTATATCATCTCTCGGGTCCGCGAGATCGTACCGACTCGCTCGGCATTTAATTGTGGTTTAACCATTCAGCCACACATGCGGGTACCATACTTCTTATCCACCATTACTATTCTATCGTTCTCGGGATTCTTCTTGTCCTGGTGGTTGATGGAGATTTCCCGCGTCTCCACTGCTCGTTCTTAACCCTAATCCACCCTACACGTGGATGGTTCTCGTCATCTATATCTAGGGTTTGTTGTTCGTTTATTATCTCCGGTTATTCATTTTCTTGTTTCATTTGATCCTGTCGCTCCGCGTTCGGCTCTCATTCTTCTGCCATGGAGCATGCCGAGAATGTTACAGTTGAAGTGTATATCCACTCCTGCAATCATATGGTAAGCGTTTTATTTCTAACTCTATGGTCAGCGGCGTTAACATATGAATCGTTTTCTCCTTGCGGAGAAATTCCAGTGGAGGTTACTTCCTGTATAGGTTATTTTATGTCTTATGGATTTGCTAATGACAGCCGTGCAGAAGGCCACACTTGCATAAAACACCTGTGGTTACATCATGAGTTCACAGCGAATCCAATCGCGGAGATAGGTACTGAATTGATCGTTCTTCTTATTTTTCTCTCCCCACGTCAAGATTTCAGTGTCGGTAAATTTTCTAACGCGCAATAGGTCTATTAAATCAACTTATTTATTTTTCTTATCAGTTCATCAATATTTTCCTTTAAGAACCCTGGTGAAAATGAATGGGTTTCATTTCATTTTTTTTTTCTTATGTTCAATTGATGATAGGCAGGCTCAGAAGCATTATGTGTGAACAGTGCGTATTCTGGCGAGGAGAAGTCCAAAATTGTTATCCAGGTTTGATTTATTTCCCTACCCTGGTAAACCTTAATAGAAATCTCTTCACGGAGAAATGACTAATCGTTCCACTGC
Organism: Pinus albicaulis; assembly: GCA_034641835.2. Lineage (NCBI taxonomy): Eukaryota > Viridiplantae > Streptophyta > Pinopsida > Pinales > Pinaceae > Pinus > Pinus albicaulis. Next base: position 843,038,912 of record CM076575.1, read on the forward strand.
GTTTTGTTTCAGGAATTGATTCCATATTATTATTCAGGTATACGATTCCCACCTTCGTTAAACTTCATTTTTGCACGTATGTGTGAGAGAATCGTTATTACCCTATATCTTTCCACTAATATTCATCGTAATGTTTGTTACAGGTATTATGGCTTTCATTCGAACGCCCTTTTGTTCTCAGCTGGTCTCCTGCGTGTTTGGCAAGTTCGGTCAACTTAATGTTCTGTTCCTCGTCTCTTTATACAGGTTATACTCACTTTCCCCAAATCGTTTACTCGGGGTTTCTTGCTACGTGTTCCAGTGCACCTCCATTATGATCTGCATAATCGTAGAAGTTATATAAGTTTTCATTCTGTTCTCTATAATGGCTATGACTCTCTAATTTGTATAAGGAAATTCTTAAAACGTGGCTACATTTCCGAACTAGGGTATCTGAAAGATCGATGTTTATAATTATGACATTTCTTAAGACGCCGTATGAAATGGCAGAGTAAATATTGATGAATCCTCCATTAAAACGTCCTTAGTATTGGAGACGCCTTGTCTGTCATGATTTTGCGGGGTTTTATTTTTATACAATTTGTTAATACGAATTGGAACCATGACTAATCGATACTGAACTCATATAACTCCGCCTATTACTCAGTTATGCTTTGCGCCCTACCATGATTGTTAATTTCTATTCAGAATTGAATGATGTTTAACGTTGAAATATGACTATACGTTTTTGATAGAGAATAGTTTTCATGGTTTTATATTATTTATGCATATCTGTCACTTACTGCCTGATGTATTATATTCAATAATTGTCAGTTCAGCACAGTTCTATTTTCCTGTATGTCGAGGTAATATATATATACATACTCATTTGTCGGTAGAATATGTTGGTATCCTGTGGGTCGTATAGTTGCTAGTTTATGAAATTGTAACATTCTTCAGTAGAATTATTTTTATTAACAATGGCCGGCTTGGAAGTGATTTGTTTTTCTAATGTTGGATATAGAACAGGAATTCTCGTTTCAATCTCTCAGATCTCAGGTTAATTACTATACAATTACACTATAATACTTTTCAGTTCCTTTCTATAGATTGTATCGGAAAGGGGTCTTGTCAACTGTCTGGTCTCTTTTTTCCAGAACTATTAAATGAACTTATGAAATTTATTTAGAGTATAGTTTCTGTCTCATAATTCAATTGCACTCCAAGTAATTGTACATACACTGTTATTTCAAGACACCAGATAGATCATCTTACTCTATTTTCTCCAATCTATATATATAATAGAATTTATTTTACCAATCAAAACTAGGTTAATACTAAACTTGATGCCCTTCCTATAATATTTTGCATACCTACAGATCTCCAAATCCAAATTAAAAATTAATTGAAGGATATTATAGGATTTCTACTTGTAGTACCATTTCATGCTTATGGATGCATACTAATAGTTCAGGAGTAGATTAAAATTTAATATTCAGTGGAGACTATGTATTCACAGATTTAAACTATCTGTTGGTTTAGAGTTTCTGTTGAATTCTACTCTACAGATTTTTGTTTTCTACAACCATACAGAGTTAAGAAGGTAACTGCCTTATGATTAACTCTGTTAAATGTAGCATTTATAATTGTACTATATAGTCAATTTTTATTTTATTTTATATGTAGCCAATTCATACCATATAACACAACCATAATAATTTTGGTAAACACATACCATGCACATAGTATACCAACCTCCCAACCTTAGAGTCCTTTTTGTCTCCCAGAACTCACCCCCGAGCATAGATCACCTCCTAGAACAGATCAACCTCTGATCTGTTTAGGAGCAGCTTATTTAAGCTATGGTTTCCCCAAGCATGTTTCTAATTCTGCCTCCAAAATAGCAGGATGCTTTTCTTCCTGTTTGCCTAGGCTTCCCATTTTAGGGACTCTTTTAAGCTGTTTTATGATTTTCCTCAGCTTTTCCAGCTTTCTTCCTCTTCCCAACTACTTTCCTCATCATTGGGGAAATTTAGATTCTTACTCAAAATCTAAATTAGAAATAATTTATTTCAAGGATTTTTGAAAGATTGTGGGGAATTTGTTGCCTTATCCATCCTCATGAATTTAGCAAGTGATCTCAACATCTCATTTTTGGTCCATCTGTACACAATCATTTTATTCATTTCCTCAAATTAAATATTTAATTACATTCACAAAATACTTATCCTTTGGGGTCCACTCCCCTTAGGATTAAAGTTCAGATGTCTAGTTTTGAAATTCATTCACCTAAATTGGGGGGTGTTATATATTCCCCCTCTGAAAATAAACACCATCCTCGGTGTTGTTATTCAGCTACTAGAGTTCAATTTTTCAAACAAAAATGGATATCTTTCCATCATTTCAGCTTCTTTTTCCCAGGTAGCTTCTTCAGCAGTAAAGTGCTTCCACTGCACTTTTACTCTGGATACTGTTCTATTTCTCAATTCAATTTCTTCCCGCTCCAATATTTGAAGCGGTTCTGGCAGAAACTCCCCTTCTGGTTCCACCTGTACAACATTCCAATCAACTATGTGAGAAGCATCATGCACATATCTTTTTAATAACGAAACATGAAATACATCATGAACTCTAACATGGGGTGGTAAGGCCAACTTATAAGCCACTGGTCCCACCCTTTCTAATACTTTAAAAGGACCACAATATCTAGGAGCCAGTTTTACACAACTTCCAGCATAAAGTGTGCTCTTTTTGGGTTTAATGCGCAAATACACATGATCCCCCACTTTAAATTCTCGGTGTACTCGTTTCTTATCAGCATAAATTTTCTGGCGATCTTGTGTTGTCTTGAAGTTTCTTTGTATTTGTTTAACAATTCTTTCCATTTCTTGTAAAGCATCTGGTCCCAGCTGTAGTTTATCTTCTGGCTGGCTCCAGCTCAAAGGAGTCTGACATTTTCTGCCATAGAGTGCCTCAAACGGACTCATTTTTATGAAGGATTGATAGTTGTTATTATAGGCAAATTCAGCTAAGTGTAAGTAGTCTTCCCATTTTGAAGGCCTATCCATTACATACATTCTAAGCATATCCTCCAAAATCTGATTAGTTCTCTCTTTTTGGCCATCGATCTGAGGGTGGTAAGCAGTACTAAAATTCAGTTTAGTACCCATCCCTCCGAATAGTCCTTTCCAAAAGGCTGCGGTGAACTTAGCATCCCGGTCTGAAACAATAACTTTTGGAACCCCATGTAACCTTACTATTTCTTTTAAAAACACTTCTGCTACCTAGGCTGTCCCAAAAGTAGACTTAACAGGTATGAATTGGGCAGCCTTAGTTAAGGTGTCTACTACCACCATGACTGAATCATGTTGGTATTTGGTTTTGGGTAATCCTGTTATAAAATCCATGGAAATTGTGTCCCATTTCCATTCTGCAATCGGTAAAGGGTTTAAAAGACCAGCAGGATGCTGATGTTCAACTTTGACTAGTTGACATTCCATGCATCTGCTTGAATATTCTGCTACATCTCTTTTCATTCCTGGCCAGAACAATTTCTTTTTCAGGGCTGCTAACATTTTCTGATATCCGGGATGTCCTGCATATGGCTGTTTGTGATACTCATCCAGAATTTCCCTTTTCAAGGACTCTACATTGGGAATATACAACCTGTTTTTATAACAGATCAGCCCTTCTTGGTTTTGTGTGAAATCAATTTTCTCCTTTTTCTGTAATTTGACCAAGAGTGTTTCATAGTTGGGATCTTGATTGACTGCTTTTCTCACCAATTCTTCTACTTCGATCTGGACACTACTTCCCATGCTGTTTATATTTTGACAAGCATTCCTGCTTAATGCATCAGCAACTTTATTTTCTTTTCCTTTGATATGTTTTATGTCCATATCAAATTCACTTAAAAAGGACAGCCATCTGGCTTGTCTTGCATTCAGATCAGTTTGGGAAAAGAAATATTTAAGACTAATATGATCAGTCATCAATGTAAACTTTTTCCCAAGAAGATAGTGCCACCACATTTTCAAAGCATGGATAACAACTGCTAATTCCAAATCATAGGCACTATAACTCTGTTCATGTATTTTCAGTTTCCTAGATTCATAGGCAATAACTGAGTTTTCCTGCAAAAGGACTCCTCCCAACCCCTCTCTGCAAGCATCTGTACATACAACAAATTCTTTATCAGGATCTGCAATTTTCAGTATAGGGGCTGAAGTATGTTTTTGTTTTAATTGCTCGAAACTGATTTGACATTTTTCAGTCCACACGAACTTGACACCCTTTCTTCGCAATGAGGTGATGGGATGTGCTATAGCATAAAATATCTCCACAAATCTGCGATAATAGCCTGCAATCCCCATGAATGACCTTACTGTTGTAACATCAGTTGGGACTGGCCATTATTTAATGGCTTTTATCTTTTCAGGGTCAACCGCAAGGCCTTTTTCAGAAATAATATGACCCAGATATTGAATTTTATCTTTATAAAATTCACATTTGCTGAACTTGGCATATAACTGGTTTTATTTTAGAGTTTGCAACACTATTCTCAAGTGTTCCTTATGTTCATCCTCATTTTTGGAGTAGACTAAAATATCATCTATGAACACAAGAACAAATTTATCCAAATACTTATTTAACACACTGTTCATCAGACACATGAATGTGGCAGGGGCATTTGTCAATCCAAAAGGTAAGACTACAAATTCGTAGTGTCCATACCAGGTTTGAAAAGCTGTTTTGTTGATGTCTTCTTCCTTGATTCTGAGCTGGTGATACCCAGTTCTTAAGTCAATCTTCGAAAAGACTGAAGCTCCTCTTACTTGATCAAAAAGATCATCAATTCTAGGTAAAGGGTATCTATTCTTAATGGTCAACTTGTTTAGTTGGCGATAATCAATGCACATCCTAAAAGTTCCATCTTTCTTTTTCACAAATAAGACCGGTGCTCCCCAAGGAGACACACTAGGTCTGATATACCCTTTATCTAGAAATTCTTGCAATTGCATTTTCAGTTCCATAAGTTCAGGGGGACTCATTCGATAAGGGGCTCGGGAAACAGGTGTTGTTCCCGGCACTAAATCGATAGAAAAATCAATTTCTCTTCTGGGGGGAAGATGAGGAATCTCATCTGGGAAGACTTCCTTAAACTCTTTTACCACCGGTAACTCCTCTAGCAGATTTGCTCCAGTTTTCTGCTCCACTTCCTCCACATGTACTGCATAAACTTGATATCCTTTCCTAGCTGTTCGTTTTAATTGCAGTGCTGATATTTGTCTCACTACAATGGGTTTTGGTTTTCCTTTGAGAGTAAAAGGTTTCCCTTCTTCATCCACACAATGCAGGGTTTTATCCTGCCAGCTTCATCATCAAATCTTTCTTGTAACATACTCCATTAACTTCACAGGGAAATATAAGGAGTTAAAATTTTTTATACAAGTTACTTAACATTACATAGAATGTTTAACAGTTCACAGTGTAACTTTTAGAAATAAGAATAGTAAACTCCTTAACCCTTAACAACCTCCATTACAATATATTAACTTAATACTATGTGATGTAACCATCCATTCATCTCATTACTCATGTGGTAATCACATAATTTCCATTATGAACATCATACAAGAAATGAATCCAAAATCATCAACTTGACACAATAATCAATCACATCATTGAACACGAATATACCCTGGAAACCCCGTAGGGTGAAAACCAGCAAACGTTTAATTTTATTATTAAACACTCGTGAGGGTGTTCAGCCCATCACTCAATGGCTTATAAGGGAGATCATCCCTTAACCATCGCTTATATAATCTTACAAGGAAATATGCAAATATCTAGCTTTAAGCAATTACAATAAATATGATACCATTTACCCTCTGGTCTTCATATCTTCAGATCTTCACCTCTTGGTGGCATGGATATACCTACAATGGACCATCGTACATTGGACCTTCCTGCAATTTGCACTTGTCTGCACGAACATTAATCATTTACCTGCCACCATGTCAAGCATAATCTTCCTTTGTACATGTCACCATCATTCCCTGCTATGATGCCTTCAACACAAAATGATGTCAAGATTCATAAAGTATTAATCAATCACTATAGTATTTCCTCCATCTACTCATGTATTCATGACAAGCAAGTAAAGTACCTTTTCATTCTCTCTTTAATAACACATACCTCATATGTGCTAGTTATAGGTTATCACAATAACTAATGCTTACGTCGCATAGGCACACATTCCTGCAAAACAATGGCTACTTCTCCCAAACTTTCTTTAGAATAAACTGATACATCAGCTAAGATGTTTATGCATTTGATTTACATACATTTAATAAAAAATACCTACCCCTTAAGCTATTACCTTTAGTGCATGGAATGCAAGTTAACATAATTAGTGTCTCTTCCATGCATGCGAATGTATACTGATTCCAAAAGACTCTCCCTAAAGGAGTGCCTTCACAACGAAGCACGTAAATCATGTTCAACGTAGTTTAATAGTTCCTTAATATAACCTATTAGTTCCTCTAACCATCAATTTATTAAATAACTTAACTTCACCAACACTTTGGTAAACAATCCATAGATTTATTAATTGACTAATATTTGCAAACACCATGGTAATCTACCCATGGTTTTATGAAACAATTAATGTTTGTCAACACCATGGAAAAAATACCCATGGTTTTATGAAACTATCCAAGGATTTGTTGAATAACTAATCTTTACCAATGTAATATCAGTTGATAAATCTTATTAGAATATCTTCCTAAATATTAAGATAGCTCAACATTTCTTTATACATGCAAAGAACACACCTCTATAACATAATGGATATTCTTTGTGCATGCAAGAGAAATAATTCGCTCGTTCTTTGTGCATGCAAGAGAGATAGCTCTTCCTTTACTGTTGGAAAACACATAATTCCCTTCTTAGATTTCTATCATCATGAACTACTATTTTTCATGTAAAAGAAAAAAAAAAGATTATCATAGTAGCAATCTTTAAAACAACATGGATTCTTTTACAAATAGCTTCTTGAATACTACCACTCTTAACTATTATGTAAAAGATTGGCATAATAGCAAAGAATAACATAATAGAAATCTTCTCAAGACAACGTGGATTCTTTTCCAAAAACCCACCAATAAGTTTCTCTTTTACCATTCAAATATTAATGTAGGAGTCTTTTCAAGAAAGACAACAAGGATTATTTTTAGAAAATAACCAAAAAATCACGTGGTTAATCATCTTTTAATTAAAAATTCCTATGCATGATGACATATCATCACACAAGGACTATTGTATGAAAATACAAAATTTTACCTAATAAGAAAAAACCACATTTTACTCTATATTCATCTTTTGAATTTAATATTCAAAAGCATTAAAAGTTGCAATTCAATGCGTATTGGTCATATATTTAAATATCAATAATTTACTATGAGTTTGGCAATCCAATATACATAAAGTATTGCCATATGCTAATAGCACATTGTAGAACGCAAGAATTTCTATCCTCCAATATAATTGCATGTTTAATTATAGTGAAAAGGTTAAGATAAAACATGCATATACTCATATGAGTTTTCCACAAAACTATCATCATGAAACTATTATCATGAAATATCAATATATTAAAAGAGAGATTTTTACCAAACCACTCTCGAATCTCATGAAAAGAAGACAAACAAAATTACCTATTCTCAGGTTGACCCTTCCTTCCAGATTCAGCATTATGGAATCTCATGAAAAGAAGACAAATAAAATTACCTATTCTCAGGTTGACCCTTCCTTCCAGATTCAGCATTATGGATGGCCACGTTCACTTGGTATTTTGCACTCCCACGCCATTGTTGATACTTCAAGGAGCTCCTTCCAATCGTTTAAGTCATGCATTAACCATTGTTGCCTCATTACGAGTTCCCTAGCTTCCAATTTAGTGGCAGGCGACATTCTCACATCTGTCTAACCAGAGGGTCGAATCTCTTTAATAAATAGATAAGAGACTTCAACTCTGTCTTGCAGGTGAGAGCAATATAAATCTGCTAAAAAAAGAAGTATGGCAGATTGTCATATCGATGACCCTTGCAGTAAATCAAGGGAACGAAGCACAGGGCAGCGCAGATTGGATGAGCGATTTCCTCTAACAAACGAGTGAGCCGCTCCAAATGAATGAACATTCTCCGACTCATCAAAAGCCCAACTGCAAAACACAGAGAACTGGAATTCTTCTTCTGGGTCCCTGTTGGCGCACTTCTCTTTTCTTTTTCTATATGCAGCACATGTTCGTTTTAACTGATTCAAGAATCCGTTTACATTAAACCAATTCTTTATTTCCTTTATTAAACAGTTAAACTCTAAATATATTTACAATATTCATTTACGTAAATTGAGGAGGTCGGTTACATACTCCCCCCCTTAAGAGAACACCGTCCTCGGTGTGCTTCTCGCATTGAAGTTAAAACTTATACTCATGATATAATAATATAATCAACCCAAAGGGCTCATTCCCCTCACAAGAGAACACTTTCATTTCCTTAAATGCCATTAATTGAATCAATAATGTTTTTTTCTCCATATTCATAAGCATGTATAGCGCAAAGAAAATTCCATTTCCATTTCTACTGCTTATCCCTTATTCAATTCACAAAAGTATAGAAAAATCTCTATACGAACTTACCAATTACTATTGGTATAAATGATGGTTTTTACGCAACCTCTCATCGAATGGTTGAACACCCATCAACACTTCCTGGATAGAGCCTGTAATGTACGACTAACAATTCAATCACATTAGTCACATAGTTTTCAAAATGAAAATACTTGAAACTATCAAACATTCTTGCAATATCACAGATGTTTAAATCAAGTACTTCCATAGGTACTCAGAGAGAACCAATCCTCTCATCAATGCATCATGTGCACACTATCTTAGCTCCTGCTAAGACATTCAAACAAATTAGTAATAAAATAAATGAACTTATACCTTCAATAATTTATTTTAATATAACACCATTTTTACTTAACTTGTTCTACTATGAGAACCACAATGGTAACAAAATGCTCCTCCTAATCCATAGGATTGAGTCATTTTTCGCATCCATACAGTCAATCTTTCCACACTAAAACGTCTTTATACTTATCTGGAAATTTATTCTTTCAAGCTGTGGTCCTCCCAACCATCAAGTGAGGCAATTACGTCCTCCACTTGCCTCCTAGCTCCAGAATCTGGACAGTGTCACGGGTCAACAGTGGATCCTTCTGCTGTGACATCAGGATGGCCAATCCAGTCACACTCAGAAAAGCCTGGAAGAGAAATTCAGGACAGTTCGGTCCAATTCTCCAATTCCAGTCATACTCAGATGTTTTTGGCTTTACAAGGGTTGTTGTAAGTTATTTTCTACTGGTCCCAACCAGCTCGAGAAAATACTCCCCCTTTACCAATTTCACAGAACGCCTACTCCTCCCCGGGGATCCAGCTTATCCTCAGAGGAGTAGGTAACTGTCTTTCCAACTGTCCCCAACCACTTCCTGTTCTTGGAAACAATTACCATCAGCTTAAAAATATTTTCTTTTCATTAATTAATTTCAGCAATTTAAATAACTTGCTTTATCAACAGTGACGATTTAAGTTTTTTTTGCCAGATAAAAAAAAATTAAACAAATTGTCTTTAACTAGTTAACACTAATTAACTTTAATGAAGCTGTCACAACTTCCCCCCTAGAAGTAACATACAGGTGTTGTAATTAAAACATGATACTTTAACGTTTACTGTTGCAATCCACATTGCCATGTTTGCGATGTTTTATTTTCACAGATTTTCTGTTTCTATTAAGCTACCCATGCTTACAATAAGAAACAATACTAATCGTAAATATGCATTTCTCAAGCACATAATATCTTATGCAAACATTTCCGATTCCCATAATGTTCTGTTCCAACAGACTGACATACAAAGTAATTATCATAATCACTTTTTCACAACTTTCAAATAGCTTTAGTCAAAATCGATTCGTGCATATAACTTTCATTAGTTATTCATTCATAACTAGTCAATAGTTTTAATGCATCCATGACGACTCATGCAAACACTAGTCAGTCAACAAGTCCTTTATTGAAGTTTCACAACTTGACCCATTAAGAGGTTTTATTCGATTTAATTTAAACACTATATCATATTACAGTAGGACTTTCCTCATATTTTGCATTCATGCATTAGTTTCACACACCATCACTATACACATTCATCTTTTTAAAGTAGTGCATGGTAACTTAGAAATTTTATTGCATGCAAAACAATTTCTTCTTTTCAAGCTCAAATGAAAAGTAACTATTTTTCTTTCATGCTTTTATACTTTCTTTCCTAAATAAATAAAGCATAACACACATATTAACCTCATATGCATATTCTTATGCATTTTTAAAGGAATCAACATGCATATGCATAGACTTCTTAAAATAACATAAAATACTTATCTTTATTTCATTTGAAGGACTTCTCTCCCTACTGCAATACTCATCCTCATCAGTAATTCACATTGCTCCTCCACGGCAATGTTTTCTTTTAGCAGCATCGATAAGATTTTATAGCATGATTAGATAAAACCTTAATCAATAAATAATCAATCTCTGAATGATCCTTTAACACCTATTCAACTGCATATATGAGATGTGAATACCATGTCACAACATGCTTTCTTCTAACATCTCTACATTAGTGTGACTAAGTAATTATCAATTCATGTCATATAACTCCCACATTATTATGACATTTTCCACACACGCACACATTTATACAAGACAAATCACTATATCTGTTCAGAAATTCCTTTAATGGAAAATAACACACTGTGCATTCGCTTTACTTAAACTTTTACAAAAGACCCACCACTTCAGCTTTTGCCTTTGGAGCATGCTATTATATTAAAGCTAACACATTGACTGTTGTTCCTATGCATACAATGCATAAAGATTCTAATCTTAATTTCCCAACAGAGTACTTAACATAATCGAGTAGGCAAACTCATGATTCCTCTTCAAGGACACATAACATAATAGGCATGCAAAACATGGTTTTATTTTCCACAAAACTAATGGAATAACCATAAGAATACATGCCTTATTCTTGAGATATTATACCCACATTATCCATGTATATATTTCAAGGAAAACAAAACATTACTTTAGCTTTGTACATGTAATTCCTCTTCTTTGCCAAAGAATCTTTTCTAAAGTATGATAACAAAACATGTTATCGTTTCCACATATAGACTTATGTTCTTTTCGATGAAAGCTAATACAAATATTGCATGCAAAGAACCTTGTTCCTCTATGATTCTACATGCAAGTTTCTCACGCTTTGCTTCCAATAATTTATCATAGATTTCCTCTTTTATGCATAGAAACTACGCAATACTAACAAGGTTAAATTAACCTTTAATATACCCAAATCAAGAAGTTGACATAATACATCTAGCAATGTAGTATATTCAAGAGGTTATTCTCTTTAACCTATATTTATTTTCAATAAAGGAACTTGGATTCCTTATCATTTAACACACAAGTACGAAATCCCTTTTTAAAGAAATCAGTCTTCCTATATTTTCTTAAATAAGATATAAAGGCAAGCAAGTTTACTCATTTATGTTTTACTACTACTCACACCTTTCAAGATACATACTAGTAATCTTTGCAAGAACTCACATGGGTTCTTTTCAGCAAAACTAGCATAGTAGTTTGGTCTTTTACCATGGTATATCTTTCTAAAAGATTATCATATTAGCAATGATTTATTACTTTCCAAAAGAACTAGCACAATCTTGCATATTAAGTAAAACCATATTTTACTCTATATTTGTCTCCTTCAGTTGCAAGATTTACATGCAAGGTTTATTTTCAAGATATACATATTTATTTTCTAGAAAAATCAAATGTATATTAGTTAAATTTTCAAGAGAAACACGCACATGTTTCATTTTTCAAGAAACCAAAATCCCATCTTCTTTCATGAAAACTTCAACACAACAATAGAAGTTTTTACGCACATGGAAAATACATATTTTTTTTTTAAATAAACTCTAACTTTATTTACTTTGTAAGCATTGTATTTTCCAAAAATGCAGTAACTATTACTTTCAAGACAAGAAAGATATTAGTACTTATCTCTTGAAACTCATTGTTCATCCTGATTAGAGATGCGATGCCTTCCTTCACATATGCGCATTTCATCTCGGATCCTTCAATTTCTTTTCGCTAAATCCCAAAGGCGCCAGTTTTTGAACCTTTAGCTCTGATACCACTTGTAACATACACCATTAACTTCACAGGGAAATGTAAGGAGTTAAATTTTTTTTATACAAGTTACTCATCATTACATTGAATGTTTAACAGTTCAGAGTGTAATTTTATAAATAAGAATAGTAAACTCCTTAACCCTTACAATATCCATTACAGTATATTAACTTAATACTATATGATGTAACCATCCATTCATCCCATTTCTCCTATAGTCATCACATAATTTCCATTATGAACATCATAGAAAGAAAGGAATCAACCTCATCATCTGGACACGATAATCAATCACACCATTGAACACCAATATACCCTGGAAACCCCGTAGGGTGAAAACCAACAAACGTTTAATTTTATTATTAAACGCTCGTGAGGGTGTTCAGCCCATCACTCAATGGATTATAAGGGAGACCATCCCTTAACCATCGTTTATATAATCTTACAAGGAAATATGCAAATATCTAGCTTAAAGCCATTACAATAAACATGATACCATTTACCCTCTGGTCTTCATATCTTCAGATCTTCAGATCTTGGTGGCATGGATGTACCTCCAATGGACCATCGTACATTGAACCTTCCTGCAACTCGCACTCATCTGCATGAACATTAATCATTTACCTGCCACCAGGACAAGCATAATATTCCTTCGTACATGTCACCATCATTCCCTACTATGATGCCTTCAACATAAAATGATGTCAAGATTCATAAAGTATTAATCAATGTGTAATCATGAAAAACAAGTAAAATACCTTGTCATTCTCTCTTTAATAACACATACCTCATATGTGTTGGTTATAAGTCATCACAATAACTAATGCTTACGTCGCATAAGCACATTCCTGCAAGACAATGGCTACATCTCCCAACCTTCCTTTAAAATAAATTGATACATCAGTTAAGATATTTATGCATGTGATTTACATAAGTTTAATCAAAATAGCTAACCCTTAAGCTATTACTTTTAGTGCATGGAATGCAAGTTAATATAATGATTGTCTCTTCCATGCATGCGAATGCATACTGATTCCAAAAGACTCTCCCTAAAGGAGTGCCTTCACAACGAAGCACATAAATCATATTCACAGTAGTTTAATAGTTCCTTAATATAACTTATTAGTTCTTTTAACCATGAATTTATTAAATAACTTAACTTTACCAACACCGTAGTAAACAATCTATAGATTTATTAATTGACTAATATTTGCAAACACCATGGTAATCTACCCATGGTTTTATGAAACAATTAATGTTTGTCAACACCATGGAAAAACTACCCATGGTTTTATGAAACTATCCATGGATTTGTTGAATAACTAATCTTTACCATTGTAATATCATTAGTTGATAAATCTTATTAGAATATCTTCCTAAATATTAAGATAGCTCAACATTTATTTATACATGCAAAGAACACACCTCTATAACATAATGGCTATTTTTTGTGCATGCAAGAGAAATAATTCTCTCTCTCTTTGTGCATGCAAGAGAGATAGCTCTTCCTTTACTGTAGGAAAACACATAACTCCCTTCTTAGATTTCTATCATCATGAACTACTATTTTTCATGTAAAAGAAAAAAAGATGATCATAATAGCAATCTTTAAAACAACATGGATTCTTTTACTAATAACTTCTTGAATACTACCACTCTTAACTATTATGTAAAAGATTGGCATAATGGCAAGGAATAACATAATAGAAATCTTCTCAAGAAACGTGGATTCTTTTCCAAAAACCCACCAATAAGTTTCCCTTTTACCATTCAAGTATTAACATTCAAGAAAAGACAACAAGGATTATTTTTAGAAAATAACCACAAAATCACGTGGTTAATCGTCTTTTAATTAAAAATTCCTATGCATGATGACATATCATCGCACAAGGACTATTGTATGAAAATACACAATTTTACCTAATAAGAAAGAAAACCACATTTTACTCTATATTCATCTTTTGAATTTAATATTCAAAAGCATTAAAAGTTGCAATTCAATGCATATTGGTCATATATTTAAATATCAATAATTTACTATGAGTTTGGCAATGCAATATACATAAATTATTTCCATATGCTAATAGCACATTGTAGAATGCAAGAATTTCTATCCTCCAATATAATTGCATGTTTAATTATAGTGAAAAGGTTAAGATAAAACATGCATATACTCATATGAGTTTTCCACAAAACTATCATCATGAAACTATTATCATGAAATATCAATATATTAAAAGAGAGATTTTTACCAAACCACTCTCGAATCTCATGAAAAGAAGACAAACAAAATTACCTATTCTCAGGTTGACCCTTCCTTCCAGATTCAGCATTATGGAATCTCATGAAAAGAAGACAAATAAAATTACCTATTCTCAGGTTGACCCTTCCTTCCAGATTCAGCATTATGGATGGCCACGTTCACTTGGTATTTTGCACTCCCACGCCATTGTTGATACTTCAAGGAGCTCCTTCCAATCGTTTAAGTCATGCATTAACCATTGTTGCCTCATTACGAGTTCCCTAGCTTCCAATTTAGTGGCAGGCGACATTCTCACATCTGTCTAACCAGAGGGTCGAATCTCTTTAATAAATAGATAAGAGACTTCAACTCTGTCTTGCAGGTGAGAGCAATATAAATCTGCTAAAAAAAGAAGTATGGCAGATTGTCATATCGATGACCCTTGCAGTAAATCAAGGGAACGAAGCACAGGGCAGCGCAGATTGGATGAGCGATTTCCTCTAACAAACGAGTGAGCCGCTCCAAATGAATGAACATTCTCCGACTCATCAAAAGCCCAACTGCAAAACACAGAGAACTGGAATTCTTCTTCTGGGTCCCTGTTGGCGCACTTCTCTTTTCTTTTTCTATATGCAGCACATGTTCGTTTTAACTGATTCAAGAATCCGTTTACATTAAACCAATTCTTTATTTCCTTTATTAAACAGTTAAACTCTAAATATATTTACAATATTCATTTACGTAAATTGATGAGGTCGGGATTTACATTCTTTTATAGCAGTCCATTCCTATCGGCCAAGTCATAAGAACCCTAAAGGCGGTATATTGGACTTATACGTTTGAAAATCATTATACTTAAAGGTACATTGGGTAATTTATGTGTTACCTTTCTCTTAGTTCCTGTGGCCAGTTGTACCAACCATGACTGCTGAAATTTTTCAGGTTTAAGATTACATTGTTCTACAATTTTTGGACTAATGTAACTCAAAGAGGCACCTGGATCAATCAAAAATGTAACAGTTTGGTCTAAAATCTTACCTTCCATTTCAACCATGGTAGCTTGATGTTATGCTTGCCGGTTCTCCAAGGCTGCACTGATAGTGGGTATGCTTCATGCTATGTCATTTATTGTGGTTGCTTCCCGATCTCTCATAATCATCTGAATATTTCTGTGGGGACAATCCCTTAACAGATGGGGTTCTCCGCACCCCCAACATTTCAAACGCTCCTTCATTTTGACAGTGTCTTCTTTCTTATTGTCTCCATCCATTGGTCTTGAAGCAACCTGTGACTGAGCAGTTTGACTTTCTCTGGCTTTATTAAATTTCTTTCGCTGATGGTCCCTGCCAAAGTTCTTCAAATAGGCTGGTTTTTGTTTCTTCCTTTGAATTCTCTCTTGTTGTTCCAAATCTTTCCCGTTTCTGTTTTACTTCTGAACTGCTGGTAGCATAATCTAGCTTTTCGAACAGCTTCGTCCATTGTTTTTGGGTTTTCAAACTCAATCTTCTCCTTGTACACAGTAGGCGAACAATTCAGAAACCTTTGCACCTTTGCCTTTTCTTCCCTTATGTAAGGTACATATCTCAACAGATTTGTAAATTTCGTAACAAATTCATCAATAGTGAGCTACCCCAGTCTAATTTCATGAAATTCCTTGGCTTTATCATGATAGTAACGTTCATTTAGATAGGGATTTTTGAAATTTACCTGGAAATCCTCCCAAGTAACTGTCTTTTCGTCAATAGTATGAACCATTTTCGTCTCCTCCCACCACATGGTAGTTTTACCTTGTAGCTGATAAACAGCTAACCTGGCCTTCAGATTGCTTTCATATTCATAGACCTGAAAATATTTAATCATATTCAGCAACCAGGCTTCAGCATCTTCCTCCTTTTCCCCATCATAGGAGGGAGGTTTGATTTTTCAGAATTCCCCTTGCAATTCCTTTTTCTATTTAGACTGATGCCTTGCAGCATCATCTTCATCAGATTCATCAATCTTCCTCTTTCCGGAACCTTCACCTTCTTGGCTGTTCTGTGAAGCTAGCTCTCTGATGAGCTTTTCCTGCTCCTTACTGACTGATGACAACCTGTCATTCTGGCTTCTTAGTTCCGCCAATTCTCGTTGCAACCTGTGCAACATTGCCATCATCGGAGCGTTGGGATCTGGTGTACCAAACTCATCTCTCAGATCCACATAAATTTCTTCACCTTCAGCCATTTCAGCACCACTGTACACACTCATAACACAGATCAGCAAGATTTTAAAAAGAAAATTTTGCTCCATACTCATTAAAAAAAAAACACTCAGCAACAGTGAGCACAATAACAACATCCCATTTTTTATAACTTGGCATCTGATACCATTTGTCACACCTCCCTTTTTTTATACCAAAGAAGATATAATTTTTTTTTTTCTTCATTTAATTGTTACTTCATTGGTCAAAACCCCATGCACTTTAAACAAAATTAACACTATATATATGTTAAAACATTAACGAGAGGCTTTTATACTCTCTCATTTTCCTATGGATAAATCTTTGAGTAAACCCACCATACAATGACCCTCAGCATTTTCTTAATTAAATTTACCCATCATTATATGGTTCTCTTTATATAACTCATTCACCATATATATATATATAGCATTATACCACCTTATATATATATATATATAACATAACATTATATCACCTTATATGTATATGCCATAACCTATAGCATTTATGAACCTCCATATATATGTTCTCACACCTTTACGTACCACCATGGTGATAATTTTTGTGTTTCCACACCGTATGTATATATATATAACCTTGTATACACCTTAACGCTTACATTAGGGATGAAATTTTGGAAATGTTAATACTTCCTATTACATGGGTATAACAAATTTAAATCTAATGTCCATATTAACGAGACTAACACTCACACGACACTTCATGTTTGAATTTATGCGTAGTATGCCTCGAGCACTGGTTAATTCGCATGGAGATACGCCGTCTGCCATTAAGGACAGAGTCCTTTCTCATTAAATAGATGTGGAACTTGTTTTAGGTTCTTGGTTACAACTACCATGGTACTCAACGTAATTTTCCCGGTACATCTGGATTACACGTATCCTATCCAATTTATTTCACTATATGTTTGGTTTGATAGGTTGGAGTCACTTATGATTATATCATCTCTCGGGTCTGCGAGATCATACCGACTCGCTCGGCCTTTAATTGTGGTTTAACCATTCAGCCACGCAGGCGGGTACCATACTTCTTATCCACCATTACTATTCTATTGTTCTCGGGATTCTTCTTGTCCTGGTGGTTGATGGAGATTTCCCACGTCTCCACTACTCGTTCTTAACCCTAATCCACCCTACACGTGGATGGTGCTCGACGTCCGTCTCTAGGGTTTGTTGTTCGTTTATTATCTCCGGTTATGCATTTTCTTGTTTCATTTGACCCGGTCGCTCTGCGTTCAGCTCTCGTTCTTCCGCCATGGAGCATGCCGAGAATGTTACAGTTGAAGTGTATATCCACTCCTGCAATCATACGGTAAGCGTTTTATTTCTAAATCTATGGTCAGCGGCGTTAACATATGAATCGTTTTCTCCTTGCGGAGAAATTCCAGTGAAGGTTACTTCCTGTATAGGTTATTTTATGTCTTATGGATTTGTTAATGACAGCCGTGCAGAAGGCCACGCTTGCATAAGACACCTGTGGTTACATCATGAGTTCATAGCGAATCCAATCGCGGAGATAGGTAATGAAATGATCATTCTTCTTATTTTTCTCTCCCCACGTCAAGATTTCAGTGTCGGTAAATTTTCTAACGCACAATAGGTCTATTAAATCAACTTATCTATTTTTCTTACCAGTTCATCGTTATTTTCCTTTTAGAACCCTGGTGAAAACGAATGGTTTTCATTTCATTTTTTTTTTCTTATGTTCCATTGATGATAGGCAGGCGTTCAGAAGCATTATGCATGAACGGTGCGAAGTCTGGCAAGGAGAAGTCCAGAATCGTTATCCAGGTTTGATTTATTACCCTACCCTGGTAAACCTTAATAGAAATCTCTTCACGGCGAAATGATTAATCGTTCCACTCCGCTTTGTTTCAGGAATTGATTCCATATTATTATTCAGGTATACGATTCCCACCTTCGTTAAACTTCTTTTTTGCTCGTATGTGTAAGAGAATCGTTATTACCCTATATCTTTCCACTAATATTCATCGTAATGTTTGTTACAGGTATTATGGATTTCATTCGAACGCCCTTTTGTTCTCAGCTGGTCTCCTGCATGTTCGGCAAGTCTGGTCGACTTAATGTTCTGTTCCTCGTCTCTTTGTACAGGTTATACTCAGTTTCCCCAAATCCTTTACTCGGGGTTTCTTGCTACGTGTTCCAGTGCACCTCCGTTATGATCTGCGTAGTTGTAGAAGTTATATAAGTTTTCATTCTGTTCTCTATGACGGCTACGGCTCTCTAATTTGTATAAGGACATTCTTAAAACGTGGCTACATTTCCGAACTAGGGTATCTGAAAGATCGATGTTTATAATTATGATATTTCTTAAGATGCTGTGTGGAATGGCAGAGTAAATATCTATGAATCCTCCATTAAAACGTCCTTAGTATTGTAGACGCCTTGTCTGTCATGATTTTGCGGGGTTTTTATTTTTATACAGTTTGTTAATACGAATTGGAACCATGAATAATCGATAATGAACTCATATAACTCCGCCTATTACTCAGTTATGCTTTGCGCCCTACCATGATTGTTAATTTCTATTCAGAATTGAATGATGTACTATACGTTTTTTGTTTTTGATAGAGAATAGTTTTCATGGTTTTATATTATTTATGCATATCTGTCACTTACTGCCTGCTGTATTATATTCAATACTTGTCAGTTCAACACAGTTCTATTTTCCTGAATGTCGATGTGATATATATATACATACTCATTTGTCGGTAGAATATGTTGGTATCCTGTGGGTCGTATAGTAGCTAGTTTATGAAATTGTAACATTCTTCAGCAGACTTATTTTTATTAACAATGGCCGACTTGGAAGTGATTTTTTTTTCTAGTGTTGGATATAGAACAGGAATTCTCGTTTCAATCTCTCAAATCTCAGGTTAATTACTACACAAATACACTATAATAATTTTCAGTTCCTTTCTATAGATTGTATCGGAAAGGGGGTCTTGTCAACTGTCTAGTCTCTTTTTCCAGAATTATTAAGTGAACTTATGATATTTATTTAGAGTATAGTTTCTGTCCCACAAATCAATTTCACTCTAGGTAATTGTACCTACACTGTTATTTCAAGACACCAGATAGAACATCTTAATCTATTTTCTCCAATGTATGTATATAATAGAATTTATTTTACCAATCAAAAGTAGGTTAATACTAAACTTGATGCCCTTCCTATAATATTTTGCATACCTACAGATCTTCAAATCCAACTTAACAATTAATTGAAGGATATTATAGGAATTCTACTTGTAGTACCATTTCATGCTTATGGATGCATACTAATAGTTCAGGAGTAGATTAAAATTTAATATTCAGTGGAGACTATGTATTCACAGATTTAAACCATCTGTTGGTTTAGAGTTTCTGTTGAATTCTACTCTACAGATTTTTGTTTTCTACAACCATACAGAGTTAAGAAGGTAACTTCCTTATGATTAACTCTGTTAAATGTAG
The DNA here is from genome assembly GCA_034641835.2 of Pinus albicaulis. Taxonomy (NCBI): domain Eukaryota; kingdom Viridiplantae; phylum Streptophyta; class Pinopsida; order Pinales; family Pinaceae; genus Pinus; species Pinus albicaulis. Next base: position 843,059,158 of record CM076575.1, read on the forward strand.
CATTTATAATTGTACAATATAGTCAATTTTTTTTTTTTTTTATATGTAGCCAATTCATACCATATAACACAACCATAATAATTTTGGTAAACACATACCATGCACACAGTAGACCAACCTCCCAACCTTAGAGTCCTTTTTGTCTCCCAGAACTCACCCCCGAGCGGAGATCACCTCCTAGAACAGATCAACCTCTGATATGTTTAGGAGCAGCTTATTTAAGCTATGGTTTCCCCAAGCATGTTTCTAATTCTGCGTCCAGAATAGTAGGATGCTTTTCTTCCTGTTTGCCTAGGCTTCCCATTTTAGGGACTCTTTTAAGCTGTTTTATGCTTTTCCTCAGCTTTTCCAGCTTTCTTCCTCTTCCCAACTACTTTCCTCATCATTGGGGAAATTTAGATTCTTACTCAAAATCTAAATTAGAAATAATTTATTTCAAGGATTTTTGAAAGATTGTGGGGAATTTTTTGCCTTATCCATCTTCATGAATTTAGCAAGTGATCTCAACATCTCATTTTTGGTCCATCTGTACACAATCATTTTATTCATTTCCTCAAATTAAATATTTAATTACATTCACAAAATACTTATCCTTTGGGGTCCACTCCCCTTAGGATTAAAGTTCAAATGTCTAGCTTTTAAATTCAAACACATAAATTGGGGGTGTTACATTTGTGATACTCCTTAACTGCGATTTGCAATATGCGATCAGGCCTTCTGTTGCGATTATGATTTGTGTTTTCTCTACCGAACACTGTTCTGAACAATTTTCTTTTGGAAATTACCTGACTCTTCTCGCAGAGCTTCACGCACCCTCGTGCACTACTTTGAAGGCAAACTAGCTCGACTTGACCCACACGTTCATGACTTTATCCATTTTTTGAACGCATTCATTGCTTGTCTTAGCACTTTCATGACTCGATTCAATACATTCATGACTTCACCCAATCTTGCTTCCTTTGCTGCCTTTGCTGTCGTTTCTCTTTTGCTGGCTTTAATCCTTTGTTGCCTTTACTTCCTTTGCTCCTTGATAAAGATTCTAATGTTGCTCCTTGCCTTTTTACTGCTCATCTCTACTCCTTTTCCTTAATGATAATTATGGTGTTGATCCATGCCTCTTTTTTGCTCCTCTGTCTTGCCCCTTTTCCTCTAATGTTGTTCCTTGCCTCTCTTTTGCTCTTTGCTGCTCCTCTACCTCTCTTCGATGCTTCTCCAATTAAATTTTGCCTTCTTTGCCTTATTGATCCTTTATACTCCAACTGATCCTAATCTGCTGCTTTTTTCTCAATGATAATTCTGGTGCTACTCCTTTATGATCCTTTGCCATCAATGGCAATATTTCTAACACTTTATTGAAATCTCCTGGAAATTCTTTATTGAAATCTCCTAGAAATTCTGAATAAACCAACATCTTGTTAGTTTCCTATAGGAATGAAAAATTACTAATAGCTTATAGGAAAGAAGAAATTCAACCAATCTATAAATAAAATGTTAACAATAGAGTAATAAGAAATGTAAATTTAATGATACAGTGTCTCGACATCTTCATTACAACAACAATATCAATGGTTAACAAGGATAAGAAAGAGCCACCCATTATCGACCAAGATGAGTTTTTTGAGTTTTGTATGAAATTGTGTTAGGGACTTGTTGGCTACATCGAGGCCATTCAAACATCTCATTTTCAACATATGTCGAAAGAAGAGGAACAACTCATTGGAATCTTAAACTAAGAAATTGAATCAATATTCTAGTGGATGTACTAGTGGGACATTAGTGAAACCTAAAATCTAATGAAAGGCTTTATCCTTTAATCTTTCCTTCGAAATTTAAAAGCTGGAAAATATATGAGAGTGTTCCTATGATCAACTATCTCAAGGATTTTTTCCTTACAATTCCTATAAGTGTAGCAAGATAGATCAAAACATTCACAATATTGTTGATAAGTGCTTCACAAGGGAAAGACTTCATGTTGAAATATTGATTTTTTTAACCTAGTCACCATGTTTGTCATTTTTCTTTCTTTATAGAAGGAATGTAGAGTATCAAAGTCTAAATGTGATTGCAAACATTGTTGGAGTCCACCTAGGAGGTGGAATGAACTATAATGAAACCCCTCTACATCGTTTTGGGTATTCTAGGGCCACATGGTGGACTAGGAGATGGCTTGAAAAAAGGATTGAGTGATCTTTCTAGAGGTATATTAGCTAATTTATTCAATTCATCACCATAATTTAATGTTCCAAGAATGGAAAATTAATTTTCTTAAAAAGCAGAAAATGACCCACTCTTGGAGTGTACAATGCCAAAGAACATTCAAATTGATATCAAGATGCAAGTTTGATTCTTTTTTCTTGAAGGTACTTAGGGTATAACATGAGGTCTAATCTCAGAATTTTCTTCAAGATTACCCATTCCAAGAGAACAAAGATACTATCACATGGAATTCTAATCTGTGTGTTTTAGTGCTAAAAGTGGTAAGGAAAGTTCTCATAATTAATTATTAGAGAAATAATTTCCAAACAAGAAGCATCTGGTTGATGTAATTACAATGGTTGTGGAAGGAATCCAAATGTTGAAACCTGAAACTATAATGTGCAACACTCATTGGATCCAAACACCAATTATGAAGAAGGTTGCTTATTTAGTCATTTGGGACTTGATTCTTTGGGAAAATAAATGGATTGATGGAGGGTCATGGCTGGAAACTGAAGTCAGCAGTCACTTGCAATAATGGAATTGATCCTGAAGTTTGAATGGTCATATCTGAGAATGACATTGACATTGGTATGGGTGAATGGTAATCCATAACATAAGAGGAGACTCATTTCTTCATGCTTGAAATGATTCTATAGATATTGGAGTACCATTATCAGTTCTTCCATGTGGATTTTTATTAGCAATTGGGAATTATTGTAACTGGCCCATATCTTAGAGCTTAGTCTGTTTACGCCTTTATGAAAAATATTTTTTCATTATTTTGAAGGCCTAAATTCATTTATCAACATTATTTTATGTAACCATCAAAAACAAGAAAATGATTTGTATGTAACAAAATTTCATATATCATAAAACAAAAAATATTTAATATTGATAAAGGTTAAGTTTGGACCACATAATTTTACCTATACAACCCAATTAAGAGTATTATATGATAAAATATAATTTGTAGCAAAAAGGTAGGAATATAATGTCTGATGAGAACCTGGTCAAAGGGAAAACAAGCTCAACATTCTTGAAAAAATTTAGGGTCTACAATATGGCTTGAGAGAGACAATAACGAATCCAATTCACATATAAGCCTGAAGGAATGTCGCCATCTCATCTCATCACATCTCATCAGGGCATAGAGATAGATATTTTTGTTCATAAATTATACCCTTTCAGCGGTTATCAAGTTGAATAATTGCATATTACTCTTCCTGAGCACCCAAGTTCCAATAGATGAGAGTGAATTCCCTGTTCAAACATCAAATAATTTAATTAACATTTAAAGAAAACCATTCATTAAGGCAAAGACAAAAACTAAATAGAAGTGCAAAGATACTAGAACGAATGAAACTAGTTGATACAGATTCTCACAACTCAGAAAACCCTACCCTAAAACCTGTTGAAACCTAACCTAAACCCTGAATCCATAGTGCAACAACAACTAAAATTCCCAACATCGAGTTCAAAGTGTTGAAAAACATAGAGTTTGGCTAGTAGGATAAATAATCAGAACTAGTGAAACTCATCAAACCTAGGACCACATAACCAATGAAACAATTTGATACAAATTTGCACAACTCAGAAAACCCTATCCTAAATCCTACTGAACCCTACCCTAAACCCTAAACCCACAGTGCAACAAGCGCTAAAATTCTCAACAACGATTTCAAAGTGTTGAAAAATACAGAGTTTGGTTGGTAGGATAAAGAATCAAAACTAGTGAAACTCACAAAACCCAAGACCACAAAATCATTGAAACTACTTGATAAAAATTCACACAACTCATAAAACCCTACCGTAAACCCTGTCGAACCCTACCCTAAATCCTAAACCCACAATGAAACAAGAGCTAAAATTTCCAACAATGAGTTCAAAGTGTTGAAAAACACAAAGTTTGGCTGGTAAGATAAAGAATCCTGCTAGAACGATGCAAAATTTACTTCCATGGAAAAACATCATCCCAAACCTCTCCATACCACTTCTTTGACATACACAAATATTACCTACAACAAAATCAAACAAAATTAGCACTAGATCACAAAACAAACAAAAAATTACCACAAAACCGGAATGAAACATGGGAAAAAATTCTACTTACCAAAATGGAGCTCAAAACCTACATTTCCACCATTGAACCAAATCGAATCTCCCATAGGCTCCATCACATCCCACAAGTTTCACAATCAAAGCAACGACATTAAAATTGGTAAACCCCCCACAAACTAGAACAAGAAACCTCAAATAGAATTGTAAACCCCCCACGAACCAGTATAAAAACCACAAGCGCAACCCTAAACACCCCACGAACCTATGCAAAAAACAATGTTCAATGAGCAACGCAGATATACATGTGCAAGTGAAATAGTACTAGAGCCCAGACGAACAATAGCCAGGGGAGCTCACTGCCCACACATTAGGCCCAAACAGGAATGCACAGGGCATTGAATTCACAGTGGAAAATGACATAATTGAAACCCTAGACATGACGTTAAAGGTGATATTTAATGCTCTCACCATACAAGACATGTGGAAAAGCCAGTTGGACAGATTTCGTACGGGAGGCAAGGAGGAAAACATGTGATTTGTTAACATAGCAGGGAGGGTGTGAAACAATTGGCGTCCCTCCCAGTGTTCAAAATTGAACACGTAAGAGCCCTTCAAGAGGCCTATGGCACGTCAGAGAAATGCTCAGTAAAATTCACCCGTAAAAGAAAATAAAAATTAAGATTTGATTTCTACAAGTTTCTAAAAAATTTAAATAATATTATAAAATTTGTGTGAAGGGCTTCGTGTCCACCTAAAATTTCTGAAAATTAAAGTTATATTTGAAAATTTTTGGTTATTTATTACTGACTTTTAGATTCACTCTAGAGACTAGGGTAGTGGTAAGAACTTGTGAGGCGATTGCATTGTCTATCGTACAACTTGAAGTTATTAACATTAATTCAGGTTCTATGAGGTGTCAAAAATCGACCACCTTCAGATTTGATCGACGGTAGGGAAATTTTTTGTATCATTTTGTGTAATTATCCTCCCCAGCTGCTTCTTCGCGAACCTCCTTACTGTAAGTTTTTAGGCTTCTATTCATGAATGTTCTCATTGTAATCACTTTCTCATTCACGAAAGAGATATTGAACCCTATACAACTACGATCAGAACAATGGTTGGCATTCTACTAGTGTATACATGTCCAGGTTAGGGTTTCCCTTTTTTATTTGTTGCAAAACCTTTAATATTGATTATAAAGATAACTTTACAATAGCCACGACTTATGTTCATATATATATATATATATATATATATATATATATATATTCAAAAGGTTCAATATGTTACTTTTCCTTTTTTTCCTCTTAGATTTGTGCTAACCTCCCTCGGTATTCCTCTCTAGGGTTTTTACAGAGTACCTAAGAGAGATTATTACGGATAAGTTCCTCCAGGCTCGTAAGAACTACATCAATTCACAAACTAGGTAAGCTTTTCCATTACAAGGATTACAATATCCTCGCAAATTTCAAATTAAGTAAATAAATCTTCTTCTCATTTTCTCAATAAAGAGATATGCTAATGGCTACAGGAATAAAAAATGGCATCATAGGCTTTCTATAACCCAGGTAGGGTTTCTCCAGCCAATAAGCATATTTCACTATTTGCAGGTTACATTTTTTTTTCCTTTTGCATCCTAAAGGAAGTGTTTCTAATCCTTCTCTTCATCAGCACACAAGTACTATACTGCTCTGGAGCCATGTTATCAAAGTGCCCATTTGGTTGATACCATCGACGTCCAGTCAACTCAAGTTCCTAGCTATTTTTCCTTTTGCTTCTAGGTTCTACAGCCATGAGGCGAAAACCCATTAAAATCATTTATTGTTGGCATGGTTTTTAGTGTACTAAGACCCTAGGAAATGGAGTTTATTTCCAAGTTGTAGTGTAAAAGAAAGACTCTCCTATTATTTATATAGTTTATTCTTCAAAGACTCTACTATTATTTATATAGTTTATTCAAGATTGTGTGTTCCTTTTTCCAGTTAAGATATTAAGATAATTTATGTTAAAACTCCACTATGATTGTACAAATTTTGGTATTGGGGTTTTAAGGGTTTCTTTCTATGTTAGAGCTTTGTATGCACATGCTTCAAATTTTTATTTTTTGGTAATAAAAATATCAAGAGTATTAATCTAATACCTAGTCTATGGATTTTTATAATGAAACGTGGAATATATTTATTCAAACCAAGGGTTTTTTATCGTTTTCTTTTACATTAAAGGTTATGAAGTCTTACTTCTTATGCTAGTGGACAAGTAAAACTTTAAATAACATTTTCTTCTTAACCAAGATTTCTGAAGGCTCTACTCTGCCTGCAATCTTTATCTCTCAAAAGTGTCCAATAGGTAACAACATTTTATTAAATCATTAATTTTTTCTTTCGTGAAAATAATATATGGTTGTCAATTTAAAAAAAAAAAAAATCAATTTTTCATAAGGCATAAATATATACCTTTCTAATTATAATTAAATTAAAACCAAACCTTCACAATTAAATTAAAACCAAACCTTCAAATTTAATCACAAGTGCTTCCCCGAGCTATCTTGTTGCCTCCGTAGACAACTCAACTCTCTCGGAATAGTCTAAAATACCAACAGAATAATCCAGAAATACCGGTAATATTATGAAAAATTTCGGCAAAGATTTTTGAAAATGTACGTTACAATGGTTAAAAATGCAATTCAAACACTCCAACTACCTAATTTTTTGGAAAAAAATTTACCAAATTCAAACAAAAAAAACTACCAACCTATTCTGTTACGGCGGTACCCAACTCCATCTAAACTCGGCCGTTGACGCGGACGCCTTTTTCTTGAGTGGCTTGTAACATCGTGAGTGGCGGGTTTACCAGCGTGGTACTTGCAAACCACTTTAAAAGCGTCTAGTCACATCCATCCATTTCAACATTGGAAATTGAAATCCACGTTATGTCTCCGCCAAGGCCAACTAAACTATTCTATTGTTAGAAAAATTGGAATCTGCCCACAGCATTCATTTAAGAAAACAATAATGGAATCTGCCCACAATATCCATTTAAATAAACAATATATGTCTATCTCAGCGATCATCAAATGAGTCCAAAGGACTGGTCTCTTTCTACTCTTAAAACCGGCTATCCACCATAACAATCGACAATGTAAAACAGTAAAAAAATATTATAATGTAAAACAGTGCATGGTATCACACCATTTGTGCAAAACAGGTGTATCAAGCATTTTTTAAATAAATTAAACTAGCATAAATTTATTTTAAATACAGATTTAATATTATTTATTTTTTTATTTGTAATTTTTGTTATGAATAAACATTATTTAAATATATGATATAATTATTTAATTTTTTTATTTTTAGTAAACTAATTTATTGTAATGGATAGATAAATACCTTTACATATCATACTAGGATGTAAAATAAACTTCATACTGAAAAGATAGACACTGGCCTTACACCCAAAGAAAAATGCAAGTGGATCAAGGACAGAAACAATCATAGATATTACGAGCGGAAGTTGGTTTATGGCATTCAGTGGGTCGAAGCTGACACGGCAGGCAACGTGGATTACATCTTCAAAATTTAGTGAGTAAAATAAATTGCTGCTGCTCTGGAAAGGCGATGTGCAGATTGATTCTCTTATAATTGGTATACAAGATTTTTTGTTTGTGGTATAAGGGATTTATTTTTTTTTGTAATAATTTGAGTAATAGAAGTGTTTATCATTTTTATTGTGAGATTGAATGAAAATTGTATTTTTTCATATGATTTTGATAATTTAGTTTTGTATCAATATTCAAAACAAAAGTATGTAGGAGGAACATTAATCTTTGAATGATTTTGATGGCTTAGATGTTCCTAGGTTGTGGTTTCTTAAACCATGGCCTTGTCCCACAAGTTATGGACAACCTAGCAAACAAAAGAAAAATATTGTATATAAATCTATATTTTATTTTTTTTCTTTGAAAAATATTCTTGATTATACCTTTCTTCTCTTTCTTTTAAACTCCTAAGAACTTAGTAACTTGGGATAATCATGAGACGAGATGTTGAAGATTTCAATGGTATACTAACTACTTATTGAAAGTGGAGTTTTCAAATTCATGAATTCTATTCATTCCCCTTCACCAGGATTTAATTGTGGCCACACATTCAAGGCATTCCTATATTTTTCGATATCCAGTGTACCTTGGAGAATTATCTCCTTAACTTCCACATCTTGGCATCGCTTCATTATCTTCTATAAATCAATGTTTTATTGATTTTTATACTCTCCATTCCTCTTCATCATCCAACAATTATTGTTTAAATGGTTTCCATCTCTTGGTTTTTGGTTTATACCCTTTCTTCTTTCAAGATAAGCTCGTGCTTGAGGATATTTATCCTCCAAATTTCCTACTTGTTAACATATATGGCACCAAAATTGGATTTTCATAAGCCATTTCTTGAAGCCATCTACAACTTCCATTTGAACCTTATTTTCTTCTCATAATCTAGATCCGCAAATGTAGATATCCTCATAGATACAGTCATATGCTAAAAAAAAAACTTATTCCAATTTATCGAAAGTTTTTAAATATCTACACAAGGTATTTTTGATGCCTTCAAAAATTGATCTCTCTCAAAAGGGCATTGGTGAAGTTGGGAGGCATACCCAAACAAGGATTTTGGTTATAGACATATTGGATGGGTTAAATTTTAAGAACCATGGGGTGATAGAAAAACCATTCTTCCCCAAAGCGAGGGAACCTCATTGAAACTTTTCTAATACTTAAAAAGATTGTGAAATTTAATCGTAAAAATATTTTGGAAACAAGATATACTTCAAAATCCTTTATCTTGTTTAAATAAATCCACAAGTACAATGTGATGTACAAGGATGGAAAGTACTAAGGCAACATATTACCTCCTTGGGTTGATAATATGAAATGAGGTTGAGAACTATCTCCTTTATTACTTCTAATATTGGAACCTTCTTTGATTTCTCCATAATATAAACACAAGGATGATGCATCAACAAAAATATAAGGGGATTTTCTATTCACCAACATCCCTAAAAGAGTGGCCTTTGGATGAGGAGGGTTTTTTATTGACCATCACTACTCCATGTAAGTGCAAAACCAATAGAGAATGATCATCAGGTTCTTTGCCATAAAATAGAAAGTGATGTTGCTCCATTGAGATTCCCTCCATGAGGTACATTTTGTTCTTTAGGTTTATCATGTAATTAATATATTTCTCTCCCAAGAGTAAGGTTTTTCTTCTAAGAGGCTTGACCATCAATCGTGATTTCAGAGCTAGCTAAACCATAAAAACCCCCTCGTCAAATCAAGGCATTTTGAGTCATTTTTTCGTCAAACTCTTTTCTTGCAAAGATTTCATCAAAAGTTATTCTGGTAAAAATTTCATCAAATACTTTCCTCGCATCCTTGTGATGAGAGAGGAAATGGTACTCATTAATTACTCTAAAAGTATTAAGAGCAACCCATTTTTTTATAGCAATCCCAATGTTGTGGTCAAACATGACCCTCTTCTCTATTTTGACAATATGATAAATTCTTGTGTTGAATATCTTAGAGATACTACCCTAAATCTATATGGTTAGCATGATTTAGCCCTGATACCTCAACTTATGTGCCACTCACTACATTTTCCAAACCAAACCCTTGAAATTGAGTAGATAATGGTATAGTAGATTCAAATAGAGTCATTTATTCTCAAAATAAGGCTTATATGACATTGTTTCTATTTTTCATCAATGCTACAAGGCATTTGGTTAGTTCTATGGCAATGAATGCTTAATTTGAATCCCTGGAATTAGATGTGTTACCCATAGAGGATAATACTACTAAATACACATTCATCTAGGTGTGATGATGCTGGTTGGATGAGTTCTTCTGCTCATTTTTTTGATTCAAAAAAATTCTTCTAGTTCTTCCTTCAAATACGTGATGATCCATCCATACATCACTCATGAGTTATTTCAAATGTTTTGAAATCATATATCATCTCCTATTCCTTATACCTTAGCGTGCACTAACAGATAGTATTCATGATCTTCATTTCAATTGATGTGTTATATGCTCATGTGTGGGTTTCTTGCTTAGACATCGTGCCATGGTTTGTTATCTAGTCTTGAACATAATAAACATAAGGTATGATCTAATAATATTTCTTTACAATAGATGTTTCGGTATTTTGACTCATTATACCATGGTGAACATAATTTTCTTTAGATAAGTGTTGTCAATACTTTTTTCAAGTCATACTATCGAGGATCTAGTTGAATTAGCATGCTTCATATACTACTCATACTTAAAATTTTCCATTTGTCTCTTTTCACTCACATATCATTTCATAAAAATGTATTATTCACACTCATGTTTGATTTATAATATGTCAAATGATACAAACAAGGTTCATTATCAGACGATTATATTTAGAATGTATGGAATATTTGAATATCCATCTTAAGATAAATAATATTTATATATAAATATTTGAATACAAAAGTGATATGATGATAAATTACAAACACATCCCTATATATATAGCTAGGGAGTGATCTTTCATTGAGAGTCATGTCCTTTGAGACATGTCCTTGCATTAAAACTAATTATTAACTATTAATTATTATTATATTACTTTATGTTAATTATGTTCATAACATTACCTTCCCATTTTGAAATGTTTTATCCCGAAACATATTGATGGAAAGTTATGTTATTTTTTTCTTTGTCTTGTGATCTATTTGCATCTTTCGGAATTCTTGGAACTTTTATCTTCATTGATACAGGACGATAATAACTTCTAATTGTTGTACAATATTGTTGTAATGTGAAATGATTCAACCATCCTAAATCATTTTTTTGTAAAACCTTTTGATTATTTGATAGGTGGGATGAATTGTTATTGTAAGAATTAATTGTACTCACATCAACATTATTCAAAACATAATTTTTTTTCATCTTGAGTGATGTGTATAGGTTGATTGGTTGAAATGTCTGCTCTTATGATTTGGATGTTGATTAAAGAGTTCACATGACCTGATTTTCTATTATTATATTTGTAGCAATTTATCAATTTTCTTTAAGTATATGATTACCTACACACATATGTTCCTTGGTAGATTGTGAAATTTTCACTTTGAATTTTTGTTGTTGTTTGTACTATAGAATTTGAGTATGCCTTCACTGCAAATGGTTTTTTATTTTTATGAATTGTGAGGTTGATGGATTCTATATTTGTTCCTTTCTCCTCAATTCGGACAATTTTACTTGAAAATATTGATGCCTCTATCTTGATAAGTTGTTCTATTTTTTTTTCTAATTATTGCTTTGTATCCTTGGACTTCTTGACTTTTGCAAGTAATTTATGATCACGACCTTTTAAGTGATAAATTTATTTATTTTTATCTAAGATAGTTTCATCAATTTATTTTTGCATTCTTGATATTAACTTTTGATTTTCCTGACTGATTTATTTTTGCATTCTTGATATTGACTTTTGATTTTAGATTATGGTACTATGAAATTTTTTTTTCTATGTTTAATATGAAAGCACCTAGTTTTTCGAACCAGGGTAAACTAAGAATTATCTTTGTTTTTGTTTTAAAACATGGTTACAACACTAAATTGAGATATACATACATAATCATCAATTGTTACTTGTAAGTCTTAACTTCATATTTTTTTTCTTATGAAAAATATCTTCTCTTTCACCTATATTTGATTCTTGAATTGATAATTGATTTTCCAAATTAATATTGATGTAATTTTTTTGTTGCTTAAGTTGATATTGATATTAATCTTTTTTTCCTTGGATACTCCCTTCTACGGTAAACAATTGACGATTTATAATTGGACAACTCATATAGAATATTCTTCCTTCTTTCATTTTCAAATTATCATTTTTCTCTTTTCGAGATGAGCTTGAGGTTTAAAAGTAGCTTTTATTTTTTTACTATGTTGAATCAGTAATTCCCTAAGGTAATCTAGGAAAGGCCCAAGATCAAACCTAGCAACTTTCACTATAACCCCAAGAGTATATACAATAGCCTGTAAGTCAAATATGCTAGTAATTTATTAATTAGCAAGAGTCAAGACTCCACGAGGGTGGGAGAGCCTATTCCTTGAGCCTTATCACAAAAGGCCAAACGTGTCCCCCTGTGGAATTTGAAACTGAGTGGAGGAGATAACATCCCATTATGGAAACTACTTGGATATCCTATTACAACCATTCTTAATCTTATAATAATATTTTTTATAATAGTATCTATTTTAAAGAAACCTCAAATACTCCTTATTTTAAAAATACCTATACTTTTTTTTAATTTCTCTTTAATTTTTAACACCTTTCATATATATATTCAAAATACATATAAAGTACCTTTAATATCAATTGGAATATTCTCTCTCTTTATATATATATATATATATGATCATTATCATTATTTTATCAATTAGGGTTATTTGGGGTGGTTGGACAGAATGGTTGTTATCTCTGCTACCCACTTCAATGTAAGTGACATGATGCTAAAAAAATATTGATATAATGAATATGTAAATATGAATATTTTTGTATTGACCCTCACTCTTGCCCTTAAATTGAAAGAAAAAATTATTTCATTACACATTATATCCTGATATAACTTTATCAAAAATAAAATCTACATTGCTAACTTAATGTATGTATGCTTAAACTTTATTAAAACTAAGATAAAATACCCTTGCTAACTGAAGAATGCAACCTTTTCAATGTATGATATCGTTTTCTATAAAATACATTATCCACACTCATTATGTGGCAGTCAAATTGTACGAAAGGTTCCATGTATGGTCCAAAATAAGAGCCATGTAGCGTACAATCAAAAAATTGAATGGCAAGCGATGGTTTATCCCAAATTGTCTTAAATTGATATCTGTGCAGCGTAAGTTGACGATAAATTGTTTGAATAGCTGTTGAGTTAATTTATTATAATCCAAAGAGTCATTATTTTTTCATAGGGTGTCTCTATTGTAGCAACAGTCTTAACTTGAAGAGGCCACGATAATGTGTTTCTACATAATACTTCGGATTTGGTGACATTACCTCACTATGGATTAAGCAGCATGAGCCAAGGAAAACAAAAAAACCTTAAGTTATATTTTGGAATCCTTAAGGGTGCTAGAAACAGTGGTGTATGATTGTATGGCAGTCACGATTTCCAGAAGCATCGATGTTGATTGCTTTATTGGAATAAAACAAGTAGCAACCTCAATGGTTTTTTGGTGGGTGTACGGATCAACTCATATAGTTCTAATCGTATGAGTTCTGATTGTACATAACATCAGCCTAGATTCATCTTAACTCCGAATCTATCTAGCACCGAGAGGGATCAAATTTTTCGAGGTGAAAACCTCTTTTTTGAGTGCAAAACATGAGAAAAGGTTTGCACCTCGAGAGATTTGATCCCTCTCGGCGCTTGATAAATCCGGAGATATGATGGATCTAGGCTGGTTTTAGTCATGTGTTGCCAAGGAAAATATATCGAAGATATGATTAATTTTATCAATAATACGTAAATATATCAAATATTAATATAGTCATTTTAAATATGCTAAATATTTTTGAGATTAACTTGGTCATTTGAATTTTAAATTTTCTTCATTACCTCAGTTTGTTGAGATGATAAATATTGCTTATAACTAAATGATGAAATAATTTTTTGAATGCAAAGTGACAATAATAATGTTGAAATATAGAAAATGTGAATAATAAGAATGTACTCATGTTACAAATAGTCTTCATTGTGATCAATCTCAAACTATTCTCTTCTACTATTCTTATTGTCACCCTTGTTAGTTTTGTCATCTTTTTATATCGGAAAATTTAAATAGTAAATAATTTAAATCTTTAGCTCGAGCTAATAATTTAATAATAATAATCTTTTAATATTATAATAGTGGGGTTAATAATATTTTTTACATGGTATTAATTGTTGAACCCTTAGTTAAACTGAGAGGGGGGGGTGGGTGAATCAATTTAACACATTCATGGAATTTTTAAAAAAATTTCATTAACACTTGTTTACACCTTCATTTCATGTTCAACTTAACATGTGAGTAATCTTAGAATGTGAGCAGCAAGCATTAATATAATGTAACAGTAGACTTAATATGAGAGTAGCAAGTATTAAGCAGATGATATAAACCAGATCAACACATAAACATCATTCACAGAGACACCAGATATAAGTGGAAACCCATAAAGGGAGAAAACCACATCTTATTATTGTTGTGATGCAAAGGCAAGCTCCAACTCCCTCTCACCACTGATTTTCTGTAGGCACCAACCTACAGAAGGCTCCTACCTCAATTCTGCAAGCTACAACTTGCAAGGAAGCTCCAACTCCCATCAATTTTCTGCAGGCACCAACCTACAGGAGGCTCCAACCTCAGTCAGCTACAACTGACATTTTATCAAGCTACAACTTGATGTGGAAGCACTAACTCCCATCTATTTTCTGCAGGCACCAACCTACAGGAGGCTCCTACCTCAGTCAGCTACAACTGACATCTATCAAGCTACAACTTGATAGGGAAGCTCCAACTTCCTTACTCTTTCAAAAGTAAAGTACTTGCTGATTTACCTTAGATATCAGCTCTGTTTTGTATCATCTTCACTGTTGTATTGTATCAGTCTTCATATCTGCCTTATATCATTTCTGCATCTTCTCAAATTCACTATCAGCTCCTCCTTCTTCTATGCTCAACTCCTCCTTCTTCTCTGTCTCACTGCTTCATTTCTACATTCTCTAACTTTGCACATCATCTCGTTCTACTCCTCCTTCTTCTTATCTTCTCTGCCTCAATTCTGCATTCTCCAACCTCTCTAACTTCTTGCAGCTTTCTTATTTTCTTCAACTCTCTTCAATTCCGCTACACACTCTCTTCTTCTCTCACTCTATTTTTCGTAACCTTCTCCCCTTGGATATTACCCTGTTTTATACAAAAACAGCTTCATGGTTGTTTGTATTCTACTGGGAATTCGAAATGAACAGCCATGTCTCTTTGCCTTCTGCCTTCTCATCTCTTTTATCCGCTCATTCAGAAAACATAACTGTAGGTACCAATTTATCATTATAGTGGGATATTTGTTCTCTTCCGGAGACTTGCCAATGCATCACAAACAATAAAAAATTCAATTACAATGTTTACATTCACATATAATGAAAACTCCAGCTCACTCATTCAGCCTCTTTTGCCTCGATGCACGTATGTCTTTTCTTTGACTGTGTCTGTCCTTTCTGTGACTGAGTTTTGTCTCTTTTCAGCTCTGTTTTCTCTTCTTTCCTCTGCTGTGGTGTAACTGTTGCATACGTGTACTTGTGCCTTTTATATCAGTGCATTTTATATAAATATGTAATAGCTGGCGTTAAATCTGGGCAAATTCCAGCTCTTTTCACGCAGCAAGTGTCTTGTTGATGTGGAAGTTCCGCAAGCGGAACATACATACATCCCAATTGTTTTAAATAGAGAATCACCCTCCACCTTGAGCCAAGGCCCGTGGGTCCACAGACCACGCGACATATTTCAATATAATCGCCACAACGTTTTATAACAACGCCTTATATATATATATATATATATATATATATATATCGTAATTTCAATTCTTGGCGAGCTTAAATAAAGTTTTAACATATACACTGCCACTTCCACTATAATCAATAGAATGTCATATATCCGGGCCCACTTGCCACGCTTTCCGATGCTATACTTGACTTCTTCCGATTGCGATTGATCGCAATCGCAATGTCCATTTGAATGTACCAACATTCCAATATTCTGAAGCTCCGATTGCGATTACTCTAATGCGATACGATTAATCGCAATCGCAAATTCCATTTGCATGTCCCGATGCTCCGTTTTAACTCCGATTGTGATTGGTCACTGTTGCGATTTCTCCGATTGCGATTGATCGCAATCGCGACTTCGAATACTCTAATGCTATTGACCACTCCTGCTCCGATTGCGATTAATCGCAATCGTAATTTTCTGTTGTGATGTTCGGATGCTCTTATAATCTCCGAGGCGATTAGACTGATCTGATGTGATTATGTCGGACTTCAAATACATTTGAATCATAATTCATACACCCATCGGGTCCGGTCTTCAATCGCAATCGCAAATTTCTGTTGCATGTTCCGATGCCTTGCTTAAATCTGATGTCATTGGGAAGGGTCCCACCATATAAGGTACTTGGGTTCTGATAATAAAGCGCTCCATATCATTTAATATTATGCTTTGAACCTTTGTGTATAAGGTGCCGAATATGTAATGCGCTATATGTATACTCCTACGTGGGTAACAATTCCCGAAATGAGATTTATATATATAGATATATATACTTTGCTTCTTTGGGTTATACGATTCCCGGAATTGGTTTTATTTATCCTTCCACCTGGGGTTAAGCGATTCCCAAAATTTTCTATGCCTCTACTGTGCTAACGTCTCTGCCTCTGCCTTTACTGCTGTGATAACGGTTATGTCGCTCGACCGCTTCACTGCCTCTATATTCGCTTCCTCTGTCTCCACTGCTCAACCGTTTTACTACCTCCATATTCGACTGTTACACTTTAGCAATGTTCTTCTGCCTGTCTCCTTTGCCCTGCTTACTTTTTCTTTTGTCTGTCTCTGTTCTGCTGTCTTTTGCCTGTTTCTACTTCAGCGCTGCCTCCTTTGATTCCTTTTGTTATATATAACTATTCCGCTTCGAGGTTCTGGTCCTTTACATCCTCACTACATTCATATTCCATCATGCTGTAAATATTCATCACCTTCTCTTTCAACGGTGAGTACATAGAACTCGACTTGGTGTATTTTAACTATCGCACATTCTCGTCCAACTCAAAATTCTCTATACTTAGAGTAGAATCGAATGACACCATATGCAATCAATTCATTTTGGAGCAGATCAAATCTTGATACATATATAAACCGTTATTTACGAACCCATATCAGTTTGCTCGATCGTGCACAGAATTATAACTCTACCTTTTTGCACGGGGTTTACAATGTTCACAAACTTTGAAGATCTGACTCACAGTTCGGCTTTCTTCTTAGAGGATCGATCCTTTCAGGCATTCTACAATCTACTCTGTCTTTTGGACAACTCTGCTTCAGTGCTTCAGCAATTTCTCCTCTTGGCCCAATCTTCTTCCTTCTTCTCTTTCTTCCTTACTCTGCCCTCTCTGCTTTGTATTTGTTGTTTTGCTCCTTCGGTGCCATCAATGAAAACATTTCCAACATTAATAATAATTTAGCCCATGTTATTTGGACCATAGGCTTCACCTAAATAAAACCTATTTTTTGAGTGTTCTTAAATATAAAGCAGATTATGGAGGAGTAAGTTTTTATTTATTTTATATATATTTTTATTTATTTACCATAGCTCTGGAGTAAGTATAAAAATAGGTTTTATTTGTTTACCATACCTCTGGTTTGTTTAGAGTTTTATTTATTCAAATTTTGAAATATTGCAATTTTGATGGGGAAATATTCATATATTTAAATATTTTAATTTATCCATACAACATGGGTTTTCTTTTTAAAGATTCATTTTACAAATATTTAATTAAAATAAATATTAAAATATTTTGGATTCTGAGTTTTTGTGTTGAATTAACTCTTTTCCTTTGATTTAGGAAATGGTATTGACTTTAGTAAAAGAGTAAAGATGTTTAAAATTTTACTTAAATTGGAAATTCAATGTGGTAATTTTTTTTGATTAAACGTAAATTTATGATCCATTCAAATTCACATATATAATAAAGCAATTATTAAATGTGTGAGATAATTTACTATCCATTCAAATTATATAAATAATACATAGTTGTATTTTAATAATTAATCTCAGCCCATTAATAAGTTAAAAAAGTTACATATAATCTAAATATTCAAGTTATATAAAATTAAAGATTAGGTTAATGCTTTGGTCAACATTAGCAAAAATAAAATTTATTATTTTTTGAGAATATGACATACTTGACGTCAAGGTTATACTGGAATGTAGATTGGACCTCTTAGGGAAACAAAAACTCTAAAATCATACGATAATATGTCGTTGAAAGATACAATTACTTTACCATACAATGCTTTAAAAATTGTGGTACACACAATAACACTGCCAAGTTGCAAAATGGTTATATATATATATATATATATATATATATATATATATATATTCTCATTTCTAGTTCGTAATAGAATTGTATTTTTTTTCTTTTCAAATTTGCAATTGATTAATTTATCTAGAAATTGGAAACCTCCAAAAAAAATTTTGACGAAGGTTTAGTGACCAAAGGCAAAAGTTCATTACCCAAACACCAATATATTTAGAATATATAAAATATTTCAATATCCATTATAAGATAAATAATATTTATATATAAATGTTTGGATAAAAAAGTGATATGATGAGAATTACAAATGAGGGTTATATATATAGATAGACTTCTCTTTCAGAAAGAGTCATGTCATTTCATTAATACTAATTATTAGGTATTATTATATTATTTTATATTAATAATCTTCATAACATATAATAGGAGATGAAAATAGAGTCATTTTTTCTCAAAATGAGGTTTATAAAACATTGTTTTTCTTTGTCATCAATGTTACTAGGAATTTGGCCAATTCTATGTGAATATATGCTTAATTTGAATCCCTGGAGTTAGATGTCTTGCCCCTGGAGGGTAAGTACTTCTAGAGACACTCATTCAGGCATGATGATGATGCTGGTTGGATGAGTTCTTCTACTCATTTTTCCAATTTAAGTTTTTTTGGTTCTTCCTTTAAATACATGATGATCCAACCATGCATCACTCATGAGTTTTTTAAAAGGACTTTTCCATCATATATCATCTCTTATTCCTTACACCTCAACATGCAGCATTTGCAGATGGTACTTATTCATGATCTTCATTTCAGTTGATGCATTATACTCTCATTTGTGGAATTTCTTCACAATAAATATTTTAGTATTTTGACTCATTGTACCATAGAGGACGTAATTGTCTTTTGATAAGCGTTGTCTAGATTTTTTCCAAGTCATACTATAGAGGACCTAATTGAGCCAAGAGGCTCAGTCTACAATCTAGTATGAGGGACATGTTTAAGTATGTCACATCCTAAAAATAATAATAAGTTTTTTTTTTTTTCTCATGTCGGCCAAAAAACAAAAATAAAATAGCCATATAAATTAAAAATTAAAAATCTATTAACAAAACAATTAACTCAATTGTTGATATTTCACTTTCACTCTTCAAGTAATAGAATACAGAGATACCATTCGTTAAGGAAAAGACTGAAACTAAATAGAAGTGGAAAGATACTAGAACGAGTGAATGTACTTGATACAGATTCGCAAAACTCACAAAACCCTACCCTAAAATCTGTCGAACCCTATCCTAAACCCTAAACCCATAGTGCAACAAGAGCTACAATTCCCAACATCAAGTTCAAAGTGTTGAAAAACACAGAGTTTGGCTAGTAGGATAAATAATCAGAACTACTGAAACTCACAAAACCCAGGACCACAGAACCAGTGAAACAATTTAATACAAATTTGCACAACTCAAAAAACCCTATACTAAATCCTACTTAACCCTACCCTAAACCCTAAACCCACAATGTAACAAGCACGAAAATTCCCCACAACGAGTTCAAAGTGTTGAAAAACACAGAGTTTGGTTGGTAGGATAAAGAATCAAAACCAGTGAAACTCACAAAACCCAAGACCACAAAATCACTGAAACTACTTGATAAAAGTTCACACAACTCATAAAATCCTACTGTAAACCTTGTCGAACCCTACCCTAAATCCTAAACCCACAATGAAACAAGAGCTAAAATTTCCAACAACGAGTTCAAAGTGTTGAAAAACACAAAGTTTGGCTGGTAGGATAAAGAATCCTGCTAGAGAGACAAAAAATTCACTTCCATGGCCAAACGTCACCCCAAACCTCTCCATACCACTTCTGTGACATACACAAAGATTACCTGCAACAAAAACCAAACAAAAATAGCACTAGAGCAGAAAAACAAAAAAATTTACTGCAAAACTGGAATGAAACATGGAAAAAAAATTCTACTTACCGGAATGGAGCTCAAAACATACATTTCCATCATCGAACCAAATTGAATATCCCACAGGCTCCATCACAGCCCACAAGTTTCACAATCGAAGCAACGACATTAAAATTGGTAAACCCCTCACAAACTAGAACAAGCAACCTTAAGTAGAATCGTAAACCACCCATGAACCAGTATAACAACCACAAGCGCAACCCTAAACTCCCCATGAACCTATGCAAAAAAAAATGCTCGATGAGCAATGCAGATATACATGTGCAGGTGAACTAGTACTAGAGCCCAGACAAACAATAGCCAGGGGAGCTCACTGCCCACACATTAGGCCCAAATGGGAATGCATAGGGCATTGAATTCACATTGGAAAATGGCATAATTGAAACCCTAGACATGACATTAAAGGTGATATTTAATGCTCTCACCATACAAGACATGTGGAAAAACCAGTTGGACATATTTCGTACAGGAGGCAAGGAGGAAAACACATGATTTGTTAACATAGCAGGGAGGGCGTGAAACAATTGGCATCCCTCCCAGTGTTCAAAATTGAACACGTAAGAGCCCTTGAAGAGGCCTATGGCACGTCAGAGAAATGCTCAGTGAAATTCACCCGTAAAAAAAAATAATTAAGATTTGATTTCTACAAGTTTCTAAAAAGATTAAATAATATTATAAAATTCGTGTGAAGGGCTTCGTGTCCACCTAAAATTTCTGAAAATTCAAGTTATATTTGATTTTTTTGGTTATCTATTACTCATTTGCAGAGTCACTCTAGACACTAGGGTAGTGGTAAGAACTTGTAAGGCAATTGCATTGTCTATCGTACAACTTGAAGTTATCAACATTAATTCAGGATCTATGAGGTGTCAAACATCGACCACCTTCAGATTTTATTGATGGTAGGGAGAATTTTTGTATCATTTTTGTGTAATTATCCTCCCTAAACGCTACCTTGCGAACCTCCTTTGCTCTTTCCCTTTCGTGGAGTGAACCCTGTAAGTTTTTAGGCTTATATTCATGAATGGTCTCATTGTAATCACTTTCTCATTCACAAAAGAGATATTGAACCCTATACAACTATGATCAGAACAATGGTTGGCATCCTACTCGTGTATACATGTCCAGGTTAGGGTTTCCCTTTTTAATTTCTTGCAAAACCTTTAATATTGATTATAAAGGTAACCTTACAATAGCCACGACTTATGTCCATATATATATATATATATATATATTCAAAAGGTTCAATATCTTACTTTTCATTTTTTCCTCTTAGATTTGTGCTAACCTCCCTCGGTATTCCTCTCTAGGGTTTTTACAGAGTACCTAAGAGAGATTATTAGAGCCAAGTTCCTCCAGGATCGCAAGAACTACATGAATTCGCAAACTGGGTAAGCTTTTCCATTACAAGGATTACAGTATCCTTGCAAATTTCAAGTTAAAGTAAATAAATCTTGTTCTCATTTTCTCAATAAAGCGATATGCTAATGGCTACAGGAAAAAAAAAATGGCATCACAAACTTTCTATAACCAGGTAGGGTTTCTCCCACCGATAAGCATATTTCATTGTTTGCAGGTTACATTTTTTTTTTTCCTTTTGCATTCTGAAGGAAGTGTTTTTAACCCTTCACTTCGTCAGCACACAGGTATTATATCACTCTAGAGCCATGTTATCAAAGTTCCCATTTGGTTGATACCATCGACGTCCAGTCAACTCAAGTTCTTAGCTATTTTTCCTTTTGCTTCTAGGTTCTACAACCATGAGGCCAAAACCCATTAAAATAATTTTTTGTTGGCATGGTTTTTAGTGTACTAAGACCCTAGGAAATGGAGTTTATTTCCAAGTTGTAGTGTAAAAAAAGACTCCTATTATTTATACAGTTTATTCCTCAGAGACTCTACTATTATTTATATAGTTTATTCAAAATTGTATGTTCCTTTCTGCAGTTAAGATATTACTATTATTTATGTTAAAACTCCACTATGATTGTACAAATTTTGGTATTGGGGTGTTAAGGTTTTCTTTCTATGTTAGAGCTTTGTATGCACATGCTTCAATCTTTTGTCTTTTGTAATAAAAATATCAAGAGTATTAATCTAATACCTAGTCTATGGAATTTTATAATGAAACCTAGAATATATTTATTCAAGCCTAAGGGTTCTTTATAGTTTTCTTTTACATTAAAGATTATGAAGTCTTACTTCTTATGCTACTGGACCAGTAAAGCTCTAAATAAAATTCTCTTTTTAACCAAGATTTCTGAAGGCTCTACTTTGCCTCCAATCTTTATCTCTCAAAAGTGTGCTATATGTAACAACATTTTATTAAATCATTAATTTTTTCTTTCTAAAAAAGAATCGTGAAAATAATATATGGATGTCAATTTGAAAAGAAAAAAAAAAATCAACTTTTCATAAGGCATAAATATATACCTTTCTAATTAAAATTAAATTAAAACCAAACCTTCACAATTAAATTAAAACTAAACCTTCAAACTTAATTACTAGTGCTTCTTCGAGCTATTTTGTTGTCTCCATAGACAGTTCTCTAGGAACTGTGGTAGTCTGAAAAACTCACAGAACTTCAGTGTTTTAGGTGTCTTAAGGGCTTTTGATGGTGCTGAATCCATTTCCACTATAAAAATGCAATTCAAACACTCCAACTACCTGATTTTTTTTATTAAAAAAAATTAATAAATTAAAAAAAATAAATAAATAAATAAACAAATTTAAACCAAAAAAACTACCGAACTATTCTGTTACATCATTACACAACTCGCTTTGAACTTGGCCGTTGTCAAAAGACAAACGCGGACTCCTTTTTCGTGAGTGGCGGGTTACCAGCGTGGTACTTGCCAACCACTTTAAAGTCGTCTAGTCACATCCATCCATTTCAACATTGGAAATATTCGAAATCCACGTTATGTCTCTGCCAAGGCCAACTAAAGAATTCTATTGTTAGAAAAATTGGAAGCTGCCCACAGCATTCATTTAAGAAAACAATAATGGAATCTGCCGACAACATCCATTTAAATAAACAATATCCGTCTGTCTCAGCGATCATCAAATGAGTCCAACAGACTGGTTTCTTTCTGCTCTTAAAACCGGCTTTCCCACCATCACAATCGACAATGTAAAACAGTAAAAAAATATTATAATGTAAAACAGTGCATGGTATCACAAAATTTGTGCAAAACAGGTGTATCAAACTTTTTTTAAATAATAAATAAAATAAATTAACATAGATTTATTTTAAATACGGATTTAACATAATCCAAATTTTTTATTCATAAATTTTTTAATGAACAAATATTATTTAAATATACAATATAGTTATTTAAATTTTTTATTTTCAGATTTTTTTGAATTTTTATTTTGACCAACGTAAACTTTTAACTTTAATAATAAACGGACAGCATTACCCATCAAACTGGAAAGATAGATACCTTACACATCATACTAAGATATAAAATAAACTTCATACTGAAAAGATAGACACTGGCCTTACACCCAAAGAAAATGTAAGTGGATCAAGGACAGAAACAATCCATCATCTTATCGATGGCCGAAGAAGAGGGCCACAAAACAGAATTAGCAGCAGCAACAACATTGTTATTGTTATTTTCCTCTCCTGCCAATAACTCCAACTGATGAGTTGTGAACTGCGATGTCAAGGGCTGCGGCCGCACAGTACTCGAAAGTCCCTGCCGCTGCTGGTCCTCCTTTTTGTGAGGTGCGATCACTCTGCTTCTTCGACTCTTCAGACCAAATTAGTGCCACAACCGACATTTTTTCTTCCTAAACTAAGAACAGAGAGAACGAATATTTAATAACTTCACTCACAATGCTGGCGGATTCCTGCTATATTGCTACTGAGACGCTGTTAGTACATACCAAATTTCTCGAATGAATGCACCCTCGAATGAGTTCCCCCGTCATTTATAGGCGGCTCTATAGACGCACTTGCTTTTATGTGCGCTGACGCAAAAACATGTGTGCCGGTTTTTTTTATGAAGTTGTTTATTCAGTATGTGGAATAGTTCTGACAGTAGTTTTTGGTCGAAATTTGATAAATTAAAATTTAAAAAATCAGATAGTTGGACTGTTGGAATCTATTTTTGATAGTGAAAATAAATTCAGTACTATCAAAAACTAAACTTTTAGGACATTCAAAATACTAAAATTTAATATTGGATAAATCTTTACCAATTTTTTTCAAAATCATTAACAGATTCTGAGCTATTTTGCTGCTGCTTTTTTAGACTACGCAGTTTTTTATATTACGAGGAGAATTTGGTTTATGGCATTCGGTGGGTTAAGGGTGACACGGCAGGCAACGTGGATTACATCTCCATATTGTAGTTATTAAAATAAATTGCTGCTGCCTTGGAAAGCTGCAGATTGATTGTATTACAGTATTGTAATATTATAATTTGACTGATATAGGTGTACAGCTCTTTCTAGATTTGTGTGATCTCTCAGCACTAGTCTCACTCAAGCGTATTTTCTTTTTCTCTTTTTTTTTAATTATCATTTTTATTGTGATATTGAAAGATTTAATGAAAATTGTATTTTTTTATATGATTTTCACAATATAATTTTGTAAGATGATTAATATTCAAAACAAATGTGTGTAGGAAGAATATTAATCTTGAATGATTTTGATGGTTTAGATGTTTCTAGGTTGTGGTTTCTTAAATCATGGTAGAGTCCTACAAGTTATGGACACCTGAGTAAACAAAAGAAAAATAATGTATATGAATCTATATTTTATTTTTTTCTTATTGAAAAATATTCTCGATTATACCTTTCTTCTCTTCCTTAGTAACTTATGATAATCAAGAAACGAACTTATGATAATCAAGAAACGAGATGTATAGGTTGTCAAATTCATGAATTTTATTCATTCCTGTTAATGGGGCTTTAATTGTGGCTACACATTCAAGACATTCCAATCTTTTTCTCTATCCATTGTAGCTTGGAGAATTATCTCCTTAACTTCCACATTTTGGCATCCCTTCATTATCTTCTATAAATCAATGTTTTATTGATATTTCTACTCTCTATTCCTCTTCATCATCCATCGATTATTGTTTAAATGGTTTCCATCTTTTGGTTACTTTTTATGCCCTTTCTTCTTTCAAGATAAGCTCATGCTTCAGGATACATATCCTCCAAATGTCCTACTTGTTAACATATATGGCACCAAAATGTTGGATTTTCATAAGCCATTTCTTCTATCTATCTACAACCTCCCCTTTGAACCTTGTGTTATTCTCATAATCTAGATGCGCAAATGTAGATATCCTCATAGATATGGTCATATGTAAAAAAAAAACCAAACTTATTCCAATTTATCAAAAGTTTTAAATATCTACCCAGGGTATTTATGATGCCTTCAAAATTTGATCTCCCTCAAAAGTGCATTGGTGAGATTGGGGGACATACCTAAATAAGGATTTTGGGTATAGACATATTGGATGGGTTAAATTCTAAGAACCATGGGGTGATAGAAAAAACCATTCTTCCCCAAAGCTAGGGAACCTCATTGAAACTTTTCTAATACTTAAGAAGATTGTGAAATTTAATCATAAAAATATTTTGGAAACAAGATATACCTCATAATCCTTTATCTCTTTAAGTAAATCCACAAGTACAATGTGATGTAAGAGGATAGACTAAGGCGACATATTACCTCCTTGGGTTCATAATATGAAATGAGGTTGAGAACTATCTCCTTTATTACTTATAATATTGGAACCTTCTTGATTTCTCCATAATATAAACACAAGGACGAAGCAACAAAAATCTGAGGGAATTTTCTATTCACCAACATCCCTTAAAGAGTGGCCTTTGGATGAGGAGGGTTTTCTATTACCGTCACTACTCCATGCAAGTGCAAAACCAATAGAGAATGGTCATCAAGTTCTCCACCATAAAATATAAAGTGATGATGGTCCATCATGATTCCCTCCATGAGCTACATTTTGTACTTTAGGTTTACCATGTAATTAATATATTTCTCTCCCACAAGTAAGGTTTTTCTTCTAAGAGGTTTTTACTTTAGGTTTACCATGTAATTAATATATTTCTCTCCCACGAGTAAGGTTTTTCTTCGAAGAGGCTGAACATGAATCATGATTTTAGAGCTAGCTAAACCATCAAAACCCTCTCGTCGAATGAAGGCGTTTTGAGTAATTTTTTTGTCAAACACTTTTCTTGCAAAGATTTCATCAAAAGTTATTCTTGTAAACATTTCATCAAATACTTTCCTTGCATCCTTGTGATGAGGGAGGAAATGGCACTCATGAATGACCCTATAAGGATTAAGAGCAACCCCTTTTTGAAAAAAATCCCAATGTTGTTGTCAAATATGGCCCTATTCTCTATTTTGACGATACGATAAATGCCCACATTGAATGTCTTGGGGATACTACCCTAAATCTCTAGGGTTAGCATGATTTAGCCTTGATACCTTAACCTATCTGCCACTCATTACATCTTTCAAACCAAACCCTTCAAATTGAGCATATAGTGGAAATAGTAGGTTCAAATAGAGTCATTTATTCTCAAAATAAGGTTTATATGACATTGTTTCTATTTTTCATCAATGCTACTAGGCATTTGTTTAGTTCTATGGAAATGTATGCTTAATTTGAATCCCTAGAATTAGATGTGTTACCCATATATGATAAGTACTACTAAATACACATTCATCTAGGCATGATGATCTTGGTTGGATGAGTTCTTCTGCTCTTTTTTTCGATTCAAACCAAATTTCTAGTTCTTCCTTAAAATACGTGATGATCCATCCATACATCACTCATGAGTTCTTTCAAATGACTTTGACATCCTATATCATCTCCTATTCCTTATACGTCAATGTGCACTAGTAGATGATATTCATGATCTTCATTTCAATTGATGTGCTATATGCTCATGTGTGGGTTTCTTGCTTAGACATCATACCATGGTTTATTATCTAGTCATGAACATAATAAACGTCACGTATGATCTAATAACATTTCTTAACAATAAATGTTTTAGTATTTTGACTCATTGTACTATGGGGAACATAATTTTATTTAGATAAGTGTTGTCAATACTTTTATCAAGTCATAATACCGAGGATCTAGTTGAATTAGCATACTTCATATACTACTCATACTTAATATTTTCCATCTGTCTCTTTTCACACACATCTCATTTCATAAAAATGTATTATTCACACTCGTGTTTGATTTATAGTATGTAGAATGATACAAACAAGGTTCATTATCACACAATTATATTTAGAATATATGGAATATTTGAATATCCATCATAAGATAAATAATATCTATATATAAATGTTTGAATACAAAAGTGATATGATGAGAATTACAAACACGTCCAAGTATATATATCTAGGGAGTGCTCTTTCATAGAGAGTTATGTCCTTTCATTAATACTAATTATTAACTATTAACTATTATTATATTATTTTATGTTAATCATGTTCATAACATTACCTTCCCACTTTGAAATGTTTTATCGTGAAGCATATTAATGAAAAATTGTGTTATTTTTTTCTTTGTCTTGTAATCTATTTTCATCTTTTGGAATCCTTGGAACTTTTATCTTCAATGACAGGAGACAATAAGACCTTCTAATTGTGGTAAAAAATTTTGCAATGTGAATTTATTCAACCACCCTAAATCAATTTTTTGTAGAACCATTTTTATTATGTGATAGTTGGGTGAACTGTTATTGTAAGAATTAATTGTACTGACATCAACATTCTTTAAAACATAAGTTTCCTTTTTCATGTTTTCTATAGGTTTATTGGTTGAAATGTCTTCTCTTATGACTTGGATGTTGATAAAGAGTTCATGTGACCTGATATTCTATTATTATATTTGTAGAAATTTCTTAATTTTCTTGAAGTATATGATTACCTACACACACATATGTTGCTTGGTAGATTGTGAAATCTTCGCTTGGGAATTTTTATTGTTTGTACTATAGAATTTGAGTATGTCTTCACTGGAAATTGTTTTGTAATTTTATGAATTGTGAGGTTGAAGGGTTCTTATATTGTCCCTTTCTCCTCAATTTGGACAATTTTACTTGAAAATATTGATGCCTCTATCTTGATAAGTTGTTCTATTTTTTTTTTTCTAATTGTTTCTTTGCAGCCTTGGACTTCTTGACTTGTGCAATTAATTTATGACCATGATCTTTTAAGTGATAAATTTATTTATTTTTATCTAAGATAATTTCATCAATTTATTTTTGCATTCTTGATATTGACTTTTGATTTTCCTTTGAAAGTATTTAGATGATGATTCTATCGAATTTGATCTCACTATAATGTCTTCAAATGTCAACTTCTTTGCCTATATATATATATATATATATATATATTTGTGTGTGTTTAATATGAAAGCACCTAGTTTTTCAAACGAGGGTAAACCAAGAATTATCTCGATTTTTTTTCAAACATGGTTACAACACTAAATTGAGATATACATACATAATAATCAATTGTTACTTGTAAGTCTTAACTTCATATTGTTTCTTATGAAAAATATCTTATCTTTCACCTATAATTGATTCTTGAATTGATAATTGACTTTCCAAATTAATATTGATGTAATTTTTTTTGTCGCTTTTGTTGATATTGATATTAACCTCCTTTTCTTGGATACTCCCTTCTCTTGTAAATAATTGACGATTTATAATTGGAAAACTCATATAGAATATTCCTTCTTTCATTTTCAAATTATCATTTTTCTCTTTTGAGATGAGCTTCAGGTTTAAAAGTAGCCTTTTTTTTTACAATGTTGAATCAATTACTCATTGGAGTAATCTAGGAAAGGCCCAAGATCAAACCTAGCAACTTCTTCTATAACACCAAGAGTATATCCATTAGCACGTAAGCCAAATATGTCGGTTATTTATTAATTAGAAAGATTCGAGACTCCACGAGGGTGCAAGAGCCTATTCCTTGAGCCTTATGACAATAGACCAAAGATGTCCCCTTGTGGAATTTGAAACTAGGTGAAGGGGATAACATCCCATTGTGGCAACTACTTGGACATCTCATTGTAACCATTTTTAATCTTATAATAATACTTTTTATAATAGTCTCTCTTTTAAAGAAACCTCAAATACCCCCTTTAATATTTATTTTAAAAATACCTATACTTTTTTGAATTACTCTTTTATTTTTAAGACCCTTTATATATATATATATATATATATATATATAACCTTCATCATCATTATTTTATCAATTGGGATTATCTGGGGTGGTTGGACAAAATGGTTGTTATCTTTTCCAACCACATCCTATTCGTTGTAAATGACATGATTGACATGATGATGAAAAATATTGATGCGATGGCTACGTACATATGAATATTTGTATTGAACCTCACTCTCACTCTTGAATTAAGAAAAAAAATGATTTTACACACATATACACATAAACATATTATATCATGATATAACTTTATCGAAAATAAAAACTACATTATGTATGTATTATGTATGCTCTAAATTTATTAATACTAAAATAAAATACCTTTGCTGACTAAAGAATGTGACATTTTCAATGTATGATATGGTTTTCTATAAAAGACATAGTCCACACTCATTATGCGGCAGTCAGAATTTACAAAAGGTGTCAGGTATGGTCGAAAATAAGATCTAAGTAGCGTACAATCAAAAATTTGAATGGAAAGCGACCATTGATCCCAAATTGTCCTAAATTGATATCCGTGTAGCGTAAGTTTAACGATAAATTATTTGAATACATGTTGAGCTGATTTATTATAATCCAAAGAGTCATTAGTTTTTCACAGGGTTTCTCTATTGTAGCAACAGTCTTGACTTGAGGAGGCCAAAATAATGTGTTTGTACATAATACTTTGGATTTGGTGGTTTTACCTCACTATCGTTTAAGCAACATGAGCCAAGGAAAACAAAAAAGCCTCAAGTTATATTTAGGAGTCCTTAAGGTTGCTAGAAATAGTGGTGCCTGCTTGTATGGCAATCACGATTTCTAGAAACATCGATGTCGATTGCTTTGTAGGAATATAACAAGTAGCAACATCAAGAGTTTTTTTGGTGGGTGAACGGTTTAACTTGTATAGTTCTAATTGTATGAGCTCTAATTGTACAAAATATAACAACTCGAAAATCATACGATAATATGTGGTTGAAAGCTATAATTACTTTATCATACAATGCTTTACAAATTGTGATTGTACAGACAATAACACATATTCTCATTTCTCATTCTTAATATAATTATACTTTTTTTTCCTTTTCAAATTTGCAATAAATTAATTTATCTAGAAATTGGAAAACTCTAGAAAATAAGGAGGTGGTTAAAAAACACTATGGAACCAAAATTTTGATGAAGGGTTAGTAACCAAACGTCGAATTAGATTTTATCTAATACCAATGATATGAACAAGGTTTATTATCACACAAATATATTTATAATATATGAAATATTTGAATGAAAATGTGAAGTTGTGTTACACTTTTTGTCTTTCTCTAAGAAAAAAAATACTCTCTCTTTTTTTTCAACTTTATGCAAGCCAAAACAATTTTTCTATTAAGAATTTTAAATTGCGATAAAAATAAAAGTTGTCAGAAATTTTATAAACTTTCTATTACTTATTTTTTAGAATTTTTTTATACACATTTGATATGTCAACTTAAAATTTCTTTGAGTGTGTGTTCTTTAACAATCAAGGGATTCATAAGAGGTCATGTTCAAACGCGTTGGTGTATTCTTTGAAAACTTTGTGTTTTTGAGAAACAAAATGTGTTACAACAATCTAAAGAGAGTCTATTTCAGTTTCGTTGTATTTACAAAACCAACTGATGCATATCATAATTACTCGAATTTTTTGAGCTGATCCAATATGAAAAAACTGCATATTTTGAATATGTTTCGGCTTGCACAAAATTTCTCAACATATAAGTTATAAACTAAAAATCTAAAAACTACCCATTACAAATGATGGACCAATGTAATGCGCCATAATTTTTTCAATTTTTTGTACAGTGTATTTTGGAAGATACAAAATATTGATTTCACTGAATCATATTGTCCTTCAGAAATAGTTTGGACCCATTTTATTACAAAATTAATTAAAATTAGTAAAAATTTATGAAATTCCATAAAAGTTATATTTCCTGAAGGTAGATTGGATTCGGGAAATGCTTGTCTTGGTTCTGACAGTTAATTCATAAAGTTTCATGGAGTTTAATCAATCCAAAATTGAAGAAATGTGTTCAGAGCCGAGCTACTGCATAATTGAAGACGTGTTGGTTCGGCCAAACTTTTAAAAAAATTTGGCCGAACTTTTAATCAACTTTACGTCAGCTAGAAAATTTAATAAATCCCCTCCAAAAAAATATTTCGCGGCAGTATAAATAGGCATACATGGATTCATTATTTTTGGATAATTTCACACATTTCTTCATTTGGGCTGATTTTACAAAGGATTGGGCTTAATTTTCAAAGGAATCTTTTTGACTTAATATTCAAAAGACATTTTTTGGAGGTATGTGATACATTTTTTGGATTCTTTTTGGGCTTAATTTTCAAATGACATTATTTTGGAAGTATTTTGTTTTTAGAGGTTTTGGGCTTAATTTTCAAAGGACATTTTTATGGGGAAATGGTTATCCTTAAAATTTTCCTTGAGTTTATGGGAGAAATGAGAGAAATGACATGTATGTACATGGTTATCCTTAAAGTTACCTTAAATTTTATGGGAGAAATGACATGTATATAGTATGTCTTAAAGTTTGCAAAATTATTTTATGCACTTACCAAAACAACTAGTGGTAGTGGTTGATGAAGTTTTGTCAAAAGTCACACCTTGATGAGTTTGTCAGAGAAAAGTGAAGTAAAATTTAACATTTTACAAGATTAGAAAAGCAAATGGCAACACTAGGAGAGGAAGCATTATGGAAGGTGTAAAATTTAATAATCATTTAAATTTTATAATTTAATATCATTTTTGTCTTGTACTATCATTCAACCTTGATATGTACAAGAATTTTACAACTTCAACATCAACCTACACACTATCATCATATCACTACATACATAATCTAGATTAGTAATATCCATTACATCATAAAACACTCAACTTTTAACATTTTACAATATTAGAAAAGTAAATGTACATAATATAGATTAGTAATATCCATTACATCATAAAACACTCCACTTTTAACATTTTAAAAGATTAGAAAAGTAAATGACAACACTAGGAGAGGAAGCATCATGGAAGGTGTAAATTTAGGTACATTAATAAAAAATAGTTAGCATCGACATAAATATGAATACATTGGAAAACCTACATTAGCATTATGGTAAAAAGCCAAGGGCCTTCATCACTCGAATAAAACATTTCTATCAATCATTCCTATTAACATCATGCGTCCAAATGCATAAAATGATAAACTATAGTCAACATGCATTTCACCTTTTTCATAGAATACCATTCAACTCACGTCATATGTATTTCTAGAATTCATTTTTCTAACCACTATAAAAGGTATCCAATGTAATTATATCAACTTATAAAGAATCAATATTTTTTCACTTCAATAAAAAGGTAGAAGAAATTTTTTGTGCATCTACTATAGGAAATAGAAAATAAGGAAGCTATAAAAATCCATCCTATAACACATTGTTTTCAATTCATTTTTTTTAATTCTTTGAGGAAAAATGATATATCTAAGAATCAAACAAGCTCTTGTGCACACATGAATCAACCATATTTATCCATTTCAATCCATTGTACACAATTAAACAAACAATAAGTCTACGGGTCTGGATTCCCTAAACCTTGTTCAAACTATCATTTGATGTAAAGTATGGATTAATCTAACAGGATGGTTACTGGTCTTTCCGTAATAAACTCTATGTATGTCTTCTAAACCTTTTCTGAACTACGGGTATTGATTCCCTAAACCTTGTGTTAGTATGAATATTTCATCGTAAAATACCACTTTAGCTACGCATAACAAATAGCCCTAACATCAATTATGGCTGCCAAATATCTTTAAATCTGCAATTAGGTGATCCAAATAATGCTGCACAAATCCAGATCTAAGCATAAAATACATTAAGCAGATAAAGTAAAATGTGGCTCCATGCATCCAATAGACAAGACAAGAACAATGTATTTGAAATAATTTTTATATTATATTAAAAAGGGGGCACCTGAGAGGAAAACAAGAAAGGTGTTTTCCGGTTCTCCTCAATGGGATGGGTTCTTGAAAGTCCTCAACGTTTTAGATCTAAAATTCCTCTCTCTTGTTGTTGTAAAAAACCCAGACAAACATAGAACTCAATGGGAGCTCACAAGGCAAAAATGGAGAATGTGACCTAGTATAGATCTAGAGTGATCTAATGCAATGGAGGTGACTAATGAATGGGGAAAACCCTTCTATTTATAACAAAATATTAGGGTGGTCTAGAACTCGGTGCATGAATAAAATATTATTAATCGAATTCTAGAACCACCCTTTAGGAATATTTTATTATATTTGTTGGAGGAAAAAGGATTTTTGACTTGGGTCAATTCCTTTATTTATAAATAATAAATAAATAAATGATTTATTTATCATTTTAGGGAAATGATGGGAATATAATTAAATAAATAATGGTTTATTTAATTATTTATGGATGATTTAGTCAAATTTAACTAAGAATGTTATTTAAATAATGATTTAAATAACTTATTCTTAGGAAATAATTAAATAAATAAGGATTTATTTAATTAATTTCCTTGTTTTGGGTTAAATATGACCGGGAAATATAAACAAATAAGTTATTTTACATGGTGAAAGCAATTTTACTTAGGGTAAAATTGGTCTTACATGGTGTACTTGGGTTCATCTAATAATAATAGGTTAGATGACCAAAAAATGATGTAACATCTTGTTCAAACTATCATTTGATGTAACGCATGGATTCTAAACAGGATGAAATTGCAGGTCTTTTGTAATATTTTCTACATATGACTTTGAAACCTTTTAGAGTATGCATTACGCAAATAGTAATTTTTATAAATAATATCCCCATATAACTGATATAAAGGTATGACTTCTCTAAATATATAACTTGTATAAATAAGATATAACATATATAAATAAGAGCCCAAAGGTTGGGTTCTCAATACTAATAAAAAAGCTGCAAGGTTTCTCCATAAAAAAAGAAAATATAACACATTGTTTTCAATTTTTTGAGGAAAAGTGATATCTAAGAATCAAACAAGATATTCTGTACACATGAATCAACCATATTTATCCATTTCAATCCATTGTACATAATTAAACACTCTGCTGAAGAAAAAAAAAAGACAATGTAACAAAGGTCTGAAGAAGACACATAACACAAATACAACCTACAAGCTTAAGAAAGAATAGAGTTGTGAGCTGGTGCTCATAAGGAGAACATAGAGTTATTAGATCTACAAAAGTTGAAGGAAAGAATAGATATATTAGATCTGCAGAGGCTGAAGGAAAGAACATATATATTAGATCTTTAGAGGTTGAAGGAAAGAACATTGCTTTCAATTCTTTGAGGAAAAGTGATATCTAAGAATCAAACAAGCTCTTATGTACACATGAATCAACCATATTTAGCCATTTCAATCCATTGTACAAAATTAAACACTCTGGTGAAAACAAAGAGAATCTAACAAAGGTTTGAGGAAGTAACAAAACAAAAATACAACCTACAAGCTTAAGAAAGAACAGAGTTGTGAGTCGGTGCTCATAAGAAGAACACAAAGATATTAGATTTTATCATTTCTAGTGGAAAAACATCATGGAGCCTGAACACTTTCCATTTGACCTTTTGAACAGATTAGTGATTGGTGGTTCTAAATTCCTCCTTGTGAAGACATATTTTCTGGGTACATATCTTTGATTCGATCTGTAATATCTAACTCACCATAACCAGGTATTACATTCCTGGAATGAAGGCATAGGGAAACAGCTACAAAATGTTTTTTGCAGCCTTCCTCCAAGTGTGTCTATGAAAAAATATCTGGATTAGAGTATGAAAATGTAAAAAAACCAATATCCATTAAAGGAAAGAATAGAGATATTAGATCTACAGAGGTTGAATCAATCCATTGTAAACAATTAAAAAATAGTAATTCCATGGGTATGGATTACGTAAACCTTTTTCGAACTGTCATTTGATGTAAAGTATGGATTCTAACAGGATAGTTATGGGTCTTCCTGTCCTAAACTCTCTCTATGTCTGTCTAAACCTTTTCTCAACATATTCTGCAAAGAGTAATTGTTATAAATAATATCCCCATGTAACTAACATAGAGGTATAACTTCTCTAAATATCTAAATTTTATAAAGAAAATATAACATATATAAATAAGAGCCCAAATTTTGGGTTCTAAATACTAATAAAAAGGTAGCGAGGTTTCTCCATCAAAAGAAAAGATAACACATTCATTTCAATTCTTTGAGGAAAAGTGATATCTAAGAATCAAACAAGCCCTTATGCACAACATGAATCAACCATATTTAGTCATTTAAATTCCTTGTACACAATTAAAAAACTTCTACAACTGATTATTTTAGGATTAGCCACGGTCTGCAGGCGAAGACAACATCGGACAAGGATGAGGCGGAGCGCAACGATGGCAAAAACGGTAGCATGAGCCAGAGTAACCAAAAAACGACGATGGAAAACACGATGAAATAAATATGGCAATAGGAAGGCAAACTGTTTGGACAAAGATCGCTGAACTTGCGAACAAAAAAATAGAAAAAATATTAAAACTGACAAAAATACAAAGTTGGAAAAAGAAACACGGAGTGGCAACACTCACCTCCTCGCCTACAACGGCAAAAACCAATGCAATGACTAAAAACAAAGATCAGACAATGGTAACAACCAAAAGGTAGCCCAAAACCTCTCGAGGTTTGCGAGCTGATATATTTATAAGAAAAATTTCGGTCGAATTCTTTTCAAGAGTTTGGCCAAACTTCGGTTACCATTTTTCCCATTTCCGGCCAAAAATATTTTTACCCACTCTGTCAATGTTACTCACCGCTCGTTTCAGCTTGGTAAAAATGATTTTGGTGACTAATTTAAAAAATTTCTAAGAGCTATTGGGAAAATGAATTTTCAGCCCGCGTTTCTCACGAAAGTGTAACCCACCTTCGCGCTTTTACCCTAATTTATATATAAATGTTTGGATAAAAAAGTGATTTGATGAGAATTACAAATGAGGGTTATATATATATATATATATATATATATATATATATATATATATATATATATAGATATATATATATATATATATATATATATATATATATAGAGAGAGAGAGAGAGAGAGAGAGAGAGAGAGAGAGAGAGAGCTCTTTTAGAAAGCGTCGTGTCATTTCATTAATAAAAATTATTAATTATTATTATATTTTCTTATATTAATTATTCTCATAACATATAATAGGAGATGCAAATAGAGACATTTTTTCTCAAAATACAGTTTTTATAACACATTTTTTTCTTTGTCATCAATGTTATTAGGAAGTTGGCCAACTCTATGTGAATATATTCTTAATTGAATCCCTAGAGTTAGATGTGTTTCCCCTGGAGAGTAAGTACTTCTAGAGACACTCATTTAGGCGCGATGATGATGGTTGGATGAGTTCTTCTACTCATTTTTCCAATTTAGGCCTATTTTTCCGGTTCTTTCTTCAAATACATGATGATCCAACCATACATCACTCATGAGTTATTTCAAAAGGCTTTTCCATCCGATATCATCTCTTATTCATTGCACCTCAATGTGCACTTTCATATGGTACTTATTCATGATATTCATTTCAGTTATGCATTATACACTCATGTATGGATTTTTTTTAAGACATCTAGTGTCATGGTTTATTACCTAGTCATGAATGCAATAAACAACATGTATGATCTAATAAAATTTATTCACGATAAATATTTTAGTATTTTGACTCATTGTACCATGGAGGATGTAATTGTATTTTGATAAGCACTGTCTAGACTTTCACCAAGTCATACTATAAGAGATCTAGTTGAATTAGCATACTTCATATACTACTCATACTTAACATTTTCCATCTTTCTCTTTTCATTCACCTCTTTTCATAACAATTTATTATTCACACTTTTGGAAAATAAACATATATTGGGTGATAGGAGGGGGAGGGATTCTCATTAATCCCGAAGCAATACTTGTTGACAAATATGCCTAGGTCTTGGGAAAGAAGTCCAACAACCAATCTAAAGCTTATGACGTATATCTTGGGCTTCTTTTATCCTTTCAAAGGGGAATTAAGGAAGTGAAAATTCTGGGAGACTCCTTCTTGGTCATAAATCACATGCTCTAACTCTTCAGCCCAGAACAACATGCTCAATCAACTTCTCCAACACGCCCATGGAATGCTCCTTTTTTTTGCTAAATTAAAAAAAAATCATATCCTAAGAGGACTAAACATGGAAGCGGATACTCAAGACAATAAGGCATGCCAATTGAATGAAGGGCATATAGTGGTAAATAGAAATGATGGTGTTCTACCCATCCCCTAAGTTTACAAGGTTATCCTCTTTAATCATGTATCCCTCTCCTAATATCCTAATAATCAAGCACATTAAACTTAACCCCCCAATTAGATCACCCCCCCCCCTCTCTACCCATTTACTCATCATCCTCCCTCCATGCCTCCCCTAGGCTCTCTGTCTGTTCCACTTCCTTAATTGATATATAAGAAGTTGAATCATATGATAGTAACTCTTCATCACATGTTTACCCCGGTTGGTTGGTTACTTGGGTATATGTGGGAGGAGGGTGTTACACCATTCATCTTGGAATATGTGTCCCATGACCTTGGTCTTATTTTATTTACATGGAAAATAAACCAGGGGTTGTTACAGTGGGGTGGTTTCAACACGTGACCCATTGGACCAAATTCCAACCATATGCCTTTAATAACCATGCACTAACCAACTTCTCGACTGACAATATTTGGTTAGTCTTCCACCACAAACCATATAAACACATACCATTGGAAGAAGTAGCAAAACCTTGCAGGACATGGTTCTTAAGGGAATATTCCAAGAGTATATTCCCTGAAATATTCTTCAGAATATTTTGAGAAGATTCTGCTATGGAATCTTGGAGATTATCTAAGGGGGTCCAAAGTTGATAGTGGTGGAATATAACTGAGTTTATGCTCATTTTTCTCAAAATTTTGCAAAAACTTCACTGGTGCAGTGAGATTTGGGAATTGAGTAGCCCATTTTTAGGTCATCCTCATAAATGGAGGTATGATGATGTATTTTTCCATATATTTTCCTTTATTTTTGCAGATATGAATGAAGAGGACTCCACACATTGAGATGGGCCCAGACACGTAGTCCACATTGGACAAACTTCATGATCAAACGTTGGGTGCATTTTCTTATTGGTCTCCTTTTATGTTCCTTTTTCTTTAAGTGTTTTTCATATAAGG
This sequence comes from Pinus albicaulis, assembly GCA_034641835.2. Classification (NCBI taxonomy): domain Eukaryota; kingdom Viridiplantae; phylum Streptophyta; class Pinopsida; order Pinales; family Pinaceae; genus Pinus; species Pinus albicaulis. The sequence goes on from CM076575.1 coordinate 843,098,084, forward strand.
TTTTTTCATTCTCTTTCATGAAATTACGAAAAAAAATATCGGATCACTATATAAGAAAACAACAATTTTTTTCCATTTCTTGTAATTATCTTCCTATGTTTTCAAAGTGGCAGAAAGAACACATGTGTTATAAACAAATCCTTCTTGACATTATTTTGGGTTCTTGATTAAAATAGTTTGAAATTTCTAAGATAATAGATATCTTCCTTTTACAATGTCTTATCAAAATTTCATGTGCCCTAGATAAATGTTTCAATTTAAATGTAATATGGGTTTCCTATCACCTTAGTTTTGTGTTAAAATTCCTCTCGTAAGTGAGATTTGAATTCATTTTGCATGCATAAAATAATATGTATCCTAGCATTGAAAATGCCATATGCAATTAATAATAGATAGTTTCTTTCCTTATATGGGTGCTTTAAAAAATAAATAAAATAATTAAATATTTTGGTTATCTCCATTTTTAAATAGTTCAATTTTAGATTTTATTTGTATTTTTTTGTGCTAAGGTTGACTCCCTTTTCTTATTTCTATTTTTTCTTTAGAATTTGTTTTGGTGGGTTTGGATCTTCATTTATTTCATACTTGATTGAAGTCATGGGGGCTTCACTCAATGAACTTTTGACATATCATGTGCATTTGTGGCATACTAAACAATACCCCTAATTTGGCTAGATATTGGAAAATGCCTCTAAAAAATCACATTATTTACCCCCTATCAATACAAAACCAATACACCTTCCCAATTTAAAAAAAATCCTACTTTCACTAGATATTGTAGGCATCCATTTTTCATTAAAAAATATTATACCCTTTATATTTTCATTAACTTTGAACTCCATTTTCTATACCTGCCAATCTAAAAACACTTTACCCCTATATATCTCCCAATATATTATGTCATTTTTTCCTTAATATATATCCCCCAATATGAACCCATGTGGTATGGTATTTCTCCCCCAATGAAGCCTCCATGATTGAATTATGCATGTAGATTTACTATTTCAACACCTTTTCCATTTTCTAGAGTTAATATAAGTATATTTCCTTTACAACTAATGAGACCTCAAATAGTAATTCCTACTTCACTTACTCATGTAAGCCTATTGGTGTATCAATAACATGTATTATTAATTTATGGCATGGCTGGTTATATTATGAAACAGAAACAAAAGTTACTAAATGTTTCACAATGGGCAACATGGGAAGGTTTGAGTGCCTGATAATGTTGTTTAGTTTTCCCACCTCCTCCTCATAATCCTTTTTATTCAACATTTATAGCATTATCCTAACTCTTTCCATGTCTTGTTGTTTTTAGGGATGGATAAAAGTTCTATTACTTGTGTCATTATAGTGGTCCAATTTTTCTAGAGTTTATTTTTTTAATTTTCCTACAACTAGCACAAGTTCATGTTGTGAAACTAGAGATTTGAAGGTTTAAAAGCTGATCAAATTAACATGGCTATTTTTTTACACAATATTAAACTTTAAAATGGTCAAAATAAGTGTGATTATGAAGTTTTACAATGAAACTTACTATCTTTACTTTTAATATTTCCTCTAAATCCCTAATGATCACTGTCCTCAACCTAGATAATGATTAACAACCTAGAGATATTGATAGGGACTATAGTGTATTCTCTTATTTGTTAAAATAAAGATAAATAAATAGCAACAAGAAAGACAATAGAAACAAAAATAAAAACAAAAATAAAAACATTGAATAAATATTTACCCTAGAAAGCCTTAACCAAGAAAACTAACACAAAAAATTATATTTATAATTATATGGCCAAGACAACCAAATCCATACCACCTGAGGCATGTTACAATGGATTTCTTCAAGAATTTAAGTAGGCTTCATAACATCAAAGACCATGGGATACCCAATGTCATGGACCCATAAACCATCAATGGTAAACCCATCAATGATTGAATCAAATTTTTATAACTTCTCTATGAGCTAGTCAAGATTAACCCAACATTCCCCCATTAAATTTGCTTATGATAATCATGCACCTTCATTAAAGTTTGTTAACTGGGTTTCCATGACTATAACATGCCCTTATCACTTAAGTCTACCACGAGGGCTGTAATGGGGGAGAAATACCATACCACATGGGTTCATGTTGGGGGATTTATATTGAGCAAAAATTGGCATAATATATTGGGGGATATTAGGGGGTAAAGGGTTTTTATATTGGCATGCATAAAAAATGGAGCTCAAAGTTATTGAAAAAATAAAGGAGTATACAAAATGTTAATAAAAAAATGGATACCTATAATATCTACTGGAAGTAGGGCTTTGTTAAATTGGGAAGGTGTATTGGGTTCATATTAATAGTGATCCAGGAGGATCCAAAAGTACAAGTGGCCTTGAAATTAAATAAAAAATAAAAGTCATTATATGGAAGAAAAACTAGGACCATATCATCATGCTCGTCGCCCTGATTCCAACGGTGTGAATGACACTCAAATCTGAGTTTCCATGGTCAAGTTATGGCTAGTCAAAATTTTCGTCAAAATTTTCCAAGTGGCAGGCTTAAAGAGGCAACAAATTAGCAATGACCTGATGCACGGAATCCAACCACTAGACTGATGAATTTTTCTCCTGTTTAAATCATCCATTAACCCTTATTTTTTGGCAGATTAAAAATATCCTTTTTGTGATGAAAAAATGAAAAAAATATTGAATAGGGATGGCAGGCTGCGACCCCCACATTATATTATAATATATATTATAACCATAATTCCTAAGTGGGTTGGTGGGCCGCCACCCTCGTCACACCCCACGCCAGTCAACATATATTATATATATTGTATTCGGTGGGCGAGCTACCAAAGGTGAACATGCTACCCTCATCACACCACTTGTCACAAATACCAAAGGCACCGAGGCTTGAACCCACCCAGCTAGCCTAGACAGACCGCCTCCCTAGCGTCTACAATGATCACCATTCAAAATTAAACTGCAATAAGTGTAAAACAAACATTCCATGGAGGTCAACGGGGTTGGATCCCATGACCTCCATGTGGTAATATGAGTGCTTTCACCAACGGGCTAATGACCCCGCTTGGTAAAATCCACCCGAAACATATTACTTAACCACTCAAACTCATTTGACTAGTGAGGAAAACGGAGGAGCGGCAGAACCCTGAGAAGGAGGAAGAGTGGAACCATGAACAGGGGAATAAGCTAGATGCTGAAAATATTCCCTTAGAGGGCCAGAGGTGTCGATGACAGAATTCAACAAATTTATAGACGATTTTACACCATTTCACGACACAAATCTCGTGCTGACGTTCGTTTCTAGAGGTGAGTTCTCCATGTTTAGGCCATCATCTGGATTGGAGGTATAAGGGTAATTTTTGTAAAGTTACTTATAATTCATTATTTGATGCCATTTAATAAAAGAAGGCCTCCCCATTGTTGAGCAGTTCCTAGAGACGTAGCCCAAATTGGGTGAGATATGTAATAAAATCATTGTGTATTTGATCTCATGATTACTTATATTTTTCTGCTTCCTTTCATTTGGTTTAATTTACTTGGTTAACATGCTTTGTTATATGTAATTCTAAATGAATCCTTGAAGTAAAAGATCTTGGATCAAGTTCGGTATCAGATCAGGTCTTTTTCAATACGAATTTCATGAGTATATGCTAACTAGGAACAAGCTCCAAAAAAGTGAAGGAAAACTCAAGTCCTTCGATCCTGAAGTGGGGCATGCACCACGAACATAGAACATGGAAAATGAGGATGCATGAGTTGAAGAAGAGTGAAATTATCGCAAGATCTTCTTCAACATGGCAGAAAAATTTGACAAGCTAATTGCATAATATGAGAAGACAATCAAGCATGAGAAGAAAGATCCTGATGATCATGAATCGGTACACCATGAAGGTGGAGGAGGAGAACCACCTCCCTCTCCGTTCACTAGTGAAAGTTCTTATTATTCTTCCTTTTCTCATCAGTCTAACAGGCATCATAGACATACATCTATGAAACCATTTTTTAAGCTAGATGTAAGGTTTCATTTTCCCACATATAATGGAGAATGAAATGCAGAGAAACTTAAAAATTGGATTAGACATATCGAGGCGTATTTCCACATTCAACAGATTGAAGAGGATGATGTAAAGGTTCGGTTAGCATCCCTTCGAATGAGTGGCACCGATTAGAGAAATTTTGAGGTCTAAAATGGGTCTTCTAAGAAAAATGTACAACCAAAATAAAATTTATAAGAACTAATAGGATTCAAGATGATGATGTCAACCATGGGTGATGATTCACCATTTTTTGAGTAAAAATGTAAAAAGATTAAAAATTAATAAAATAATAAAACTACTTTTTCAACTCGTATTTTCAACTTATATCCCTAAATTTTTACTCAAATTTCAAGCGCGAGTACTCTTTGCATGAAAAATTTAATTTCTCATACAAGAAGTACCCATGTTGCATAATTTCAATGGACCTTGCTACACGAAATATGAGAGATACATGAAAAAATGTGATTGCAATCATGTTTTTCATGTAATTCTCATTTTTTGTGTAGCGGGGTGCATTGAAAGTATGCAACATGGGTACTCCTTGTATGATAAATCAAATTATGCATCCAATGAGTCTTCCCACTCAAAATTTGAGTAATCCCATCGGGAGATAAGTTGAAAATACGAGTTGGAAAGTAGTTTTTTCTTTTTTCCCCCCTCTAAAATTTGGTGATGTTATCTAATCTTATTTTGTTATTTATAATATTATTTTATAATTTCCTTAGGAGGCCAATTTTAGAACTAAAAATTCCTCTAATGGCTCTTGTTTTGTGAGAGAGAAAGTTGTAGAAAGGAAATAAAAACTTGGGTAATCTCCTTTCTTCTTGGTCCAACTTTGTTTCTGCATTAAAATATCAATTTTATCCTTTGGATTATCAGCAATAGGAATTAATGGAATGGTAAATTTTAAGGCAAGGAAAGGGTCAAAATATACAAATCTTAATAGAAGAGTTTAGAAAACAAACATTGAATTTGAGCATTCCACTTGATTTACTCGAAACTGTAACAAAGTATATTGGCGCTTTACATAGTTACATCAGACATTCTTTGTTATTATTTGAGCCTACTACTAATGATATGACTAGTGTGAAGGTCATTCATCTTGAATTCAAGGGAAATAATGAAAAATAATGTTAGTCAAAGAAATCGTCTTTCAAACCTCATAATGGCCAGTTCAAAGGAAAAGGAAAGGAAAATGACAGAAAGGAAAATATAACCAAGAAGGAAGGAGTGAAGCCATCTTGCACTCACTACAAGAAGGATGGCCATAATGATGAACATTGTTGGAATTTGCATCCAGAGTTGGAACGAAAGATATTTGGTGGGAAGAAAAAGAAAAATATGGTAACAATAGTGCAACTGGATCTTGGATCTGATTTAGGTGATGAGACATTGGTCACAACAGTGGGCACACAAGGTACTCTTTCTCTTCATGTTAATGAAAATTTTGAATCGCATGCTGCATTAAAAGTTCTTCAAATGAGCCTCATGTTAATGAATGAAACATGATTGAATTGTTCCACATTAGAGAGATAATGAAACATACTAAAGTGGAAACCCTGTCTGATCTAAGTTCACAAGAAAATTTGATTTCAAAATCATTGGTTAAGAAATTAGTTTTAGAAACCAAGCCTCATCTAAAACCTTACCCTCTTGGTTGGGTGTGTGATCAAGAAAAATTACATGTAACCAAACAGTGTAAGGCTATATTCGTGATTGCATCCAAACTAGTTGATGAGGTTGACCTTGATGTTGTACCTTTGGATATCTATGGTATTGTATTTGGGAGTCTGTATCTGTATTTTAGGAAAACATATTTCTTTTGCCATGAAAAAAAGTATCATATCACAAAATATGAGGTGGAATACATTTTTAGAGCTCATCGTACCAAAGTCAATGCCAGAATTGTAATTACAGGATGGATGAAGAGATTGGTGAATTCTAGCAAAGGGTGCATGCTCATGGTTGTGAGAGAAAAATATGTTGAGGCATCTGATGCTTTCAAAGTTTTTTATCCCACTCATAAAAATGAATTATGTGAAATTGTTTCTAATTGTGATGAGATTTTTTAGGAACCAGATGGGTTGCCTCCAAAGTTTGAGATCCAACTTGAGATTCACTTGTAACAGGATTCTCCTTTACTGCACATTGGTATGTACATGTTGTCAGTTATTAAGATGGAGGAGATAAAGAAACAAGTGCAAGAATTGCTAAACCAAGGGGTCAATTATGTTGGTGCCATAGAAGGATGGAACATGGAGGATGTCTGTGGACTACATGGAACTTAAAAAAATAACAGTGAAGAATCAACATCCTCTCCATTGCATTGATGATTTATTAGATCAATTGAAAAATGATTTATATTTCACAAAACTGAACTTGCGCAATGGTTATCATTAGGTCAGGATTGCAAAACATGATGTATGGAAGACTACATTCAAGAAGAAATAGGGGTTGTTTGAATGGTTGTCGATGACATTCAAACTGTGCAATGCTCCGACCACATTCATGAGGGTGATGAATGATATTTCCATCCCTTTTCTTGATTATTTTTTAATTGTGTATCTTGATGACATTCTTATTTATAGTAGGACATAGGATGATCATATGTGTCATGTTAAGAAAGTGCTTGATGTTTTGAAAAATAAAAAAATTCTATGTCAAAATGTCAAAGTCTGAATTTGGTAAAACCTCTTTGGTTTACTTGTGTCACATTGTCGGTGATGGACAATTGAAAATAGATACATCCAATATTAAAGTGATTTTAAAGTTTTATAAACCCACTAATGCCATAGATGTCTGTAGATTTTTGGGTGCAGTACATTACTGGAGAATATTCATTGCCAAATTCTTCGTCATTGCATCCCATTTCCATTATTTGACAAGTATGAAGAAAACCTTTCAATGGGTAGGAAAGTGACGGGCCTCTAAATTAGACATAAAATAAGGCCCATCTAACCTTTCTTAGGCCCATATACCTTCCTTATGCACATAAAATGATATATTAAATCTCTCCTTCTACACTTAATAATGTTTTCTTATGCTTTAATATGTTCTTAGGAAGGATTAAAGCTAGTTACATATTTTTGCCTAATATTGGTTATTTTTGTAGAATATTGTGACAATATTTGTAAAATTATACAGATTTGGAGAAGGAGATGATTTAGGGACTTGCTCCCTGCCACTGGAAGATCGAGATTGGAGAATAAATGAGCACAACATCAGGAAATTAGGGAGAAATATTGTAGAGGCTCAAGGGGATTGTTTGCCTTCCTTAACTCTTAAAGGAAGCCAAAGGATCTTCATGAGATCCCCCTCCAACAATTCGAATTTTAGAGGTATAAAATCAACTCAAGACCAAGTGCACTCAAGCCATACTTCACTTGGAGTCTCCAGCAAATCAAATTCCAAGAGGCATCCAAGCAACTGAAGACAAAGGGCACTCAATCTATATTTACTTGGAGTCAAAGTGGACTCAATCACCATTTTCAAGGGAGCTGTTGGTAGATACCCTGGAGAATAAATAGAGAAGAGCTAGAGCTAGGAGTTAGTTAGTTAGTTAGCCAGTGAATTGATTCTAGTTGCTTATTCTTCCATTCCATCCCACTTCCATTCCATTGGATTCAAATTTTTGTTGTAAAGCCATTAGGCTCTGTTAAAACTTGTATGGATGTAATAGAATGTTATTTTTTATAAAAAGAGTAGAGAGATGCCAATTTATTGATCTAGTTCTAGAGAGTTGGGCTCATGGGTTAGGGCCCAACCCATGTAACTAATCTCCTCTGTTGTTTCATGCTTTTCTTTCATGTCATTTAGCTAGTTTTTCCTCTGAGTATTTAGCTCGTTTGATGGTATTTTTATTGATGTTTTAGTTTGCTTACCATTGTCTTTTGTTGTAGATTTAATCTGCTTACCGAGTGGTAGAATAGTTGATAAACTTCATAAATTTGTGAGGAAAACCTTCCCCTCTCAACTCTGTCAATAGAGCTCAAGGAGGTTAGAAATTTCCCCACATACCAAAAATGCTTTCTCGCTTATGATTTCTTGGAAATATATTAGATCAGTGCTTGTATTTTCATGAACATATTATCTGCCTTTCTTTCATAAATAGGTAGGTTGATTGTAGGTACGGGCAGCATAGCACAGGAGAAGTTTTCTAGCACTTCCCACTTTATCTTCTATCTTCCTTCCATCTCTGTGTTATGCTCTCGAACCTTGCCCTCATGCCTCCATTCATCATTTTTTCTCTCATCGCAGTTATTGTGCTCACGTTTTAATTCATAAAAACACTTAAAACCATTCAGCATGCCTTATTCCTTTCTTTCTATTTGTCCAGACTACTTCAACACTAAACGCCTAAAAAACCATTGAAACTCCTCTTTTTCCTTTCTTCATTGAAATCCCCACTACTGTACTTCATAGATTGCAAATCATGACTTTTACCTTTTTCCTTAAGACTTACTGCCTTTGAACGCTGATTGCGATATTGCGATTGTGCTCCGCCTCCAATCCCATCGCCACGTCATCCCTATCGCAATCAAATTCCACAGTTTTTACCTTATAGCAAATCGCATCCTGTACTTTTTATTTGGTTCTGTTAACACTTACCGCTCTTTTTTCTGATTGCAATATTACGATATCGCATATTGCACTCCGTAACATTTACGACATCACAATTCGCAATTCGCAACATTTCCCTCATCGCATTTCGCCGCTTTATCTCCGTTGCATTTCACACTTTGCATTGTTTAGTGGTTTTCGTTAATACATACCGCTCTTTCTGCTGATTGCGATATCGCATTTCGCACATCGCAATGTTTACTCCATCGCACTTCGCACTTCACAGATTTTACCTTTTCACAATTCGCACTTCGCTCCCGCTCTCGAACTGTACTCCCACTTCTCCACCATTGCAATTTTCAAAACATTCCACTCCAAAAGCCTTTTCTGCACTATAATAAAGTTTTATAAGGTTTACACCCCATCTTTTCACTTCTAAGCCTCATTTCATGTGTTAAGAACTCAATCCTCTTTTAGCCCTTTTTCCCCAAACTGCAAGCAACACCTTTTAAACTTTAGTTAGATCATGAATAGTTGCATGGTTAGAAGCATGGTAGCATGGAATATAGATGATATGATAAGTTAAGTGTGGGTTATAACTAGTTTCATTCCCACCATTCCTTTTCAACAATGTAGCTTAGTTTATTTTCAGTCATTTCCTTTTTTGCAACTTAAATTAGTTTCATTCCCGTCATTTCTTTTCTACAATGCAATTTAGTTTCCTTCTTTTGTTTCCTTTCTGAAATTTAGTTTAGTTTCATTTAAGTGTGACAGACTTCACTGAGAACGCTTAGAAACAACACCCTTTCGTAAAGCGAAAGAGGATGACATGAACATAATGCATCTGATGTGTATATAGCACTGTCACCTCCAAGTTTGTATGAACCTCAGGTTAATAAAGTAAAGTAGGGCAGCCTCTGTAGTTGCAACACTCTTGGTGCAATACCAGGGCTCAACACTTTTTTGCATCGTTGTTAGGGAGGTGTCTAGTAGATGCTTTGATTTTTTTTTAGCATTCTATTTTGCTTTAATTTATTTTCATATCATTTTAGAAATTTTGAAAAAATACAAAAAAAATTATTTCATGCCTCATAGGAGTAGGGATACTCAGAAAAAATGTTCTCCAATACCGACCCGCCCCCACTTGACCACGCAATGCAGTAAGAACCACATCACCATACACTTTTGAAGGAAGAAGAGAGGGATGGATATGATGACAATGAATAATATCTTATTGGGTTTCCCGTTCAAGATATGGACATCAATGTACCTATGAATAACATCCCTCCATATTTCCTTCCCAACTTCCATGGTATGATGACAAAGGATCCAGAAATATTTCTCTTGGAATTTGAGATACTTTGTAGGTATTATGGCTACTTATCACACACTCAAAAACTGAGATTGTTTCCTACAACATTGAAGGATAGAGCTCTTAAATAGTTCATGCATCTAGGTACTAATTCAATAAGATCATGGAATGATCTATATAAAATACTATACCTACTACAAGTTATCATTCATAAGCATTCAAAACATTTTAAAATATTTATTTTTTGTAAGAAAAGGTGCATGATTTTTTTAAATGGTTATTTGCATTATATTCCTGGGAATTGTGATTCGTTGGATGTTCTCTTTGAAGGTACAAGATACTTACAACATCCATGGTTATATTTTTAATATAAGTCTCTTCGTATAGTGGTTCCTACAATATTTTTTTGAAAATTTTACAAACTATAATATCGAGGACAAAACAGTAAGCTCAAGAGAGCAGTTATTACATTAAAGGCAAGGATATCTACCATAGACAGTGAAGCAGTGAAGTACATGTAATGCCCCTACCTAAATTATTTTGTAACAAGATTTGTTTCTACATTTTGGGGGTAATTTATGGTGAAGAAGGGGCACATTTGATTTTTTATAGAAGACTTAGGAGTTAGAGGCAATCTAATTTAATTTAATTTTGTTTTGTTAATGTTATGTGGAGACCTCCCACATGAGAAATACGCACTCCCCAAGCCAACCATTCAAAATGCATGAGAGGGAAGAAAAGGCTAGAAGAAAGGCTCCATTAAACTTATACAAGGAAGGAATCACACTTCATTTGGTATTCCTGGCATATCAAATTTCATTATGTTGCTCGAGTTGTTTATCCGGGCCACTTACTCTTTAGCAATATTTTAACAAGCGGAGAAATCACTCGTTCTTAGGGGAACTGCGAGTGCCACCTTAGATATTTTCATCCATTATCATCCAAATGAGATTTGTAAAGTGATATTTCCAGCATTGTATTCAGTTTTCCCCAGCGGTTAGTATTTCTGGAAAACACAGTAGTGGATCTAGTGTGGCCATTGCAACGTTATTTGGGAGGGCTATTGCAGGGAGAAATTAGGAGAAGAAGGCTCAATATATATTGTTTTCTATTGGGTGAGTTTGAAGTGGAAAAAATATTTAGGAGTGATTTTGCGGACTCTGGGGCCAGTGCAGAATAAAGAAACTAAGCATACATGGGAGATAGAGTCTCAGCCATTGGAGCTATTTCTTGCTGAGAGAAATAAGGGAAGTATTGGTGGAGTTGATTTCTAATTTTCAGGAGTGTTTGGGGAGGATTTTGTTGGTGCTTTGAAAGAAAATGTGCTTCAGCAGCTATTGGAGAGTGTAGATATTTTGGGGGTCAATTGTGGAAGGTCAAAACCAAGCCAATTTTTTTTTGGGTTTTTCTTAGTTTTTGACAAAGAAATAAGAAATAATTTTGCAAAATTTTCTAAGCACCATAGTTGTGGTTTTCAGCCATATCTTTGCAATATACATTGTATATTTGCTAAGGCAGTGCAGAGCAGTAGTGGGACAACTTTTGGGTTATCATTGCTTCACCTGGGAATTGCACTGCTTCCCAAAAAGGAAATCCTACGTGCATTCCTTCCATATATTTTTACTCTTGCACAAATTTATAATAAAATGGCTTAGATGCTTCCATATTTCTTATTATTTTGTATGTTTACTATTTTTTTTTTAAATTTCAGTGGTGTAATTTTATATTTTCTTACATGTCACTAATTTTCCTATTTTGGAACACTACAATGGTATTAAAGCATGATCTTTGCCCAACTGTGGATAACCAGTAAGATCATGGAAGATGCGGGTATGTGGGCATAGTAACGGGTGAAACCATAAACAAACCCATGCGTTAAGAGAAATTAATTATGTAGAAATTCTAGAGTGGAATCCATTAGGACAATGACAGGTTGGCTCAGTTGAGGATGGTGAATTACCAAACCCATCCTCATCCTTATAGAAGAGAAACTAGAGGTACACAAACCGTGGGGGTGTAACCATCTACACCATGTCGGGTAAATCGAAAGACTTAGGACACCATATATTCTCAAAATGAGCAGACATGACAGTAACATTTAGAGTGTGAGACTAGGAGGAACTTTTGTTTGTCGACATATGGATATAAATATGAGCGGCGTGAGGAGGAGATTAAGCATGAGGTAGAGGACATGTGGCAGTGTCAGGAGCAGATTGGTATACCCAGTGTGGCACGGGAGTCACCATTATTGGAGGCATCTTTGATAGCACCAGTTGATATCTTGGGGGAGAGAGTAGAACATACACCCATAGGGTCATCCATTGATGCAGTGCCAAGAGACACAAACATGTCCACCATTGAGCAGGTGGCATCCATTGTTGAGGTATCCAGGGTCGTGACTGATTTTTCAAGTGATAACAATACATGACATGATGACGAGGTTTCGAGAGACATCACGACCCTTGATGAGGTGATGATAGGTATAGAGGCACCTAGATATACGACAGATTTGTGGGATGAAAATCACCTACAACAACATGGAGAGCATATAGAGAGGCATGAGATAGTAATGGAGGGGAAGTATGTGACTCATGCTGAGCCCATGGCGAGGAGGACGAGTAGTATTCTTTGGGACTAACCACTAACTTAGAGCAGATAGATGCACAGACCATCAACAAAGTCATAATACTTCCACTTAGTAGCTCTCTCCATATTTATAGACTACCTTTGCACCACACAGAGAGAGAGATGCACAGACCCCCGGAAAAATTTTATGTGTTGGTGAGGATGGTGAGTTGAGACAACATGAGTTATGTGGGGTGCAACACTCATAGGATGGAGGTATTTTTCTCTGTGTTGGAGTTTGTACATTCGATCCCTCTCTTGGGGTTGGATGGCGACTTCTTATGAGTTGGTACTTGGTGGAGTGGGATAGACTCATGGAGATGGTCGTAGTCTTGAGGGAAGCTCACTGGGAGTTCTCAAACATCAAGGGTACTCGAGGCCCAAGTTCACATTTGGATCTAGGCAGGGCTTCCTATCTGATAACAAACATCTGGGATGGCTACGACATTAACAAGGTATTCAAATTAATGCTTGAGTGCAAGAATTCCATAAGTGAGTTCTAGTTAGCGGTAGTGGTTAGGTGGTTTGTGAGAAGAATCCGCTGGTTTTTTTGGCATGTTGGTTGTGCATAGGGGTGCAAGATGATTAGAATTCTCTAGCAGGAGGTGGTTATAGGAGGTGGCATGGGTAAGCCACTGGACCAGATATTATGTTAGCATAAAATATTTTGGAAGGTGTACAAAAAATGATTTACTTAAGCCATGAGTGACTAATGGCCCTAACAACAGATATGGTCGTTTAATTCCTGAGATCTGCAAAAGAAAGTTAGAAAAAACCTGCAAAATAATAGATCTATGTAGAAAAATATGTTTTAAAAAATGATTAACTAGTGTAAACAACCCCAAACCATGCACAAAGAAAATTAGAAGAATGATTGTTTTATTAAAATTTCACACATGATGAGGGAAACTCGTATAAACGTTACAGGTCCCCCTAAAATGGGAATTTTCCTTTGGTTATACTTTATACCTTAGTTCTATGGATCTCTCTCTCTCTGATGTATGAAACATAAAAAGTATGTGTTGAACCGTGATGGGAGCTCAATGGAAAAAAGAAAATAATAAGGATGATGACAAATGACGATGGTGAGGAATTGATGGAAAACCATCTTATTTATAACAAAATATTGGGTTATTCTCAAAAATGGAAAATAATAAAATATTATTAACCAAAATCTAGATCTAACCGCTTGGAATATTTTATTGAATTTTTTGGAGAGGGAAAATATATTTAAATTGGTTAAATACCTTTATTTAGAAATAATAAATATACAAATGATTTATTTATTATTTGAAGGAAATTGTTAAGGAAAAATAAACAAATAATGATTTTCTTAATCATTCCTAGGTGATTTAGTCAAATTTGACAAGGAATATTAACTAAATAATGATTTAATTAATTATTCCTAGAGAAAAATCAAATAAATAATGATTTATTTAATTTTTTCTCATGATTGAGTCAAATATGACAAGGAATATTTATTAAATAATGACTTAATAATTATTCCCAAAGGAAAATTAAATAAATAATGATTTATTTAGTTATTCTTCATGTGGTTTCTAATTTTAACCAGAAATAATTTAATAAAATATGGTTTGTCAAATTATTTCCTATAGTGAAAGTAATTTTACTATGATAAATGTGTTGTTACAAGGTGTATTTCGATCCACCTAGTTAGAAATGGCTAGGTGATAACATATTTCCCCCAATGTATGAGTTTTAGGATAAAATCGTATGACCAAAATACGTTGTAAGAACACAATCAGTAGACACCGAAGGGGAGTCAGAGAGAGAGAGAGACATAGCTGAAGCAAAGTGAGGAAGGACAAAAATAGAGGGGGCGAGACCCATTAACTGATATATGTCTCCTTTTATGTTGGAGTACATGGTCTCAATGAGGTGGGGGAGGCATACCAATACCCGTTGAGATAAATGATTACAAAGAATAATGATGAGCCTAGAAATGTGGGACTAAGCTACAAAGTACATGATATACAATACATGACATGTTGGCATCAATGGGCTAGAAAATAATACAATGAATTCCATATACATAATGCACCTGGAAGACATAGGTCAGGTCTGAATAAAATAAAATCATAGTACATGAGACATTATGCCCCTCTATGTAGCATGGGTAGGTGGGACCACAACCAAAGGATCCCTACTAAATAGGAAATGGCTTTGAAGATCTAAATGGACCATATGAATGAGACATTCATGCTATGTGCGTTGCAAACGGTCAGATCTGAAGCCATCAAATATCCGAAACTACATCCAAGGCTGAATCATATGATGTGGATTCATCCGGAAATGTGGTGGTCAACCTAAAGAGGCACACCCTCATTAGGTCTGAAACATCTCCCACACACTTGGGAATCGTTGGTACAATCTGATGGATCACCGAACCATCAAGTGTAGAATTCGTAATCATGTGATAATGAGTTGGATTCAACCACGTAAGAAACAATTAAGTCAAAGGACAATGATTTTTCCCTTTGCTTTATTCGAGGCACTTAACAATAATGAAAGGTGGAACCAAGGTACACCACCATCTAGACAGTTATTCTGGAATGAATTTGCTGAATTCAACAGAAGAGGGGTTGCCATAGCTAAGGAAATAAGTAATACTCAACTAAGGCATGAGGGATTAGATGGAAGTAACTAATGGAATGACACCAGGGATAATGATGGAAGGATGGAAATTAAGAGGTAGAGAGACCAATTCCATTTTCAGAGCATAAAATGCATGGTTGACATGCCAGCGACTAATTTGATCCTGGAGGGGATGATGACAAACAGTAGATATGGAGGCCAAAAACAGGAAAAACAGAATGAATGTGGCACAAAGATGGATGGAATACTGTAATGGGACATAATGGGACTCATAAATGACTCCATGAATGCAAGGACGACTCATATCAAATGTTATGAACAAGGGTGACTCAATGATGTTGCAACACAAGATAAACTCAGGAGGACCATAAAAAACATGATAAAATAATGGTTACCCATGATGAAAATAAACACATGAGGTGACAAGTGCCAAGGAAAAGTGGTACCGAAGTACAAGAGGCTCATATGAGGAAATTTGGTTTAAATTGGTGATAGAGTGAAACTTCATGGAAAAAATGGCTTCCACGTGAAGTCTCAAATTACCGAAAACAAATAAAGACCATTTGTAGTACTCGCTGAGAGATTTCCAATGGTGTTGTTAATTTGTCAAATTCAGCTACATTTTGGTCACAATGGGTGATGAAAAAGCTGGGGTTTTTACTATAAAGGGGATTTTTCCCTCCAATTTCAATTCATTTGCTAAGTGAGCTCTTGTGAATTTGGAGAGGATGAGTAGAAGGCCCTAAATCTTGTGAATATCATAGCAGAAAAATTTACCATTGGAATCAAGATCTACGACTTTCAGGTTGGTGACCGTACTTGTCTAAAAATGGCCTTAATGCTTCTTGAAATAATGGTTCTTGGTGAAGAACCAAGGTAAGAAAGAAAAACATGAATGAACTATTAGAGAAGGTCTAGGATCATCCCCACCCACCTAGTCAAACATGGGGACTGGCTAGTAAGTGTGACATCACATAGAATGAATATTTGAAGATATGGTATCAAGTATCTACGATATGTGATGTGTATATAGCTCGTCGGAGAGGCCGATAGGAAAAAATGTCTAAGTAATGTAAGGACAATCGGCGATACCTAGATCATTGCAGTCTAGGCTGAGACTTATGTAAATCACATGAGAAACTATCCAAAGGCCATCATGCCCCCAAGCATGGGATACTGACCCTAAGAATATATGATGGAGGGGAGTGATTTGTTATGCAAAGGTGGGAATGATGCCCCTAGCTAGAGGAGTTTCTGGAGCACTATTGTTGATGTGATGGTCATGCAAAGGGCATGACCATTACGATCAGTTACTTGGAGAGGTTAGATACATGGGTTGTAGCCGTAGCAGTGATGCGGATCTTTGGTTGTTGGGTGTGGAGCCTGATCATCTTCTTTATTTTGTATCACAACTTTGGACCCATGTTCTTAAAGGGGCGAAAATGCCACCTATAATTAAATGCTACCTAGGGGCTCCAGGGTGGGCCAGATCTGACTTTATGGAGCCCCCCGACCCCCCCCCCCGGTGGCGGGGGGTTTCGGGGGCAGCCTACCAAAGCTAAAAACATACATAAAATTTCCTTGTAAAAGTATTGTAATTTATAGTTAATCTAGGTCATTCATTAGACGGATGATCTAATGGTAGAGGTCATGTTTAATTTAGGGTTTTTTTTCCCTAGAAGGAAACCCCTCGTTTTGTATGAGGGTATTGTATTTCGGTTTTTTATTGTATGTGTATTCTCAGAGAAAGAAAAATATAGGGAGACTGTAAAAGAGAACAGAGGATATTACAGTGGAAATATTGTAGGTTGTATCTCTTCATTTTGCTAAATAATATAAAGGAAGTAATGGCTATTTGGGGTGGACGTAGCCCAAATTGGGCTAGCCACGTATAACTATGTCTCTCTTGTTTTATATGTTTTTTGTGTTTTTGTTTCCGCATATTTTATGTGTTGCATTTCTCTGTAATATATAATTTTTCTAATATTTGCAGCCATGATTTTCATCACACCATTAAAGGTTAGATGATGTTGGTAGAGACTGTTTTGGGAGGGACCTACTATTGTTGTTCCCATATCATGTTCTCATCAGTGAAACTATATTTGATACTATGCAGGTGACGATTCAATGAAAAATTTTCATTTGGGATAGGTTTATGCTCCTTATTCTTTGAGAAGATCCTGACAATCCATCCATATGTGCATATTTGGGATGGGGGCCCACATGAGCCTAGGATGTGATGCTAGGGTAGCTACTATGATGAGGAGGACGACGGGGAGTCAGATGAGTGTTCCGAACGCAGTTTTTTTCTCATTGGGATCATATGCCTCTCTACATAGATGACTATCCATACAGTGGTATGAATTTTTAGGGTGATCCTAACTTTCCAATTCTGCTAGGAAAAGCGTGGGGTCCAGATGGTAAGTGAAAGTTATTATTTCGGTTGCATGTAAATTTTTTAGAATATGTATATGGTAGTGATTATTAAACTTATGGTATGTGGATATAGCACTGATAAAACTGGCAGGATATGCAGGACGAGCCGCGAAACCTGAGGTGGGAGATCAGTGTGGTTCGACATCACAACAGAGACTTGAGTATGAGGATCTATTGGAGGACCTCGGCTGAAGTTTCGATGTAGTATTAACTGGAGTGATAAAGTGTGATTGGTGTGACTTAGAGGATCGGTATACATATGAGTGTACTGGTCTTTCCTCAAAGTGGCGAGGCATCATGCGACACATAACAATGTTTAGCCAAGTAGTTTGAGATCTACGAGCTGGCGGTGTGGAGCCATTGGCTTGAGAGACTCTAGATAGTGATTACAGATAGGGACATGTGGGTCCCCCATTTTTAGTGTTGTAACATGCTATGGGCATGTCACATGTATTTAGTTTAGTGGACTTAAACACTTATGTTTTTGTGTGATGAGACATAATATGGTTATGCATCTTTTTTAATATATGACAAGATTGTGGTTCGCCATTTGCTTATTGTATGGGTGTCTTCCTGTGGGAAAAATGGATAGATACAGTTAGAGAAAGGAAATAGTGGATTACCAATATCATTTGGAACTTCATATATAAATCAAATGGACTAAATTTTTGGGTTTCCATACATGGTGTCATTATACCAAAGAGTGGCTTCGGCTATAATGAATTAGTGCTCACCTAGAACACATTGTGGTTGGTCAACAAAAATGTCTATGGGTCTGGATTATTGATTTAAGATGAAGGAAAGATTAAGTGGATCATCCCAAGAGTGACCTAAAGTGATATGAGACTCTAGAGGTTCTTCTAAGGGGTTGTAGAACCAATCGACCTCACTATGGATGAAGTCGTTTGACTCCACAACATATTGGTGATGGTTTTGTTGTGGAAGGAAGTATGCACGATGGTCCATATCATCTGAAGGATAATCAGGGGTGTTCATGGATTCCATGATGTCTTCATCTGAATGGAAGATGGGATAATTGAAGGAAGCGAGACCACATGATGTGGTGGAGATACATGGAACATCATCATGAGAGATATGGTTCACATATGCATCATCACTAGGGGTAGACAAAGAGAAAGTAGATGAAACATATACTGATGTTGAGATCAGGGTTTTTGACAAGGGAAGTTTGAGAGAAGCGTTGTAGGGAATCCTAGTGGGGTTCTCCTTCAAGAATATCATGGATGATGACATCTATAGAATAGCGACTGTGTGGTCTGTCATCTCAACTTGGGGGGGGGATCACAATGGGTGCATTAGAGTCATTTGGTTCTGATGTATTGGTGGGACAAGAACTCACAAGTAGAGGGGTTGATGATCCACTACAAGTGGCCTCTAGTTTATGAATCATGTGAAGGGTATCGCAAAAATCATCGAGACGAGGACAATATGAGACTAGTGGACATATTTATTGCACAAATTGCATGGGTGCTTTGTGCATAATGGTTTTTTTTTCTTGATTGAATCAGGTGAGGTAACAGGAGCTAAACGATGTTAGAGTCATGAAATGTATCATTGACCAAAAATTTATATGACAGAGCTAAGGACAGTTATTAGTGGAATTCCTAACAACATCACAAAAATCACATGGTGGATTAGGCTTTGGAGGCTTAGGTGGAGCTGGAGTTATTTTGAGAGCTTGGTCCTTAAATTCCTTATTCCCCCCCCCCCCCCTCACTTGATATTTTCGCAACATGAGTGGGCTCGTGTTTAGGTTGTTGTTGGATGAAAGAAATGGAAGGGGTCATAGGGAATAGTTTGACCGGAGTCAAAGAAAAATATGGTTTAAGTTGATCTTCTGGAGTGTTTTTTGGGGTATCGAAGTACCAGACTAAGATCCCCAGGGTCATATTTGGTAAAATCAATGTAGCCATAATAAGAACATAAAATATTTCACGTGGAGGAAATAAAAATATTATTTGATGTGCAGGATAATGGATTAGTGGAACGACTCCCATATGGTTAAGGCCTGGGGGAACAATTCTTGGTTGAAAATGAGAACAAGAGATATTAGCATATGTAGAAGGTCCTTGAGGAGTTGATCATATATTTTGGGTTGAGTGGGGGGAAGCAAATTATGAAGGCGTTGGCTACTGGGTAGGTGTACCAGACCACTTGTGAGCAGCCCATGACACTTGCAACATGCAAACATTGGATGATTTAGGATCAAAACAGGTAGGAGGTAGACCATAATATGCACCAAAAAATATGGAATCTTTATAATCTCCTACAAATACATTGGTGAGAGGCGAGATAGGTCAATTTTTAGTCATCTACGAGATGGTATACTGGAGTGATGTATGATATTTAGGATCATAATATGTCAATTGATCAACAGTGATGATATTTCCATTATGGGGGAATCACATATTACGGTGAACCACATATCTGAAAGTTGAAATTGCATAGGTATAGCTATGACCAAAAATATTGTGATCACAATCCCCTCTACGGATAGAGGTGATCTCTCTAGCCCTAGAGTGGGTCTAGCAACATACAAGACTATATAATGGACACTTTCTTAGTAAATATTCAAAGAAGGATGAGAAAGGGAAAAGGACCTACCTCTTCCTGATGTTATGCTAAAACATTTGATGAAGGCCATGATCCATAATACCTGAGGCTCGATTGTCACTACTTGTGGAATTTGAATACCTGCAGTAGATCAAGAGACAAAAACAAACATGATCCAATAAAAATCATACATTGAGCATCTACTACCTAACAGATCAAGGATCATTAGGCTACTTGTATGGATATCCAAACAAATATAGAAAGTGAAGCATGAGATGTATTATTGATAATACAAAAGAGGAAGCTTACAAATGTGGCCTTGATTTTGGAGGACTCCCTTTGGTGTAGTCTGAGTCCAAACTAAGGCTCTTCAATCAATCCTTCTCTTGAATGGAAATTTAGGAATTAACACAAAATAAGGATACAAAGGATTAATGATCAAACCAACCCAATAATGACCAACCAGTAGTGGAGGGTTGGGGATAAATTTATAGGAAGAGAAAGGGAGTTAGGAGCCCATGAAAGAAGGAGGAAAGCCCACTTCTCAAGGGATAATCCCCTGTTGATAAGATCAAGAGCTCCAAATGAGAGACCTTGATCATATCTCCACCAAAAAATATCCATCTCATCATCTTGAAACCCTCTAGAGATCGAAGCTTCTCCTCCTTTTGAGGAAACACTACGAGAAAGGGTTCAACGTAGTTTTTCCAATAAGAAGAGAACTAAATTTAGTAGGCTAGAATGTGTAACCAACAATTAGTATGGGAAGATAACTGGAGAAAATCACTGACCCAGAAATTTAAGGTTTAAGTTAAACTTCTTCAAAAATTATTTAAGGAAGCTTTATTTTAGTCTTCAAAGGATATCTTGATGTATTTTTCCAAGATGGATTTACTACACAATATTCATCATAGGGCACTTTAGGATCAAGCATGGGAAGTGAACAGGGTGAAAAATTATTCTGTAATAGATGCCCCCTAAATCATGAAGGCAGAACCTGAAGTGATGGGTGAAATGCTTTAGGAACCAAGGCAAGGACTCAGAAAACTGCCAGGAAACCTACAAAATCATACATATTAAAATATATGACATCTTTGATATGATTATGCCTATATCACTGAATAGGAATCAAATAACAAATGAACCATGACATGGTCACAACCATCTATCTTAAAGAGATCATGGAAATGGATCCACGGTATGGTTGCATCCATCCGTAGAGAAAGGATAATGTCTACAAACATGAAGTATCAATAACTCCATGCAACCTATATAATAATAGATGGTATCCAAGTTCTTCGTCACAATCTCGATATACACATTGTATGAATATAACCATGTGAATAGATGTGATAATGTTGAACATGGTATAAACCAACTAATTACCCATTAATGATGAAAACTGTTAACATGGACGATAGATACCACTAATAATGACAATGGCCCTCAAGGTACAACAACACAATATACAAGTGTGAATAAATGTGTTGAAGTCAAACACTTGAAGAATCCTCTGATTGAAGGCTAATGAGGTGAACCTGTCATCGAATGCAAAGAACTTTCCATTGAGGCATTAAAGCTCTAAGGTACTGAAAAGGAGTTTCTAAATCATCTTCCTAGATAATGAGTTGAAGTCAAAGGGAAGTGATTCGTCAAAGGAGGGCCATGATGATCCACACATCATCGACATGAAACAAAGGATTTCTCAATATAATAGGAGTGATTTAGGATTGTTGCAAAGAGGATCAAATGAGAAGAGGATGTTTCACTTTGATGAAAAGGAATTCTCTTGAACATATCGGTGACATGACTCTGGAGCATGGAAACATTTGACTCAAAATGGGACTAGAGGTAATGATGAGAAAAATGATGATCGAATACGAGGAAAATGGATTTCTCAAACACATGAAGGAAAGTGATGAAAAAAGGATATCCCCAACCCAACATGAAATACAAATGAGTGCCATCTTCAAGAGCAGCATGTTTCCTAATACATAGGATATTCCACTTTCAATTTTCCCTTGTTATTGCTAATGAGTACCTCTTTATTTTTTATAGCCAACGTGAAGAGGATAGCATAGGTTGAGGGTGTAACTTCATTGTTTGAATGAATCCATCCTAGTAATTTTCATGAGATCTAGGAAGGAAGAGCTCAATCTCTTCATGGTTACAATTCTTTCATCATTTATTTTTTTACGAGTCCGGTGGAAGAATAACCTAGTGTATTGTCATGTTTAGGGATTTTGAAAATGAAACAAAAAAAAAATCCATTATATCCCTTTTTGTAAATCATCCCACGGATTCGAAAAGGGAGAAAACACTATCGAAGAGAACCTCTTGACCATGTTTGATCAAGGTATTCATTTTTCATAAATAGTTTATCCTAGCCAGAAAAAGGGGTAAACATAGACTGAGACCACATCAATTCATTTACTTTAAGGAGTTTGAAATGAAAAGTACTCGAAAATATTTTAATTTTTTGAGAGTCAGAAAAGAGCTAAAATATGACCCTATGGGGTTCCTTTTTTGTTTATTTTTTGAGAGTCGAAAAAAGAAATAAAATAGAACTCATTTCATCGATAAAAAATGATCGACGTTACCATAAGAGATCATGTTGCTGCAAAAATAACAACAAATATTACCGATATCGAGAAAAATAATAAAATATTGGTCAAAATATCTTCAAAAATATATAAATAGAAAAAAGTAAATCATTTTTACCATTCTACTTCGAGTGAATTGGAGAAGCACATTTTGCCCAATTTTCTCCTAATTTTCAGACTAGTGGTGCGATCGATCGAGGGCACCATTCGAAAATGTGTTAACGGCAGGTAAGAGCCCTATCTTTTCTCTTCAATTTGATTCCATTTTAAAGCCATATAGATTATAAATTTTAGTGTTAAGGAAGGATTTTCAAATTTTAATATCAGGGGCAATCAGCGAGGGTTCGAGCTATAGGACTCACGTCGATTGCCCATAGCTCGTTAGGCTAGTGCGTCATCAATGCCTTTTTAATTCTGACAAGCGTGCTGAGTGCAAAGTAGAAGATAAAACATGAAAATTTCATTTTTAATGATTAATTTCCAATTTTACTCGAATGAATTTATAAAATAATAGTGGAAAATTTCGAGCATTCTCCCTATGGTTTTACACAAATTTCGAGCAGGAGCACTCGTTGGATGCATAATTTGATTCCTCATCCAAGGTGCATGTTATGAAAAAAGATCCAAAAATAGAAGAAAAGAGAGGTCAACGCCATATAAATAAGCCACTTCGAGGGTGAAACATCCTTTACATTACATAAATGAACAATTATTGGATGATTCAAATGAAAAAACCTCCTTTCTACATATAGGATTCCATGGGGTCACGGTATAATCCTAGCTGACCTAACAATAATATGTAAGGTCAAAACAATAACAATATTGGGGTTTTATGGGGCACAATAATAACAATATGTGGACTAGAGGGGTATAAAAATAAGAATAAGGGGGGCTACACTAACACAATAAGGGACTACATTAGTAATATAGGGACCTAACATGCCCCTCTCCTTCAAACAAGTGTTGTCCTCAACACTTGATTATTTCCTGATGCTTCTGTATAAAATTATCATCCTTCTATGTGGAATATTCAATGGGTAAGTTCTTCCACTTGCTCAGATACTCTGAAATTGATCGATTTCATATTTTTTAAGTTCTTGTTTCTGTGACTTTTTCAGAACTTCTTTCATTGCAATGTTGATCTTCCTGTTGTTACATTTGATTCTACACCAAAGTTAGGTTATCCTTTAAGAGTTGGAGAACTTGTTGTTAATGCTCGAAGTGATATTCCACTACTATATCATCCATATTAGCTTCCATTTGATCCTTCAAACCGTCCAACCTAGCTTCCACACTTTTCTTCAAAATTTCCATTTCATTTTTTGTTGCTCTTTGCGAGAATGAAATTTAGTGCACTTGCTCTTGTAATTTTGATATATAATGTTGTACTTCCTCCCCTTCATGAGTCATAGTAGAGTATTCTAAGGGCTAAATGGGTGTTGAATTATTTCTATAGGGAATTTTATAACCCAATACTGGTATCTATGCTTCAATATTCCCTTGGAATCACTTCAAATTTATTTTTCAAACAAGACTTATGCAATTCCAAAAAACAAATACACACCTTTTCCTTGATTTTGAGGAGCTCAATATTGAAACTGATGTATCTCTGTAATTTCATATCCCTAATATTTTATATTTGGTCTTGTATTAGCCCTTTGAATCTTCTTTCCAGTGCCACAGGTCTGACCTAATTTGGATTCTTCAAGGCAAAGTTATGACAAATCTCCCACAATGACCTAATTGTGGATTGGTTCAATAGGGCAAACTTGTATGGCGTGCCATGTGTAAATTTTTCCTCCTTCGGCTCTGAAATTGATAAACATGAAACTACATTCGATGTAATTTTTTCCCCTTTTTACAAAATGCCATTTTGATTCTCACAGAGACAGTTATCATGATTTTTCCAAGGTCACCTCTTTTAGATGAAATTCAGGAGCCTGCAAAAACCCTAACTTCCACAGATCATATCTTCGAAAATACTGTGAAACAAGATTTAAATTTTTTACACTAAATTCCTCAAGATTTTTGTTTCTCATGGTAAAAGTGTCAGCTTCTAAAACTTTGTAGAAAAAACGTTATAGTGAAAATTCCATGATCACCTGTTTGGAGCAGTGAAACCCTAGAATCCAAATCTCTGATACCAAATTTTATTAAACCAACACCAAAAATAGAAGAAAAGAGAGATCAACACCACAGAAATAAGCCACTTCGAGGTAGAAACATCCTTTACATTACATAAATGAACAATTCTTAGATGTTTCAAATGAAAAAACCTCCTTTCTATATATAGGACTCCATGGGGTCACAATATAATCCTAGTTGACCTAACACTAATAATGTAAGGGCATAACAATAATAATATTTGGGTTTTATGGGGAAAAATAATAAAAATATGGGGACTATAGGGGTATAAAAATAACAACAAGGGGGGCTACACTAACACAATAAAGGACTACATAACTAATATATGGACCTAACACCCATGTTGCATAGTTTCCTAGACCCTGCTACACGAAAAGTGAGAAATACATGTAAAACATGATTACAATCATATTTTCATGTATTTCTCATTTTTCATGTAGCAGGGCGCATTGAAAGTATGCAACATGGGTACTCCCTAGATGAGGAATTAAAATTTTCATCCAACAAGTACTCCTGCTTGAAATTTGAGTAAGACCTTAGGGAGATAAGTTGAAAATACAAGTTGAAAAATTAGTTTTATTATTTTATTATTTTTTAATCTTTTTAATTTTTTACCCCAAAAATGGGAATCTTCCCCCATGGTATACACCATCATGTCTAATCCTATTGGTTCTTATAAATTTTATTTTGGTTGTACATTTTTCTTAGGAGCCCCATTTTAGACCTCAAAAGTTCTCTAATGGTTTTCCAAGTGTCTTCAGTGAAGATGGTGATTGAATGGAAAGAGAGCGGTCATGAGGTAGAAGACCACAAAACCATCCAAGGCTCGATTTACATAAATGCGTTGAGAAGTTGCAGATTCCTCATGTTTTTCCAAATCTCAAGAGTTAGAGCTTAGCTAGTGGTCTTAGAGTATCTCATCGGGATATGACATCAATCACCAAATTTTCATTATTGGGGATAAAGAGCTTGAAATATGAAATTCAGAGATCTACTTCATAATAGGATTTTATAGGAGAGGGTAGAAGATTCAACTCTCTAGAGATCCTAATAGAGGAGAGAGCACTAGAACGCTCATCTAGAGACATTTTCCAAGTGCTAGAAAGACTATGAGTGGAAAAGTGGATATCAAAACCATCACCAATCTACCTCTAAGGAAAAATTTACACTATATGGCCCATGTAGTTGGGGCCCATGAATTGCATGAGGAAATGAAGGCCAAATTCCAATACATTATAGATTTCCTTGCTCCCACAATGTTCAATTAGTGCGAGGGGTTGTTGGCTAACATGAAGAAGCAACTAACGAAGTGAAAAACAAGATGCCTGAAACAATTCAAATATGGATCCATCCTGGTCACTTTACTTTTGGAGAGAGTGTCATTTTTTCATTACTAGTGGCTTTAGGTATATGATCCAGCCCTGAGAGATCTAAGGCTACTAAGATGGTGCAAGATTCTGCCCTGCCAGGGAGGAGGTCAACAGATGCACTTCCCTACATCATTTACCAGTTGTCTACGACACCAAATGACGAATATGCATATGCCAGCACTGATTTCAGAGGATACCCAGATCTACCTCTTCCGCCAGGTGCAGAGTGGTCTGATGCAAGTAAAAAATTGTTTTTGGATTTTTTATGTTTTAATGTTTTTGTTATGTATTATGAGACCTAAACTTATGATTATTTTACAGATGATGGACTCGAGAGACCAGCAAGTATGTCTCCATTTTTGAAAAGGGTGGAATGCCAAATCAAGGTTGCTCCTTATAAGGAGGGAGGAGAGCCACTAGCAGAGATCAATCGTAACCTAGTAGGCCTAACTAGAAGCATACGATAATACACAAATTTTGATGATATCCCACTACATTCTCATATGCATGTTGTGGGAGTCATAGGAAGACTGTGTCATTTAGTCTAGCAAGTTATTTGAACAGCCACAAGCTATCACGAGCACCATGTGGGAAGATAACAACCTTTAGTTTATGTTTTGCACTTATGTAGGCTCATAGAGCCATTATGTCATAGAACACATATTTTTGAGATTTTTATGTAACAAATTCTTTCTTATGTTACTAAGTGTTCTTATATCATGACGATGTGTTTAGTTCTTACATATGATGCAAATGTCAATCTAAAACATAATTTTCTAATGTATCTGTTAATTTTTTTGAATTGTGTGCAATGTGTTGATATGTAATGTAATAAAATTTCTTTCCAGTAATCGAACATGTAAATACATGTGAAAAATATGAGGTTGTCTTACTGAATAATGTCCATTTAAAGTAACACAATGAGTTGTGAGTCTAGCTTCACGACTAAGTCTTTGATACCGAGAGAAATTTCATCTGATAATAGTTCGATGACCACACTATATTCGACAATATCATTAGTTGTTTGGCCCAGACAAATACCCTTTAAATTGACCTACTCGCCATCATGGGAAAAGAGTCACCATGCTGTGGATGATAATTTCTATGTGCTACATCAAGCACCATCATCAAAACCAACATAGTGGTTCGATGGCATCTGCAAACCAAATGGAACATAAGGTAACCAGAGGAAACACGTCTACAAAAAAAACAATCACACCAAAAAAATTAAAAGCACACTAATTTACACAGTACAATACTTATGATTAATCATAATAATTCTCTACATAAAGCCCGTTTTGAGGATCAGTGAATTGATTACCCCCATATTCCACTAGCTCATAGGCATCTTTTTCTAATACATGTTGAATAATGTAGGGCCCATGCCACATTGGCTCGAGCTTCCCGACCCCTAGTTTATCATAGGCTTCATCACAAAGCCAGGCCATGTCACCTTCAGAGAAAACACGAGGAGTGACAAAATTATCATATTCAGCTTTAACTCGTTTTGTTTTTTCATCAATGACTAAAGTAGTGATTCATCGAGTCCCAACAAGACACTCGAGATAAAGCATGTGTTCCTCTTCTGGCGAAGTACTAGGAAGTAGTTTGATAGCTAGCCTCAGAGAATGGATTTCACACTCAATTGAAAGTGTAGCTTCTAGACCATACACTAGTAGAAATGGTGTAAATCTAGTAGTGGTCTTAGCAGAAGTTCAGAAAGCCGACAACACTCAGAATAGAATGAGGTGATAGTCTCTTTTATGTCTCCCAATGGTTCGTTGAAGCCTTTTTATTAGAATTTTTTTAACAACTTCGACTTGGACAATGGCTTGTGGATAATACATATTGGACCTATCATGGCATAGACCCAACTATGCAGTAAGCTCTGTCGTCATGTGATTGCGATAGTGGAAGCCATGGTTAGTGATAATGGCTTTTAGGACACAAAACTGAGTTATGGCATGGTTGAAAAGGAATTGTGTCATAGTCTTACCTTCATTATCATATGTAGGAATAGCCTGCACCCATTTTGTAAAAAATCAATGACAATGATAATATAACCATGCCCCCCCCCCCTCTGGCCGAGTGAGGGTTACATGTCATCAAATCTATCCCCCATTTTTAAAATGGCCCGAAAGTCACAAATGTGTGCAAGGGTGTGGGTGGGGCGCATTCTCTTCAAGAATAGATTTGGAAATCAAGAAATTTGTGGACGGTAAGAATGAAATAT
Organism: Pinus albicaulis; assembly: GCA_034641835.2. Taxonomy (NCBI): domain Eukaryota; kingdom Viridiplantae; phylum Streptophyta; class Pinopsida; order Pinales; family Pinaceae; genus Pinus; species Pinus albicaulis. Next base: position 843,126,605 of record CM076575.1, read on the forward strand.
TTAAAAATAGATAGAAAAATATCGTGCATGAAGGATTTTCTTAGTGGTAGAATAACCAAAAATATGACCACTACAGGGCCCAGAGTGGAAGTCATTAGGGATATTTTTAGCTTCTTAGAGATTTAATCATTGGTGGAGGACATAATTCACACTAGTGGGATACAAAGTATCTCTAATGATGTTGTATGGTTGGGATTGGTGACGAATCTATCACCTCTTGGAGGGAGATAGCTTCGGGCGGAATTTGGGGTTGTTGATAAACAATTTAACCTGAAGTAGAGTGACCACCTGGTAGAGTGGTTCCTGTGAAAGTACTTGCTGTTTTTTAAAGAAATGTTCCACCTAGACTAGAATTAGGTTGTCCCACCTCGAAACAGGTCCATCATTAAGATTTTTCGTCACACAACCACCCATAGTGAGATCTTTGGTGATTTTTGGAACAAAATATTTGGTGAACCACTTAGTCAACAATTTATCGAGGATCTTGAATTGCATTAGGTGACTTCTACACCTCCATTCATGAATCTGATCTGAAATATGAGTTGCAATTGACTGCTGCAAATATATCAAGAGATGGGGGTCAGTCTCATACCAGACGCAAAAATGGAATTTAGTGAGGAATGTCATGGCTAATGTATTGAAATCATATTAGTCACCATGAGGAAGTTCAATGTACCACTTAGCAGTGGCACCTATTAAAGTGTGCTAGAAAAGATACATATGAATGGAATCGTCGACCCAAGAATTGGAAGAGCACCATAAATGGTACGTCATGACATGGGCTTGGGGGTCTTCCCCATCTTTGCCTTCAAACTTTAGAAAATCACTGGGAATTTTAGTTGGAACTGGAGGTCATTTTTAAGCTTAGACACATCTGGCAGTTACAACGTAGCTAGGAATGGAAAAGGAGGGTGATGAGGAACAAACAGTTATTGGAAGTTACCCTTTGTCAATTCCAACCTGGCTGGTATAGGTTCTTCCCCCAAAAGGGTTGATTTTGACCTTGGCACACATATTATCCCCATTTCTATTAGTAAGGACCCTGTTGCAGTTATTGTTGAACATAGGGACCATGATGGAGCTATTGATAAGGCCCATGTTGGGTTTAAAATTATGGCCCTTGCTAGATATATTATCCAGTTTGAGATCCATGTTGGGCCTGTTGGTACTGACCTTGCGGAATTTGCTAGTGTTGACCACTAGGTTGATGGAGCTAGGTGTCAGTTTGAGACCCCTGTTAGGATTTCTAGTATTGAGTGCGAGGCTGATGAGGGTAGGTTCCAACTTGAGGTCCGTTTTTGGTTTACTAGTACTGAGCCTGAGAAATTTTCTAGTATTGAGCACCAGGATGATGAGGGTAAGTGTGAGTTTGACCCAGAGGAGGATTTGGATGAGTTTTAGTTTTAGCACCAAACTGGAGGTTCCTCCTAACAACACCCATTGGATTGTGGGGCTGTTGTACATTTGCTGTGAGACGTTTGGTCACAAAACATACTGATATTATACGTTCGGTTGTTGACCATTTTGGTAAGATACGTTCGGTTTCTCTACATATTGATATTATGTGTTCTGTTGTGGAACATGGGGTTGTTGAACCTCAGAATTATGAATGTGGGGTTGTTGATAAACAATTTGACTTGAAGTAGAGTGAACACCTACTAGAGTGGTCCCTACAACAGTACTTTTTGGTTGTGAAATCAATGTTCCACCTAGACAAGCATTAGGTTGTCCCAACCCCGAAACATGTCCAGAGTTCAGATTTCCTAAGCTTCAAAGGGGAGGTAAGTATGGAGGATTTTATTGCCCCCAGGCACAGACGAAATCATAGATTTTCCACTCAAATATGGAATCACAGTGATCGTAGACATCAACTATAGGCCGAGTAACAGGTTGAGAAATGGCAACCATGTTTGAAGCAAATCAGCTAGAATATGGAGCAACACCCATTGGCCAAAGAGGATTTTGAAACATCGATGAATCCCCAAAGGCTCTAGAAACGAGGTTCCTGAGATAATTATACCCATGCAAAAGCATATTTATGACTGGAATAAAGGACATACTCATCCAACTTCATGTATCTTGAGGAGAGGTGACATAGGGAAAACCTTCAGGAGGGAACATAGATTCATTTTCTAATTCTATGACATGAGTTGTAGAAGTTTCTTGTGAAGTACTTTGGGGAGTACTCACGAATGGAGCATCATCTACATTTGATTCCATATCTAGAGGAAACAATTGATGGACAGTAGTATGAGCTGCCATAGGATGTGCTTCAAAGAGTACACCATGATCATCAAAAGTACTATATTCTTGTTCACGCGAGACCACAAGTGCATCAAAGAATGGATTGGGAGGAAATACCATAACTATGCAGATGGTTTAGGACTTTTCGGCTCAAGATCCTCAGAGGATGACGAAAGGAGATCATCAGGTGGTGGTCTAGACGAGATTGGTTGGACGCTTATGACAATTATAGGTTTAGCACCTTGAGCTTTAAGGGGCCAGATGGAAATTGTGAAATCTCGGGAGGAGGCTCTTCAGTTCCTTCAAAAGAGGAATGAGGAAAATTCAAGGATTCAGCCATGATGAATTTTTAAAAAAATATCAACAGAGGAAGAAGGTGAATCACTTCTCGAGAAATCAATATTTAGAATTAACCAGGTAAAATGAGGTTGTAGGACTGCACAAGTAGGATTTTATCATGGGAAGTTGATTTTAGAAATTAAACGCAAAATAAATAAATAAAGGGTGAACTAGGCATAAAGGATTACCACGTATTTGTGAACTGCAATATACACCTTGGTGAAAAAAGATAGAAGAAATTACCAAGGACTTAATGTACTGCAACCAATCTCCCTGAATGTTGTGTTCGGTGAATCACATCTACAAGGCAGCCGAATTGGTTACCCATGGCAGGTTTGCAACTTAGTGGGGTCTCCCAGTATATACTCGATGGTACGTGGGAGTCTAGTCCGTAGTGGCATTGTCTAATTTGTAACCGTATGATGAGAGCGTCCCATTATAATTTTCATATGTGGAGCATAGTCCTATCTACTTCCATATGTGGGATGGGATATCACCACTAGAATGTAGCACATACTTCTAGTGATAGCTGCTATGCTTAATGACACTGGAACACGTCCCTAGCCTAGACCTCTAGATGTTTGTGTTAATTTCACATCCTCCTTAAGGATAATTGAATAAATTTTATAGATAATCTTTGATTATGTTTCAGTTTTAGGCTTAATAGCGATGTCACTTGAATCATATAATGCATCTAAATGAAAAATAAAATCCATTTCATTTCGATGAACTCTAAACTAATGAGGCCGGAAATGCAAACAATAGTGCAAAGCACAAGCGATGCAATAATAAATTATGCCCCTTAACTAGCTCAAAATTACTAAAATGCAACTTTTAAAATCAACTTCGGTTTCACTATCCCCAAATGAAAACTTAGTGAAAATGAAGTCCATTCTCTTTTCACTAAGATGCACAAAATATAATTTTGTTTTTCTTTTTACTTTGAATTTTCAAATTCAAACTAATCCAATCAACGAGCAAAGTAAAAGCAACCAAAAAGAACAAATAATTTGCAAAAGAACACACTTTACACCTTTTCTTTGTCGAATTGAAAATAAATCGTTTTGAAAATACTTAAATGAAAATGACTTTCACCTTTATTTTCAAAACGATACAAAAACAAACTAATTCAAAGGCTAGAAAATGAAAATGACTTTCAATTTACTCTTTCGAAATGGAAAATCAGATCAAGCACACAATTTCAAACTTGAGAATCAAAAAATTGTGATCTATGTTTGACAATTAATCGAAGGTGATTCGAAAGTGCAGTGATGACTAAGTGAAAATTAAAACAACCTCAAACAAAAGCCAAAAGTAATGTGAAATGGTGTTTAGAATGATTGCAGAAGAACCCTGTGATAGATTCAACATCTCTCTGATGATAAAAACGAGTGAAAAGTGAAGGAAAACTGACCTAAAAACCATAGAAGATGATTTAACTTCACTCAAGAAAAAATAAAGTCAAAGATACAAAACAATCACTAAAACAAACTAAACAAACCAAGCATAGTGGTAGCAGGTCATTCATAATTTGAAAGACACTTCAGAGGCCAAGAGACAAAATGGAAAGATTAATGGAAACCATAGATTTTTCCTATCTCTGGGATCAATGCATCTATGACGAGCATACTAATGCTGAAAGGAAAATCAACACAACTATTTTACAAAAAACAATGTTGTGAGCACTATTCTAAGAGCAGAAAAAGGGTTAAGCGAGAAACAGAAGGAAAAATAAAAAATAATTTGAATACTCAAACCATACTTCACATCCTCAAGAAATTACCAAATCCTATGCTAACCTACAGAGATCTAAATAAACTTAGATCGCAAGGGTCGGTCAAACTAATCAAAAACAAAACTAGAAAAGGGAAGCATAGAGGCTAAAGCTTTATAATAGAGTCACCAATTTTGTTGTGAAGACAATCCCCTTTTTGGATAGAGGCAATCTATCTAGCGCTAGAGTGGGTTTCGAAACTTACAAGTATATCTAATGAAAAATTTCTTAGTAAATATTCAAAGTAGGATGAGAAATGGAAAATGACCTACCTTTTCGTGAAGATATGCTCAACCTGTTGATGAAGGCCTTGATCCATAATCCTTTGGGCTCGATCCTCGCCACTTGTGGTGCTCGAATATCTGTAGGATATCAAGATACAACAATAAACATGATCCAATACAAAGCATACATTCAACATCCACTACCTAACAGATCAAGGATCATTAAGCTACTTGTATGGATATCCAATATAGAAAGGAAAGCACCAGATGTATTATTGATAATATAAAAGAGGAAGCTTACAACCATGGAATTGATGTTGGAGGCTCCCCTTTGGTGTAGTTCGAGTCTAAAGAGAGGCTCTTATAGTGATCCTTCTCCCGAATGGAAATTTAGGGATTAACACAACATAGGGATACAAAAGATTAATTATTAGACCAACCCAAAAATGACCAACCAGTAGTGGAGGGATGGGGATCAATTTATAGGAAAGTATGAGGATTTGAGCAAAGCAAAGAGCTAATTCTCGAGATAATCCTAATGAAATATCTAAGAAGCTCCGAATAGAGATTGGGGCCATATATCACCAAACAATATCTAGCTTGCCATCTTGGAATGAGCTAGAGCTAGAATTTGTCTACATCATTTCGAGGAACCACTTCCGGAAAAGGAGTTCAATGCATTTTTTCCAATGAAGAAGCAAGCACCTGAACTGAAATGTCGACCTACCATCGGCATGGGCGAGATATTAGAAGAACATGTGACCCAAGAATTTAGGGTTTGAGTTAAGCACAACGAAGAAATTATTCAAGGTAGCTTTCTTTTGGTCTTTAAGGATATCATGATGTATTTTCAAAAATTGGATATCTTGCCAAAAATATTCATCATGAGAACTTGAGGTTGAGGATGAAGTGAATAGGGTGAGTACTTTGTAACACAAAAAAATATTGTAATCCCAAGGAACATCGATGCAAAATGTATAAAGCAAATAGTCTTGATAGAAAATATGATGGGACATTTCTTAGGTTGAGGGATATGTAAGGTAACATTTGGTGTTTGAATATACCTAATGTACACTTTGGTTTGGGACTTAGTTGCATATGTAGCAGGTTGCTTGTCATATTGGCACGACTAGGTCTATAGGTTGAGTTTAGAGGTATTTACCTATTCAGAGTTTATCAGGAGAATCTGGTAATTAGGATGACTAGATTTTTGAGGTGGGGGAATGGTCTAACCTTATGTAGGTTGGGCAGAAAGGTATCCTTGCTGAAGGAAAGGATTAGTGAGCATAGCCAGTTGAGGTGGAGTAGTGGTATAAGGAAACAACACCATGAGTTTTTTTCCTCAAAAAGCTGCTTGGGCATCCCACATTTGAAGCATCTGGGTTAGGAGGGGACAATAATGTGTGTAATGGCCATATACACCACAACATGCACAAGGATTATTCATACAAATATCATTTTTGTGCTTGGACTGATCACCCTGGTGCTGGGTTGTGGTATTTGGTTGTTTCCCATAGGCTGAATTTGGTTGAGTAATTGTTAGCACCCAAATTGGACCTCGGGCTGAAAAGGGAAAAATGGGGTAACAACTAAACCACACTTAGCCTTGTAGCTAGACCTACAAGGATAGGAGAGGGCTCTCTCCGTGAAATGGATATTCAATAAAACACAATAGTGGACTGATATTAGGCTAGATAAAATGATAGGAAATGGTTTAATAAAATGAATGAATTTCAGGGATGTGTGGGATAAAATGGGACAGTTGGAACTGGGAATTAAATCAAGACACAGGGTATTTCATGGGGCAACGTAGGCAGGAAATTTAGCAATTCAAAAATTAGTAAGGATGGAATGGAAATACTGGTGAGGAGCTAAAAAGGGCACGATAAATGGATCCCTTTCAAACATAATATAGACACAGAGTATGAATGATTTCCCAAGGCAGAGCATATAAAATGGATTCTACCTTTCTATCTTGAAAGCATTCAAAAGGAATTTTTTATGGATGAGAGGTGAAACATAACAAGTTACATATGAAACAAAGGAGAAAAACAAAAGCTAAATCTCGTACCACATGGATCCCATAGATCAGAGCTGCATCTCTTATTAATCCCTGTAAAACTGTACAATGGATATATTCCCTTACTGCTCAATTACAGACTTCAGACCCTTTACAAATGATTTAAAATTACATTAAATACATTGAAATGTGGGAACATAGATCCACCAAAAAAGGGAGTCGTTCTAACAGCTGAAGAACTAAAAACTAATCATAGAAAAAAAATCTAACAATCTGCCCTAAAGAAGGAACAGTATTACATTTGATTACTGGCCAGATTTCATAGTTTTGTTGTTGAATAATAAAATAGGCAATCAGATCCTATTTTCTCTGTTGCTATAGAAATATTTGCTTTAATTCAAGCTCACGACCTACTGATTGTTTCCTTTGATTTCCATTATTCGTTTGAAGAAAACCGACTTTTATAAAAATACTTTGAAATAAAACTAGAATGAAAAAATGCTTTCGGTGAAGGGAAAAATTAGTTTTGAATGGGAAAGGAGAAGGGAAAGGAGGCGGGAATGGCATCGCAATCGCAATCCAGATGAATGGGAAAAAGGGTGATATAATATATAATAAAACATTTGAAAATACACTTTGCAACGGCACTGTCGGAATTGTAATCAGAGCAGGACAGGGAGCATATGTATGAGGGAGAACCTCCGATGCGATTGGCATAGGCCCGATGGGTAATTAACCATAGATCGGGGAAATCCTTTGTAACTCAAAATAAAATGAAATTTAATATTTACAAAGGAAAATGACCATTTGAATGTGAAAAGGTGGAGGGTAATATGGTGGGACCGGGTCAATGGATCGCAATCAGAATCAGGATCGGGAGTGGGCCAAATATAATATACAATGAAACTTTGCTGATGTGATTTGAAAAGAGGTGATGGGAAAATACTTTACATAAAACAATATAAAATACGTTTTGAAATTTACAAAGGGAAATGAGCTTTTATAAATGAGCGGAGAATTTATGGTGGGCCCGAGGGCCAATCGGGATGGGAGATCGGGGAGAGGGCGGAGAAAGATGTTATATATAGAATTATCGATTGTCGATGGCCTGATGGGTTGTGGGCCATTGGATCGGAAGGGAAAATCAATGGCTGAGGGATAATCAGGAGCGGGCCATTGGCAGGAGTGAATCAGAGGAGAATGATCGGAGGTTTATAATCGGGAGCCATTTGATGTAATCGGATTGGAAGTTCTTGCGATGGGGCTAATCGGGGCGAGCTTATAAAATTTGCGATGTGATGGGATAGGGACTTGAGGCGGTGGAAATTTATAATATAACTTTGATACAAAGTTTTATTATAAGGTTTTCAAAGTATGGTGGGGAAGTGGTCTGGAACAGAACTTTATAATACGATGTTTCAATGTTATTATAAAGTTTTAATGGGATGTGGAGGGGAAGTGGTTATTTGCTTATGTAATTCAAATAATTTTATAATGCGATTCTATAATCGAAAGGAGGAAAAAGGGATTTTATAAGGAAAATATAAAACTTTAAACATAAGGTTTATGGGAAATAGGGGTTATTCGAGGATGTAAGGAACCTTTACTTCACTTAAGCATAAATTTCATTCCAGAAGTCAGTTTGAAGAGTGTAATATACCATTGGAAAGCTCTTTTCGGGATCTTTCTGATGGATCTACTTGGAAGATAATTTGGTGCTGAACATGTTGTGGAAGTATTCTCTGAAGGCAGGGCGATGATCTTGTGGAGATGGCAGCTTTTGAATTGTGACTTATTACATATGATGACATAAAATTCCATAATGAATGATAATAAAGGCAAAATATCATGTTTTCACCTCAAAACATGGTTTTGAGGTGAAAATTACATCAAGCTAAATAAAATATCTCTTTGATCTTCCAGGTGCTGTGACTTTGAGTTTATTGACTTCCTCATGACCTTGCTGATATTTATTGACATTTGACTCATTAATTTGACCATGGTGAGACCCTAGAAACTAATGAGACCCATCCTATGACCTAATGACATAATTTTTGAAAGTGAAACATTACCTAAAACCGAAAGACCATGGAGAGAATCGCAGTACCTCTGGCTTGATGACATGCCACCATCCCAATGAATCCATGACCTAGTGGAGTGATGAAATTTATTGGTATGGGACTCCTAATATGCAAATGCAAAAGAGAAATTTTGATCACTGATGGCAGTATGACTAGACTGACACTAACATTGGCTCCAATGGGGATGGTAGCTCTTTGAAGGTGCCAAGAACACCGTAGACCAAGTAGCCTTATCCATTTGGGCATGGAGTAAAAAAAAAATCAAAACTAACACTATGCAGACTAACTGTGACTCAAAAATAAGACTAAAAACTAAAACAAAACCAAACCATACCCATATCATTCAAGTTTTATAGCCTTCACCTTGGGCCCCAAACTTCAATAGTGTATGTTGAACCTACGGTCTGTAATAATATGGTATGTCGATGAAGTGATGATGATGAATCCACGATCCATTGTCTTCAATAATGGTGGTTTTTCAACGTCTGCCATTTACATTTCCTCGAGAACAATCTGGCCATCACGTTACGAAAAGCGAGAAAGCATTCTATCACAACATGCTGGTACCATATTTGTAAGGTTTTCAAACTTACCATGCTTCCCTTTGTCTTCATTCCTTGCATCCCATTTCAACACTACATCCTCCAGCTAAAACTTTTCTGCTTTATTCTTTCGGTCATAGATCTTTTTAATCTTCTCCTACAATTGAATCACATTCTGTGACACTTCTTCTCTTCTTTGCTGAAGGTGGATCATCTGATTCATCCTTCACTGATTGTCATCGTCCTCGCTGCCAATTTCTTGCAATAATCTCATAACTAGGACTGTAAGAGATGTGTGAAAGACAACATCAATTCCATAAACTAATTCAGCGACGCCCGCTATTGATTTCTTTTGCTAACTACTTGTACATAATTGTGTTGATCGCTATTGATTATTAGAAATTACTTTGTTTGCCTCGACACATTCCTTAATTATATTTATCCTTGATTTGTTAGGTATTTCTTGAACCATTTCATGTGAGTGTCATATGGAATGACCAATATGATATTATATTTTCATGAAAATGGAGCCATTTCTTCATGTCGAGAATCTTTGCTCGTTGCTCTGACCACAATTTTACATAGGCATTGAAACGAAATAAAATATTTGTTCAAGGGTTGAATAATGCTGGTAATAGGTTGTACCTCACTTGGATGACCTCGATCCATTTCTTAAATTAATTTTCACATCAATATCCGCCGATTATATCACGAGACATGGGATAATTTTTCTATAAATCAAGCCCCCACTGCTGAAAGGGCGCATTCACTGAAACTGATTTGAAAGGAAGCAGAAGCAATTTCTTCTTTCCTTGGAAAATTTGGCATTCATGAAAATTCATCACTGTTTTGTATAAATCAGAAAATAATGTTGGACAATAATACCCAGCTCTCAATACCTTCTTAGTTGTATTCTTCCAAAACAAGTGACTGCCACAATCACCTTTGTGGAAATCATGCATTACTTTCTGAGCTTATTTTTCCACCAGAAAATTGAGAAAAACACCTCCTAGATCTTGCCAATAGAGAGCACTATTTAAAATGTAGTATTTAGTAGATTTAAGTTTGAGAGATCTACCTTTCTATAGGATGTGACAGATGTTGAAGGACATAAACAATATTAGAATACCACGGGGACTACAGAAAAATATCTGAAATTGGAACCAGCAAACTTTCATCTTCATCTTTTGCTACTGTTGTTATGAGGTTTATATCTAGGGCACGCAGATTTGATTGGGCCATCAATTTTTCCAAACCTTGGCCTTTAATCAACTTTGTGGGCTTGATCTCCAAATCGTATTCCAACATAGTTGCTATCCATTTACCTCTTCAACCTTCTGGATCAGTTTCCATCAAGACATCCTTCACTGCTGCGTTAGGGACATATGCTATTGTATTTGAATGTATAATATAGACCCTAAAATCCTTTAATGCCTTGATTAAGGCCAATGCTTGTTTTTCAATCATATTATACCTTAAAGTAGCATCTCTAATATTCCTACTGAAAAAGGCAATTGGCTTCTCTACCTCATCTCTCTTTTGCATTAAAACAACAACCATAGTATGCTTAGATGCAAATGAAAAGATAATAAAATCTTGAGTATAGTCGAGACTGATCAAAACTAGGGCATTGTACAAAGAAAAATTTACCAGATTGAATGAATTGATAGCCTCCTCACTCGATTTAACAGTGTCGTCCTTCTTCAACATATTGGTCATTTCTCTCAAATGTTCAACAAAGTTAGGTATAAATCTGCGCAAAAAATTCATCTTATCATTAAAGGCCTGAATCTCCTTCTTGTTTCGTGGAAGATCTAAGTGCTGAATTTCCTCGACTCTAGTTGGATCGATGCGAATACCATCTTTAGAGATGATATGCCCAAGCATCTTGCCTTCATCCATGGCAAAGAGACTCTTTTTGGGATTGAGAGAAATCCCAAAATTTCTGCAACGCTGAAAAACAACTCTCAAATGGTGCAAATGCTCATCATCTGATCCTGAAAACACTATCAAATCATCCAAATATACAACAAGAAAAACATCCTTTTCATTTGCAAAATCAATTTCCATTGCACGCTAGAAAGTAGCTCCAGCGTTCTTCATTCTGAATGGAATTTTAGCATACTAAAAGGTTCCCCAAGGTGTTGTGAAGGAAGTTTTATCTTGGTCCTTCTCATGTACCAAGATTTGGTTGTAGCCTGAGTAGCCATCAAGTAGTGACATTCTAGATGCTCCAACTACTCTCTACGGAATATCGTCCATTTTTGGATGTGGATAATTATCCTTTAAGGATGCCTTATTCAAATTCTGAAAATCTATACACAATCTTATTTCTCCAGCCTTCTTACGCACTGGGAACAAATTTGAAATCCAATTAGAAAATCTAATGGGAACTATGATACCTATTTTTTACAACATGTTTACCTCTTTTTCGATGGATGGTAGTAGCTTTGGATTGACTCTTCTTAGCTTTTGTTTGAAAGGCTTCTGATTCGGCTTGATAGGAATAGTATGCTAGATTATGTTCTTATCATACACTTTCAAATCTGAATAATCCCATGCAAACACATTAGAAAATTTAGAAAGCAACTTAACATACTTCTCCTTTACCTAGGCTTTATACCTTTGGCAACCCATAATCTTGGAAGCATGGGGTGTTTCCAGGACACATCTTCAACTCAGCACTATGATGGGCACCAAGCTTGGTTTCTTTGCGACATCATCCTGATCAAAAAGCTCCTCTAGAGGTATGAGACCTATAGGAATTACATTATCCTTTAACTGCAATATGTCCATCTGGTTTGCTTCCAAATCCTGATCATCAACGTCATACTCACCCTCTATAGGAGTATCTTTTAATTTTCCATCACCCTACAAAAATGCATTAATCTCATTATCATCCCAAAATACTTTCCAATACCTTAAATTGTCTGAAACAACAGGCCTATGTTTGACATTGATCTCAAAATTCTTGCTGGAGTTCATTGGAACCTTCAAGTTACTTGCAGTAGTGGAAAGAGAATCGAAAATTAGATTCTGCATCCTAGGCACTGCTGTCAAAGTATACTCTGGGAATGTCTTGAAAATGTCCATTGCATTTTGTAGCCTAAGTCTCGTGTGTTTAGCCCAGTATTCTCCTTTCTGTTTGATTATCAGCTACGGGTTCCATACATAAATCCTCTTTTCATTCGACCTCTTCAAAATTTTGAGACATAATCAAAAACCTCATGTAACTGTGTAGCGGAGTCAACTTCAACACAACTTTAAACTCTAACATTTCGTAGCAGTGTACAGTGGAAAGCAGGCTCACAATCCATATTCCAATACTACATCTCCATCGCCCATATTGCGTCAAAATCCATGCTCCACAGGCCTTCTTCCTCTTCTTGTAGATGCTAGAATTTTGTTTATTTCTCCTCTTTACCTTGGCTAATTTCTGGTTGTTCACTGTCTTTTTGTTGCTAGCAGGCGGGAGACTCAGAAGTGCTTGCTGTTTTGTATTTTTCTTGTTTGAGGACTTCTCTGAAATTCTCTAAAATCTCAGGTGTTTCATCTACTTGTACAACCTGAACATTCTCATCATTTAAACCACCATTATAATACAAGACAAAGGACTCTAAATTTGTGTGGACAACATTAATGGGATGGTTTACTGGCTTCTCTTTGCTAGTAATCATATATTTCATTTTATTTTCCCTATATAGCTTTATCAATTGGCCAAACACGGGAATGGTGGCATAAGAGAAGTCCAGTTTCATATTTCCCTTAAGTTTAGCACCCCAAGACCTAGATAAAAGCATTCCAAACCTTGGTGGGACATCGGCAACTACTACATCCATAAAAACATTTTTGGCTGGGATTTGATCTAAAGACACTACCAAGTCTTTGATTAGACCAATACAATGGACCCTACTTGAGTCAAAAGAATACAAATCATGGTATTTTCGAGTAATATCAAGGCCTAGCTTCTCCATGAAAGCTTTGGGCATCAAATTATGTGAAGCTCTAGAGTCCAACATAGCATTATGCAAGATGAACTCATGTACTTTAAGACTCATGTAAAAATGAGGGACTTCATTTTCTTCAGATTCTTCTGTGGCTGGACCAAAAATAAGTTCAGGGTAATCATCTTCTACATTAACCATATTAGAAATAAATTCTATTTGAAATACTTTCGACACCTGACTTTTATATGCACTATTATTCACCAACTTTGTGAGGGGCATAGACACTTTCAACTTAGAGATTTCATTTTCTAAATTAAAAGAAGGAGATTTTTCTACCTCTTTAATGGGAGGTTCTTTCTTCTCTGTTTGCTCCTTTGCTGTGTTCTGCTGGTTTTTTTGATTTGTTGTATTAGTAGCTGTTGGTGCTTTGCTGGAAGAAGGATCGACCGACTCTTTTCCTTTCTTCTGTGCATCATTCTTCGTTTGGAGCTCTTTTCTTTTCTGAATGGGACTGATTGTAACATCTCTTTTCCTTAAAGAGTACTGCCTTTTCTGAGCCAATAGAGCGTTCATGTACCCTCTCTGGTAGTCATCGAACTCTTCTTCCAACACTTCGTCATTGGCCAAAATGAAATTTTGGTCTTTTTGAATGTTTGGAGTCACCACTATGTATTCTTCGTCTTCTGTGAGGAAAATTGGCGCACCATCGGCTGTGAAAAATTGATTGGCTTCAATCATAGGATCATCGTCATCTGAGTCTATCCCTTGAACGTAGTTCTACTGCAATGGTGTTTTAATCTACTGTTGTGGTGGCGCTGCTCGGTCTTGCACTCTTTGCTCTCTCTACTTGATTCTAAATGGTGGTTGTTGCCCTCAAAAATTTGGATTTCTTATGTGAGGCTCAGGTCTATCTGTAATGGTTAATGTATCAACCATTTTTTCCACTGTCTGAATCATAGTGTCCATTTTTTTTTCTAAAGGAGAGTCCTCCTCCTTTATTGTGACTCTTTTCTCAGCTCTGGCTCGTGCTCTTTTAGCTAGCAGATTAGCTTCAACGCTTACTGCTATATTCTGTATGTCTTCAAGTGAAGACAGATCTCTTTCACGCAACTGATATGCCATGTCAGCATCAAAACCATCTGGAAATTTCAGCAATGCTAATCCCACAGGAGGCTTCAGGTTAGCTAGAATAGCATTATATACAGCATTAAATCTTAAACAATAGACCTACATAGTTTCACCCACATTTCTCTTAATATTTTTATACTCAGATAGAATTTGGAGTGGGTTATTTTTTACTTCCCACTGGTCTAAGAAATGAGTGTGCAACTCCTATAAAGTGTGAATTGAGCCTGTTGGTAAGGCTCTGAACCATTTCCTAACTTCTCCTTCGAAACTCTGAACAAACAACTTGGCAGTTACATTCTCTTCTTCCACCTCGTGTAGATCAAAAAAGTCATTCATCTTATCAACATGTTGCTGAGCTGTAATGCTCCAAGTAGCATAAAAAATGGGAATTTTTCTTTGATAGTCAGCAGGAATGTCATTGAGAACCTGAGGCAAGACCAGAGGTGCATACCGGGCAGCCATGACTCTAGGTGGATTTAAAACAGTATTTATATTACTGGGATTTAAGGGGGGTGTTGATGGAGGAGATGAAAACTAAGAGCTGACTGATGGGAATTTTGATGGATTGGGAGGAGGAAATGTTGTTCCTGATGATTCTGAAGGCTCAGGAATATTAGTTGCAGTGATAGACTGAGGAGAATTCAAAATGTAATCGTCAATGGAGGAATTTTCTCTTTGGACTTCAATATCTACAAGGAAGTCAGGATCTAAAACTATATCATCAATGTCTGTTTCAGACTTATTTCTAAATAAAGAAAGCTCAAAATTTTCATCAAAGGAAAGATCTTCTACAAAAAACCACTCACTGGGCCAAGTATAGGATCTGAAGACAGGTCTGGGACTTAATGATCCTTCTTGTCTTCTGACAATTCTTGGCATAATATTTGGATTTTCAAACACAGGGGGAGGATTCAGATCTGGATTAGCCCTAGTGTATCTCCTTGAAGCCAGTGTGTGTAAATTTCTAGTGTACAAAAATTATGTTTCAGCCTAACAGAATCTGAAAATCATTTTCTAGAACCGAGGAATTTACAAGAGAACTTTTACTGGGGTAATCTGACCTTTATGCTCTGATAGCCGAAATGTATTATGACTGTGAATAAGTGGTTGTAGTTATATTATTTTTCTAACAACTCTTTAACAATGCCGGCCTTCTCAAACAAATACAGGATACACTCAAAAATTATTTAAGCGACTTTACCGAGTCGTAATATCAAAAATTTATAACAATAGCATGATCCTTTTAAAGAAAACACCAACCTTTGAACTTTATATCATATAACACAACTATGCTAGAAGCGCGACATTAATTTTATTCAGCAGGGCCCACACGTCCAATTTTCGCCTTTTATGAATAAAATAACATTAATAACATAAAAGCGTGAAGTAGTACCTTGATTTAGCACCCATGCTTCTAAGCACGCGATTGCCATCAGATCAAAGGTTCTTCAGATCGAACGATTCTCATGGATTTCACGTTTTTTCAAAGGCCGAAGATTAAAAGTTGAGAGCCGCATGAAATGGGTGGTTTTATGGAGATGACGTGCCTTAATCTCACTGGATTTCATTTTTTAGAAGTAGTTTGGCTCTGGGGAGAAAGCGGCGCGAAATGGATGGTTTTGGTTTCCAAAACCCGCCAGTGGTAAATCAAACCGATCTTTGACTTCAGGCTTTGACTGTGGTTAAGCGCTTTAACTCCACACGTTAACTTACTGCTGGGTCCCACTATATTATATCTCCGTCAGCAAATAAAACCAAGCTTTTAATTAAATCACGGAGATTTCTTTAAAAGCGTCGCATTTAATATAGCCAAGGTTTTTGACCTTAGAATGAGTTTCTCAATACTCTTTATAACACATGGCTTGAATATGCCTCGCAGACCGTCAAATCGACGTTCCCCAGTGGAGTCGCCAGAGAATGTTAGCACCCAAATTGGACCCCAAGCTGAAAAGGGAAAAATGGGGTAACAACTAAACCACGCTCAGCTTTGTAGCTAGCCCTACAAGGACAAGAGAGGGCTCTCTTCGTCAAATGGATATTCAATAAAACACAATAGTGGACTGATATTAGGCTAGATAAAATGATAGGAAAAGGTTTAATAAAACGAATGAATTTCAGGGATGTGTGGGATAAAATGGGACAGTTGGAACTGGGAATTAAATTAGGACAAAGGGTATTTGATGGCACAAGGTAGGCAAGAAATTTAGCAATTAAAAAATTAATAAGGATGGAATGGAAAGATTGGCGAGGAGCTGAAAAGGGTACGATAAATGGATCCCTTTCAAACAAAAGAAAAACACAGAATATGAATGATTTCCCAAGGCAGAGCATATAAAATGGATTCTACCTTTCTATCTTGAAAGCATTCAAAAGGAAATGTTTATGGATGAGAGGTGAAACATAAAAATTTACATATGAAACAAAGGAGAAAAACAAATGCTAAATCTCATACCACATGGATCCCACAAATTAGAGCTACATCTCTTATTAATCCCTGTCAAACTGTACAATGGAGCGTAGAGATTTTCTTCCACACTGTTCCCCTACTGCTCAATTACAGACTTCAGACCCTTTACAAATGATTTAAAATTACAATAAATACACTGAAATGTGGGAACATAGATCCACATAAAAATAATTTTTTTCTAACAGCTAAAGAGCTAAAAACTAATCATGGAAAAAAAATCTAACAATTTTCCCTAAAGAAGGAACAATATTACATTTGATTACTGGGAAAATTTCATAGTTTCGTCGTTGAATAATAAAATAGGCAATCAGATCCTATTTTCTCTGCTGCTGTAGACATACTTGCTTTAGTTCAACCTCACATCCTACTGACTGTTTCCTTTGCTTTCCATTATTCGTTTGAATAAAACCGACTTTTATAAAAATACTTTGAAATAAAACTAGAATGAAAAAATTCTTTCGGTGAAGGGAAAAATTAATTTTGAATGGGAAAGGAGAAGGGAAAGGAGGCAGGACTTGCATCGCAATCGCAATTGGGATGAATGGGAAAAATGGTGATATAATATATAATAAAACCTTTGAAAATACACTTTGCAACGACGCTGTCGGAATCAGAATTGGAGCAGAACAAGGAGCATATGTATGAGGGAGAACCTCTGATGCGATTGGCATAGGCTCGATGGGTAATTAACCATAGAGCAAGGAAATCCTTTGTAACTCAAAATAAAATGAAATTTAATATTTACAAAGGAAAATGACCATTTGAATGTGAAAAGGCGGAGGGTAATATGGTGGGACTCGGTCAATGAATCGCAGTCGGAATCGGGATCGGGAGTGGGCCAAATATAATATACAATGAAACTTTGTCGATGCGATTTGAAAAGAGGCGATGGGAAAATACTTTACATAAAACAATATAAAATATGTTTTGAAATTTACAAAGGTAAATGAGCTTTTATAAATGAGTGGAGAATTTATGGTGGCCCTGAGGGCCAATTGGGATCAGATATTGGGGAGAGGGAAGAGAAAGATGTTATATATGGAATTGCTTATTGCCGATTACTTGATTGGTTGTGGGCCATCAGATTGGAGGGGAAAATCAACAGCTGAGGGATAATCAGGAGCGGGCCATCGACGGGAGTGAATCAAAGGGGAACGATTGGAGGTTTATAATCGAGAGCCATTCAATGTAATTGCATCAGAAGTTCTTATGATGGGCTAATCGAGGCGCACTTATAAAAGTTGCAATGTGACGGGATAGGGACTTGAGGTGGCAGAAATTTATAATATAACTTTGATACAAAGTTATATTATAAGGTTTGCAAAGTATGGTGGGGAAGTGGTTTGGAACATAACTTTATAATACGATGTTTCAATGTTATTATAAAGTTTTAATGGGATGTGGAGGGGAAGTGGTTAATCGCATATGTAATTTAAATAATTTTATAATGCAATTCTATAATCAGAAGGAGGAAAAAGGGATTTTATAAGGAAAATATAAAACTTTAAACATAGGGTTTATGGGAAATAGGGGTTATTTGAGGATGTAGGGGACCTTTACTTCACTTAAGCATCAATTTCAATCCAGAATTCAGTTTTAAGAGTGTAATATACCGTTGGAAAGCTCTTTCCAGGCTCTTTCTGATGGATCTTCTTGGAAGATGATCTGGTGCTGAACATGCTATGGAAGTCTTCTCTGAAGGCAGGGCGATGATCTTGTGGAGATGGTAGCTTCTGAATTGTGACTTATTACATATGATGACATAAAATTACATAATGAATGATAATAAAGGAAAAATATCATGTTTTCACCTCAAAACATGGTTTTTAGGTGAAAATTACATCAAGCTGAATAAAATATCTCTTTGATCTTCCAGGTTCTGTGACTTTGATTTTATTGGCTTCCTCATGACCTTGCTGACATTTATTGACATTTGACTCATTAATTTGACCATGGTGAGACCCTAGAAACTAATGAGACCTATCCTATGACCTAATGACATGAATTTTTGAAAGTGAAAGTGACTCATGACCAAAGAACATAGAGAGGAGAATCAACAAGTACCTCATGAGGGAAAATTGATGAAAAATTACTACCATCAATGAATCCATGACCTAGTGGAATGGTGAAATTTATTCGGTATGAGACTCCTAATATGCAAATGAAAAATAGCATTTTTGATCACTGATGGCATTGTGACTAGACTGACACTAACAGTACCTTTAAAAAAAAATGCATGAAAGAAACATCAAAAAGGTATATGAAAACCATTGACATAGTAGAAACTTGGAAATCCTTGTGGCCTTCTAGAAGAGATGTAGGGCTCTCCCACTCAACAAACACATAATATCAACTTATGGGCGATATTTTTCTATGAATTTTCCCCTTTATGAGTTGTTCTAGTTGTAGTCTTGTTGATTGCAATGTGAATTTATCCAATTGAGTAGAAGTTTGTGCTTGATCCTCAAGGTTGCTTGGTTCCTTCTCCTTTTCTTTTTGAGGCCCTAGGATCTCAGGGATGGGAGGTTTAAATGCATGAAAATCGAGTTGGAATTATATGATTGTATTGGCATATTGGGTGAGGCTGGAGGTGGTGGAGGATGAGGGAATTGAATTCCCAAATCTCCGACTAGAGCTCTCAAAGCCAAATGAGCTTGAACCAAATGAGAGTCCATATCCACAACTATTGCTTCTACAATTCATAGGACCTCTTCCTAGTCCCTTATATGATGCCTGAACAAGTTCCTTATAGCCTAAATCCCATTGATAGTATTCCCGAGCTCTTAAGCTTCCATGGTGGTGGCTAGGAGCCTAATGTGCTAAGGCATGTCTTCATCATATTTCTTCATTCCTATATCATGCCAAGTTAGGGGAGATGGGAGGAGGGACTAACCACGCCACCTAACATGACCTATTCCTTAAATTAAATGAAACATAAGTTAACATTGATGTAACACAACAACAAACTAAGGTGGCCAATGCTTGTGGTGGAGGCCAACAAGCATGATAGAGAACAACTGTCAACTTTTTAGGGAGTCAGATATTTGCAATAGAGACCGGTGAATGTTTTGGAGGTGAACAACTTGCAGAGAGTAAAAAATATAGAAATGAATGTTCTCCTATAATTTAACACTAGAGGTCATTTATCGTGTGGTGAAAATTCCGAGTCGTTGTCTGTACTACCATTTCCTTCATATTGAATGATAACTACATATAAAGAGAATGGGGCCACCACCCAACCTATTTCATTACTACGTTATGATGTGCTGGCATGGGTGGATACATAATATGCTTTATGTGAGGAGTCACTTGGATTCGAGAATAATCGGCTCTATATTACTTTTAACCTTTTATTATTTTTTCATTGAGACAACACAAACATTTACACCACTATAACATCACCCCCATATTGGTATGTAGAGTGTCTCTTGGTGCAATAACCTTTTATTGTTTTTTTGTTTTGTCAACATGTAAATATTTACAAGCAAGCATTTACACTGGTGCAACATTTTCCCTATACTAGGTTATAGAGTGCCTCTCAATGTAATGATAATATTATTTTTCGGCTTACTTCCCTATTTTTTAAAGAAAATAACACATTTCAAGTTTTTTCTTGTTTTACAGTTTTATAAAAAAAATTAACAATTTTAATAAGTTGTGTTCTTTTTTTTTTAAATAAATTAATATAGATTTTTTAAAACTTTAAATTTACATATGTGAATTAAAGAACTTTTAAATATTTTCATATTTCAAAAAGTATTTACTTCAAATTGATTTATTTTCACATTTAGCATATTAATAATTAAAAATATACATTTTATTATATATAAGATAATAATTTATTTTTAATACTATACTTAGGTTAGAATTTAATTTGATATATGAGAATCCATTGTTGATGGGACAAAGGACTCCTACCATGTAGTGTTTTGGTTGTTAAAATCAATTAAGGTTACACACTCTATTTCCTTTTAAATTTGAATTGTGTCGATGTGTATTATGTGTTAACTCCATATCAAACATGGAAGGAATTCCACATCTTCTTAATGATAATATATTAAAATCACACATACACACACCTATATCTATCAAGTTCCCTACCCTACAACATATTAAGGCTAGAAGTTATGATAACAATATAATTGATATGAGCCTAGGTAGGAAAGATAGAAATCATTCTTTCGTATGATAAATGTAATTGAAATATATTTTAATTATTATAGATATTTGTTTTCTTATCAATAGTTTTTTTACATGTCATGTATATTCTATGTTGTGTAAGGAAGCAATTGCACATCTCCCTTATATTAAATTGTAAAAATACCCCTATTTTGATATAAAATACAACTAAATATTTACATTTCCAATAATTTTTTCTAAATAAATAAAAATATTACCTACCTAAAATGAAAAATATAATGAATATATACACATAACATAATTCAATAAAAAAATTGTAACCAATTCTCACAAATTGCATAATTTTCATATTCATGTAACAAATGGTACTTAAAACCTACTACCTACATCTTAGTTTAAATATAGCTAGATTGGACCTTGGACTGAGGTGATCAATTAAAGACTTATGAAAAAATAGATATCAAAGTGAAAATGATGTGCTAAAATGGTGTTTTTTTCATGAACACCCTACCTAATTGACTCTAATGAAGCTCTATAAATTTCCTTTTTTGAGAGTGTTTTGTTCAAATTGAAATGGAGAAACTTAATTTCAACTAAACTAAATTAACATTATAAATTAAATTTTATTAATTTTTAATATTATTTTAATTTATTTATAGCTATAACAGATTATATGATCTAAGTTTTAGTTATTATAATTTTTATTTTCTAAAAAAAATAAGGTAATACCAATTTTGTAGCTTGCGTTGTTTCAATAGTTTCAGGGTGAAAATATAATCAATAGTTGTGAACCCAAACTAATCCATTTCTGTAAAAGATATTGCACAAACATGAATTTCCAAATATGTAAAAAGTAAATATTTTAAAGTTCAAAAAAAAAGATTAAAAATTTGTTTAAAATTTTGTATGGTGTTAGATTTAAAATATAAATTGTGTCACATTTTGGTATTTTGCAAAAAATATTTTAAAAATATTTTCATTGTAATATTTAAAATACAAAATCAACACTTCAATCATTGGTCAAAAAGATTAAAAAATACTTTCTAAGAAATCATAAATCTTATTCTTTTGAGAAAATGTAGTAAACCAAAAGCAAGCTAAACAATAACACTATTCAAAAACCAATTTATAAAATATATATTTTTCCATTATTATAACATTTATATTTTTTAATTTTCATTTAAAAAAATAAAGTAAAATGGGTTTCGAAGTCTTTTTTGTTTCAATATTATTATGGTAGAAAGCTAATCACTAATTGTGAACAAATAATGATCCATTTATGTAGAGGAAATTACACAAACATGCGCGCACACACACATATATAATAAACTTTTTACAACTCTAAAATATTATAAAATCATGTTTAAAAAATACAAAATATATCTCCACTCTTTAACATTTTGTAAAAATAATAAAGAAAAAACTTTTCTATTAAGAAATAAAAAATTCAATGAAAACTTGGTCTAAAATGCCTCCCCATAAATTTTCTACCATCACAATACGCACTCTTTCTTGAGCACACATAATTACCACCATAACCATACACTAGGGAGTTTCTTGGCAGCATTTTTTAAGCCTCTTTTACCATCTTTTACAGTTTCGGATATGAAAATAATAAAAAACAATGATTAATTGAATATAAAAATAAGAAATTATTGAAATTAAAAAAAAATACAAAGAGCTCAAAAAAATAGATGCACCATATAATAGTAAGATCTAGAAACTCATTCACTCTCTCATTAATAATGTGTTTAAATGGATTAAAAATGCTTATGTGTTGTGTTTACTATTTTTTAAAATATGTTAATCTTGTATATTAAAAGACAAATTAAAATCTATTTTTAACACCTTAAATGACATATAAAAATGAAAAAATGAAAAAAACATAGTAAATAAAGAAAGCCATAGAATATTATAGTAAATATTATGATAAAATAATTTATAACTAGATTAAAATAATGTAATAATTCTAGAAAGCGTGAAAATAAGAAATGACATAGAAACTTACATTTATTTTTAAGGATACACCCTTTATACTTTGAAAGATATAACAAACTTGTATTTTAAAGATTTGGGTGATCTTAGAAATTTAGATGAGCAACCTACTTTCTTCAAAATAGATATGTTAATATATGAACCCTATATAAACAAAAAAAAAAAAAAACTTTTGTTCTAGTTATGTATGTTTGATATTGAAAAACATATAAATTGGAATTTTAGAGACTCTCTAAAACATTGGTAATATATTTTTTTGGAAAGCCTTGAAAATATTAAAAGAAACCAATGTAGATGGAATTCATTGATAGATGATATTGAATTAAATTTAATCTTAGTTTTTTGCAATCTTCAGGGGAACATAGGTTGTTGCTTATCATTGTTCTGTTCATATTCATGGTAAAATGGGTAACCCTAATGGCCTTGTCACAATTAAAATCCACTATGATTCTTGTTAGTCATCAGTATTTTTTACTGATATCAAAAGATGACTAAGTAATGGTCCTAGATTTCTAAAAACAAAATTTGAGAAATATTGCGAGTTCTAGAAATCTCACTGCCTTCATTATCCTAAGTCAAACTATTTTAACTATATTTTACCCTCTCTACCTTCTGAAGTTTTACCTCATTGCTCAAGAAAGAATTTCATTTTTGGGTATGTTTGCCTCATTTCACTACCTCACCCTCACTCTCATTCATGACCCTTTTCCTCTAAAAAACCCGTTTCTTCCTTTCCTAAAAACCCTCATAAAACACCCCCTCACTCATCATTTTTCCTTTAAATATTAGAAAATGTAAAAACTCCCTTTCTACATTGTTTTAAGCTAAGTTTAATCCTAGCGGGTTCTTTAATTTTATTATCAAACCCTATTTTATGTTAAAAACCTGCTCTTTGATGAATTAGGCTTTAAAGACCCCTTTTCTTCTTAAGCCCCAACCCCCTTTACCTTTATAATACCTTGGCCTCCGCTATCCTTAGCCCCTTCCCCGTACAAATAAACCTTCGCCCTTTTATTTATCAAAATCCTTAAACATTATAAAAGTTGCCCCATAACCTTTAAAATATCAAAAGTGGGCCTCGCCTCCCACTACATCTGGTGCCCCTCCATAAACCTTACAACCAACGCATTTCGTTAATATTCGAGGCTCTGGGCGCCACCCTCCATTTAAAACTGCCATCCAACCATAGCCTGCCACCTGTCCTCCACTCCGCTGGCCCGATCAATTGTCCACTGCCTCCCTGATGCGCGTCAACCATTGATCTCCCATCGTGGGATCCAACGGCCCGCATCCTATATCGAAAATTAAGTTGTGATGGGTTTAGAATTTCTTGACCCACACAAAATCGGCAGTTTGGCCCTGCCACGTGTCTCATCCTGAGATGTATCACATGCCCTCCACCAAAAACTGCTTACCACTTATCCTCCACGCGATAAAACCATTTCCAATTTTTGAAAACCACCTCCCTCTGCACCATCTTTCAAACTTTTCCTGCTCCTGTTCAAAATCCTCCTAGTTCCACGTATGGAACCTTTCCTCCTGCACCCTCTCCTCCTCTACAAACACCCTCTAATAATGTGAAACCACGAAAAAGGCAGTAAAACCCTCCCCGCAGGCTTTTAACTAGTTATTTATGTTTCTTGCATGTTTTAATGGCGGACATGAATGAACATATTCCATATGATCAAAATTGATCACAGAGATGCCCTTGGATGGCAATCCAGGAGGTCATAAAGGATCAATAATGGCCATAAGGTATGTGCTAATATTTTCAATCGATGAAACATGATCATCGGTGGATCAAATGAACCCTCCAGCCATGAAGAAAGCTTCTCCTGTAAACAAAAGACAGAAGCAGTCAAAGAAATAGTGA
Organism: Pinus albicaulis; assembly: GCA_034641835.2. Lineage (NCBI taxonomy): Eukaryota > Viridiplantae > Streptophyta > Pinopsida > Pinales > Pinaceae > Pinus > Pinus albicaulis. Next base: position 843,151,379 of record CM076575.1, read on the forward strand.
AAAGAAGAAGTCATAAGGATTAAAGGGTTAATCCTAATCAAAAGCCCAAACAAATGGATTATCCTATCAAAGCAGAAGTCAAAGAAAGAAAAGCAGACCATGGACAGATGAAAGGATAAAGGCAACAGATCAAAGAATAAATCAAAAAGATTAAAGGACAGAATAGAGATAAAACATATTAAAGAAAATATCATAAAGAAAGATAGTCAAAGAATAAAGACAGAATTTTAGGCCTCAAAACAGATATTAAAGATAAAACAAAGGACAGATTAACCCAATGAAAATTCGAATAAATCAGCCTATGGCAGTTACTCTTCTCAAAAGATATTTTTTTCCACCTAGTTTTTTGTTTCCTTCAATAAAGCATTAGGAATTTATTGAGCTTAGTCAGAGATATTTATATCTACTGAAAAGTTATTGTAAAATTTATGAATAGGCCTTAAAGTCAAACATTTCACCTATATTCCCTTATGAGTTAAGATATAAGTTATTATACAGAGAAATATCTATAGATATTCTTGCCTTGAGCCTTCCATGGTCTTCAAGGTTAGGAATTCATTAACTCTGTAATAAATGACACTCCAACCCTAGCTGAGCTTCACCTCCTCATTTGCAGACAAATACTGCATTTGAAATCATTATCTTGTCAGCATTTGATGACTCTTTGAATTAATACATAGTCTCTTGGAAGTTGAAAATAAATTGATGTCTTGGAACTTGTGGATGCCCTGATTTGTTTGTTGATGGAGGAGGCTAGATCACAGGATCCCTAAGCTAGGTTGTTGGTGAAGTGCTTCTAATCTGTTATTGTTATTTCCTGTTACGTTATGTTTCCATATTTCTATTTTTTAGTAGAATAAAAGATTTAGACTAAGAAATGTCTTTTGAAAGAACCTTAGTTCTATTTGTTCTTCACTTCCTTAATGTTTTCTTCTGCTAGGACATTTTAGAGAATTCTTAATTTCTCTCTAGACCCCTAAGCTTGTTTATTTCATAAATAGTTGAATACAGTTGGTATCAAGCATGATTTATGGCTAGCCCTGCCTATTTGATGTCACTAAAACACTGTTTTTGAAGTCTCTTTCTAAAGTACCATTATTTAAAGTTTGCTAAAGAGGTTTTGTTTTGATCATACCCTTTCTACTTGCTTAAATAATTGTTTTATAGATCATCATAGCTATAATCAAGGATTTTTAGGCGTTCCCTCTTCTCTTATTATAGTTATATGTGTGTCTTAAGTGTTTTCTGTCCTTGAAGGTGAAATCACTAGAAGTTAAATGAGTTTCTCACCTTCTATATTTCATTGGAAAAGTTTGTCTTGAATAATTATCTTCTTTAGTTGAATCAAAGAATTTATGGTTTTCCCTATCTATTGGTTGCCTCTTCATGCTTATGATATTTAAGTCCCTTTGTTGAAAGGTACATATGATAAAGGATTCTTAATTTCCCTTTGTCCTACTTTTAATTCTTACAATTTAGGTCCATCTCATTACCTCTAAAAACCTTGAAGATCCACTAACCAAGTTAGATTTTCCCTATGATGCTCCTCGATCCATTTATGAGCTTATCATGACTTTCATTAAACCCCATTTCCTAATGACTTAGATATTTCCTCATTCTATCTATGTTGCTTGATCATCATACCCAACCAAAACAATCAAAAAAACCCCATCCTTAATAACTACCCTAAAATCATCCATTTAAAGAAAACAAGCTCATATCCTTTGCAAAAAAATGGAGAGAGCCCCTCTCTGAGTCCAGGAAGGGTAGGTCCTAGGACTCCAAATACTGGTCTGATGTTACCCTGTGCATTTCTTCTACCAATCTATAAATCATGAGAACCTAACATAATGGAAATAATGGTGGGACCTTTTGAGTAAATCATGAGTTAAAACGTTCTGCATCCACTGATTTTTTTCCATGTCATCCCCATTACTAACATAATGGCGATCACAGTGCGACTGAGTATATGACAGCTTAAAAAATCTTCTAGACTCATTTCACCTTCAGTTAAGCTTTAGAAAATCAAATTGATAGCCAAGAGTAGACTTTGTTTTTTCACCATCTTAGCTAAATGATGATTCAGGTATAGGACACTCTTACCAAACCTTAGTGCTACATAAAGAAACTCAAAAAACCCCAAAAACATTTCTAGATTGTTTTCTTATCATTTATTGGTGGTGTACCATAGACATTTATCTTCAAAACAACCAAAAATATCCACCTAGCAACTCCACTAGCCTCGAGTAGGCCTATTACATCATTAGTTCTCTTTAGACTCCCTTAGGATTGTGTCAAATCAGCCTTAAGAAGTTTAGAAGCCTAGTCCCATATTTTAGAAGTTTACCAAGCACTATGAGAGGTCAACCTTCTGAAAAAAAGTCCTAAAACTTTTAGCCTCTTCAAATTTTGAGTTTGAAATCTAACTTCACAAAGGATCAATACCAGATCTCATCCAGACCCAAATCCTCCTACTATAGTTGATGATCCCAAAAATATTTTGTGGAAAACTTCTAGAGCTAGAAATTTAACTACTGTTAGGACCATTCAAAGAACAAGATCTGTCTCTGAACACCTTATAGTCTGGAAAGATCCTCGATTTGAATGGCACCATTCAAAGAACCTATTTAGAACCAAGTCACATAGTGATACTGACTAGACTAACCTTGAGCCCATATATTTGCAGTAGAGTTCTAGTAGAGAAGCCTCACCTTCTACTCCTCCTGATTTTCAGCTTCTCCATCACTTTAGCTCTTTCCACTCCAAATCTACTCATAATCAGTTTGCTAGTCTAAGTAATTCCACCACACCCATCCATAATTACACTTTTTAAAAAACTCCATTCCACCCCACATTCCCTTTCACAAATCCACCTCTTGTAAGTCTTCCATTTGCTCCCATCATGGTAGCATGGCATGCCCCATTAGTGTTACCACAACCTCTGGTTCCTTTACCAAATGATTATCAATCCAGAATTCATATTTTCACTGGAATTAAATATACTACTGCCCAACATCATGTAGATAAAATGATTGATATCTTTGACCTCATGGAAATTAAAGAAGATGCCATAGAAATGAGTATTTTTGCCAAAAGCTTAGAAGGAGAAGCCAGAATACGGTTAGAAAACTTGGCTCCCAAAAGCATATGTGATCTCCTATCCCTCTACCATACATTCATGAACAAGTGGGGAAATAAGAAAGGCCCTCCACAACCATCAAAAAACAATAGCAGCTCTGAAAAACTCCATAATGACAAAACTAGACTTGATTTTCTGCAAACTGAAAATGAAATTTCAAAACCAAAAATCAATTTAGAAAATGAATCGGGTTTCTCAAATGAAGTACAAACCTCAAGAACACAATTTTTCCCTTTTTCTAATCTAGAAGTGGTGAAATACCCTCACAGAACAAAAATCTTTGGAAATCAGGATCAAAAGAGTCTTATGTTTTTGCCTTACATAGATACCTCATCATCAAAGAGTTTTGTCCCTTCAGAAGAAGTTTTTCCTACAAATGTTGCTATGGATCCTAAAGAAGTATTTACTGAAACTGAAATAGAGGAGTATAATGTAGGTAGCCTAGGAAAACTTGAAATGATTAATTTATCCAAAACCTTGTCATTACACACAAAATTGAAATACATAAGACTGTGCAAGAAGTTTCAAGATACTTTTTTATGTAGAAATGAAAGCTTAAAGCCTTGTAACCCTGACATTATTCAGAAGGGACCATATTCAAAGAAATACCATGAAAACCTTGGAAAAATTGTGTCATTAACAAAGAAAACTAAAGGTTACAGGCGATGTGTATACTTTAGGTATCTAGGGAAAACCTCCATGAAATCAGAATACCCTTTTTCCAAGATAAATCATCCTATGCCAAGGGTAGGAATTTCTAACAAAATTTCATTTCATAATAGTGTTTCAGGTTATCATCGGATGATACCCCCTCAGATCAATCAGCATAAAGACATTTTCAAAATTCCTTGGAAAAGCTGCATGTTTGACCAAATGCTTCGAGGGCTAAGAAGTTCTGAAAATATCTTCCAAGGAGTCATGGCCCCTGATTTCAAATTCTTCACTATGATATACATTAGTGAAATCATCATCTATTTTGAACCTGATAAAGAATACCTTTTTTACCTAAGGAGGACCTTTTACATAAACATATTTGGGAAGAAAGACTCAAAGAAATACCAAGAAGAGCATGGATGTTTTAAAAAAAACTGGAAAAATATTTATACCATGTTTTCAAAAAGAGGTAACTATGATGCCTGTCTACAAAAGCTTAATGGAGAAAGAATGTTAGGGGATCATTTTGAGGATAGGATGCTCAAAAAAAATTGTTGTAAAATCCCTTAGTATAAAATTTCATTCATTGTACATAAACATTTCATGAGAAAATCTTGAAAAACATAAAATACAAAAACAATGAAAGAAAGGAAAAAGAGGGCAGATTCAAAATAGGTATGGCCCCATACCCAAAAACAGTGCTGGTAAAAGTGTGCAAGCCTAAATGCCACTACTTATTCAAAAAAGAATATCTTGTTTAGTCATCTAGCCTGATCATGGCTGAGCATGCTTTAAATTTATGTTGATAATTTAGTGAAAAAAATGATTGTCAAAATTATTCAAGATTGGCTTATCAGAAAAGATAGATTATGGAATGAAAGATACTGGTTCTACATGCTCAAAACATAACCAAAGAGAAAGATGAGGAATCATTACAAATAATAGATCACGGCCCTATCTTTCTCAGTTACTTTTTATTCAAAATAATGATTGTGTGCAGCTTGCTCCAAAGCCACAACCATAGTAAGTGAGACTACCTAATCCTGATTTGAACCATGCTTTAAATTTTATGTCAATAGTTTAGAGAATGAAGACTGCCAAACATCTTAATCTTAGCAGTCAAATAATTTAAGTAGAGAATGAAAAGGGCTCACTAGTTTAGTCTAAACTCTTGGAAGCAATAAGGATAGAGGTAGATAGCTTATTTCTATTTTCAAAAATAAAAGTGTCAAGAGTTTGCCAGTTCAAGTGCACTCAAAGAAGAAAAAATGTTACAAGAAGTAGGTTGGGTAGGTAGAAATGTTGTTGAAAGAATCATATGTTGTAGATTAATAACATTATCACTTCAAAAGAAATATCAACAAGTGAAAAGAAGGGAAAGTTGCCGAATGGAAGAGGCACTCTTCTTCAGAACTCATAGATTTGATAAACTGAAAGTTCTGGACACCTCCCCAAAAAAGAGCTACCCTCCCCAAGTGGAGCCACTGTTATTCATCAGTATTTTTTATTGATATCAAAACATGACTACGTAATGGTCCTAGATTTCTAAAAACAAAATTTGAGAAATATTGTGATTTCTAGAAATGTCACTGCCTTCCTTATCCTAAGTCAAACTATTTTCACTATATTTTACACTCTCTACCTTCTGAAGTTTTACGTCATTGCTTAATATAGAATTTCACTGATGGGCCTATTTGCCTCATTTCACTACCTCACCCTCACTCTCATTCATGGCCTTTTTCCTCTGAAAAACCCATTTCTTCCTTTCCTAAAAACCCTCATAAAACACCCCTTCACTCATCATTTTTCCTCTGAAATATTAAATAATGTAAAAAATCCCTTTTTACATTGTTTTAAGCTAAGTTTTAAGGCTATCGAGTTCCTCAATTTTATTATAAAACCCTAGTTTATGTTAAAAACCCACTCTTTGATGAAATAGACTTTAAAGCCCCCTTTTCTTCTTAAGCCCCAGCCCCATTTACCTTCATAAGACCTTGACCTCCTCTATCCTTAGCCCTTCCCCATACAAAAAACCCTCCACCCTTTTATTTTATTAAAACCCTTAAACATTATTAAATCTTCCCCATAACCTTTGAAATATCAAAAGCAGGCCCCGCCTCCCACTACATCCAATGCCTCTCCCTAAACCTTACAGCCAATGCATTTCGTTAATATTCGAGGCTCCAGGCCCCACCCTCCATTTAAACTCGCCATCCAACCATAACCTGCCACTTTTCGTTCACACTGCCAACCCAATCAACTGGCCACCACCTCCTCGATGCACATCAAATGTTGATCTCCCATCCTGGGTTCCAACGGCCCACATACTATATCGCAAATTAAGTTGCGATGGGCTTCGCATTTCCCAACCCACATGAAATTAGTGGTTTTTCCCCACCACATGTTTCATCCTGAGACATATCACACACCCTCTGTCAAAAACTGTTTACCACCTATCCTCCGTGTGATAAAAACAATTCCGGTTTTCGAAAACCACCGCACTCTATGCCACTTTTCAAAAAATTTCCACTCCCATTCAAACTCCTCCTGGTTCCACCTCTGGAACCTTTCCTCCTACACCCTCTCCTCCTCTTCAAACACCCTCTGACAATCCAAAACCCCCAAAAAAAGCAGTAAAACCCTCCCTACAAGATTTAAACTAATTATTTATGTTTTTTGTAGGTTTTAATGGCAGACATGAATGAAAATATTTGACAGGATCAAAATTGATCACAAAGATGCCCCTCAATGACGATCCAGGAGCTCATAAAGGATCAATAATGGCCAGAATGTCTGTGCTAATTTTTGCAATCGATGAAACATGATCATCAGTGGATCAAATGAACCCTCCAGCCATGAAGAAAGCTTCTCCTACACACAAAAGGCAGAAGCAGTCAAAGAAACGGCGAAAAGAAGAAGTCAGAAGGATTAAAGTGTTAATCCTAATCAAAATCCAAAACAAAGGGATTAGCGAGCCAAAGTAGAAGTCAAAGAAAGAAAATCAGACCATGGATAGATGAAAGGATAAATACAAAGGATCAAAATAATAAATCAAAAATATTAAAGGACAAAACAGAGATCAAACAGATTAAAGAAAATATCATAAAGACAGACAGTCAGAGCATAAAGACATAGTTTAAGGCCTCAAAATAGATATTAAAGAGAAAATAAAGGACACATTAACCCAAATCAAATTCGAATGACCCAACCTATGGCAGTTACTCTTCTCAAAAGATATTTTTTACCACCTAGTGTTTTGTTTCCTTCAATAAAGCATTAGGCATTTATTGAGCTTAGTCAGAGATATTTATATCTGCCAAACAATTATTGTAATAGTTATTAATCGGCCTTAAAGTCAAACATTTCACCTAGGAGTTAAGATAGAATTTATTATACATAGAAATATCTACAGATATTCCTGCCTTGAGCCTTACATGGTCTTTAAGGTTAGGAATTCATTAACTCTGTAATAAACCCTAGCTTAGCTTCACCTCCTCATTTGCAGACAAATATTGCATCTGAACTCATTATCTTGTTGGCATTTGATGACTCTTTGAAGTAATACACGGTCTCTTGGAATTTGAAAAGAAAATGATGTCTTGGAACTTGTGGATGCCCTGATTTTTTTATTGATGGAGGAGGCTAGATCCCAGGATCAATGAGCTTGGTTGTTGGTGAAGTGCTTCTAATCTGTTATTGTTATTTCCTGTTTCATTATGTTTCCATCTTTCTATGTTCCAGTAGAATAAGATATTTAGACTAAGAAATGTCTTTTGAAAGCACCTTAGTTCTTTTTGTTCTTCACTGCCTTAGTGTTTTCTTCTTCTAGGACATTTTAGAGAATTCTTAATTTCTCTCTAGACCTCCTAACCTTGTTTATTTCATAAATATTTGAATACAATTGGTATCAAGCATGATTTATGGCTAGCCCTGCTTATTTCATGTCACTAAAACATTGTTTTTCAAGTTTCTCTCTAAAGTAGCATTCTTTAAAGTCTACCAAAGAGGTTTTGTTTCGATCATACCTTTTGTACTTGCTTAACTAATTGTTTTAGAGATATTCATAGCTATAATCAAGGATTTTTATGCATTCCCTCTTCTCTGATTACATTTATATGTGTGTATTAACTGTTTTATGTCTTTGAAGGTGAAATCAGTAGAAGTTAAATGAGTTTCTCGCCTTCTATATTTCATTGGAAAAGTTTGTCTTGAATAATTATCTGCTTTATTTTAATCAAAGAATATATGGTTTGCCATGTATATTGATTACCTCTTCATGATTATGATATTTAAGTCCCTCTGTTGAAAGGTACATATGATAAAGGATTCTTTATTGCCCTTTTTCTTACTTTTCATTCTTACAATTGATGTCCATCTCATTACCTCTCATAACCTTGAAGATCCATTGACCAAGTTAGATTTTCCTTCTGATGCTCCCCGATCCATTTATGAACTTATCATGAATTTCATTAGACTCCATTGTCGAATGACTTAGAGGTTTCCTCATTCTATCTATGTTTCTTAATCATCATACCCAACCAAAAAAATCAAACAAACCCCATACTTAATAACTAGCATAAAATCAAACATCTAAAGCAAACAAGCTCATATCCTTTGCAAACAAATAGAGAGAGCCCTCTCTCAGTCTAGGAAGGCTAGGTCCTAGGACTCCACAGACTGGTCTGATGTTAGCCAGTGCATTTGGGCTACAAATCTGCCTTAATCACGGGAACCTAAAAATTCTTTCAAGCTCGGTCATGTTTTCTAGCAGATACCTTGTACAGAGTCATAAAGTCAACGTAGAGAGGTGTGATGGGAAGTTGAGTCGCAAACAAGATTTGAGGATTGAATTTGATTATGGCTAGATTCCTTACAATGGGTAAATTGAATACATGTAGAAATCACGACGATAAAAACAATTGAATCTGATTATGGCTACTTTCCTTACAATGGGTAAATCTAATACATGCAGAAATCAAGCAGATGAGAAAAAAAAATGTAACATATTACAACCATAAGGGATTCTTCCTTCTCTATTTATTTGCCTCATGGATCAATGCAAGAGCTAAAGGAAGAATCTTCTCATATCGTTTATAAACATTCATCTCTCTATCGATATCCAAACACAAATTTGTCTCAAATTTCTCAGGTTCTCAATTTTTCTTTGTACCTTTAAAGATGATATTTAAAGACATTTATGAAGAGATACGAGTTGAAAATTTCATATTGGAATAGTGGGTCGGTGGACATAACAATTCTTTGACCTGCAATCTAATGAAAAGTATGATCAAATGCGTGTTTTGAAAATCATATGAGCTCATAAATGCAAGGTTGTTAGTAACAATAATGTCATTGTGTGAGTAATGTTTTCTATTATATCAGACATCTAATAGAAATACAAACAAGGTTCAATACATCATCCCTTTCATTATTCATACGCTTTTTGTTAAGGAGGAGGTCCCTCTCTATTTATGGGACTCGAGTGACAGAGTGGAGCATGGCGTATGTGAGTTGTTAGTTATAAATAATACACAATAGTGTATCCAATTAAAATAATAAATGAATAATATTAAACAAGCAATTTTACCAAAAGGTGCAAAGGAATGAGAGTGGGAGAATGCAGAAGGAAACTATTTGACATGTCAATTTTTATCATCGATGTTACTTTATGAGGGGCTCAATACCATTATAAAGTGAATGAGATTTTTGACCTTTTCACATCATGTGCCACTCTAGCCCCTACAATGAAAGGGGATGATGATGTAGGGTTCAATGGAAGGATTATTGGAGCTATCCCAACCACATCATTTCTTATAAACGTAGATATTACTGAAACATGCTAGATCCAAGGGTTCTAAGAAATATCTTTCAATAAAACTATAATGTTGCCATAATAAATGCCTACACAATGACAAGAAGGAATATGAACAAGAGTTTTTTTAAACTTTGTTTGCATACAACAATCTGGCCAAGGGCTAGGGTTTTTGTAAGGAAATGTCAAAATCCACTAAATATTTTTGGGTGTTTAAGAAAGTTAGAAATGAGGGTCCCTATGATTGATTTGGAGGGATACTTGAAACTCAATCGCATATTTGGATGTGGGTTTGACTCCAAATAAGAACCAATTGAGAATGTGTGTAACCCAAATGGGAAAGTCGAGTATAGTTTGGATTTGAAGAGTTTCTTGCGAGGAAGTGGTGGTGTCTCTGCAAAAATTATGGGCATTATTCTTTAGAGGCTTGAGGGTCCAAATGGAGCTTAACCACAATTTTATGGACATTATGGAAACGTATTTTGAGAAACTAGATAATTTCAAGCACCAATATAAGTTGTCGCATCTTCATTATCGGGTGTTTTTCTTATCATATATGGTTTCCTTGATTTGCATAATTTCCACACCTGACCTTTTTTACATTATTAGTTCGGTTACAAAGTTAGAATGGTGTTGAAAAATACATGATTTAGTTTTTTTTAGAATTTCAATTTCATCATAATCATCATCTTTTAAAAAAATTATTTAACTGTGATATCTTTGCGATCAGACTTATATTATGAATGACGTGGTGACACTCAGGTTTTCTATTTCATTTTATTAGTAAATAAAAATGTTCATTTCTTCCAATTTAATTTTATTAAATGGTAGTTAAAGGAATTACACTTTTTTCAATTGCCAAATTTTCACTCGCAAAACTACCACGGATACATATTTGCACGATTTAGATGAGAGCATCATTGATGTTTACATTTCTTTAGTTTACACATTTTGTGCTTGAGAAATGAGTCATGACATCGAATACTCAAACATACCAGTTGTATCATAATATTTAGACACATTAACTCTATGTTGTACATGTGGAATTGATTCTTTATCGATGCAAAGTAAAAATAAATAAAAATGGAACCCAAATTTCACATCTTTGGAATAAAAAAAATAACATCTATGGAATTTAGGAAACCAAAGTGTGAGAAGCTAGATATCAGGTAACGAGAAAAAAGTTTATTTTCATTATAAACACATCCACCTTGAAATAGAGCAACATAACATAATGGAGAATGTCGAAAATGTAATAAACTATGTTGACAATGTCCAAAATAATGTCTAAAATATAATAAACTTTGTCGACAATGTCCAAAATTATCAATTTAGGATTACCTTTTTATATATTATGTATTATAATGTCTATTAATTTATTAAGAATATTATGCATGAGAGCTTTTTTACTTGGCAAAGATCAAGGCTCGAGCATACATGGGTGATATATATGGGCTTTCTTAATACTATGTAGAAATATATCATAAAAATATGTGAGGCTTACAGCATAAAATTGAATTGCAAGGGCAAGAGGAGAGAGAGGATATTATCATTGAGATATACTAAGGAAATACCTTTCATTGAATATAATAACCCCATGTATTTTGTGATTCCTTTAGTTTACTCCAAGAAATAATAAAAATTGATGAAATTATTATGGATATCATTGCTAGGGTATTCAAATGAACACCATAATATGCTCCCATATGTCATGAAAACTATATCAAAACACTTCTTTGATGATTCAAAGAAAAAATACACTTTAAAATAATTCCCACTATCTCAAATCCCATTCCCCCTTTGCTCAACAATGACAATAGAGCTATGAGGCTAACAATACAAATAACAATATACCTACAAACCAAAATCAATTTAACTTTTTTAGGAATATTGCTTCTGTGATCCATAAATTGTGAAAAAAATATTTCGGTAAAAATCACATCCAAATAGATTTGGTCGACGCGTTTCGAACCAGCTAGTGTGGTTCATCATCAGGACTTGATGAAAAATCTGATCAGGAAATCCAATTAAATAGATACGAGAAGCTCCAACTAGCCATTGAAAAATAACGGCTAGTTTGACTAAATCAAGGTCATAGAATCAATAAATGAAAAAAATATATATAAAATAATCAAAGATTATAATATGAATATTATTTATTTTTTATTTTTATTTTTAATTATTATACAATAATAATTATTCAATATATTCTAGAAGATTAAATAAATATTGAATTATTTCTATTAATAGAATGATAATTAAAATATTTATTTTGTTTAGTATTATTTAAAAACATAAAGGATTAAATGTTTGTTTAATATTATTTAAAAACATAAAGGATTAAATGTTAACACCATAGGAGGTCCAACTTATTTGCTCGCTAAATTTCTAGCCACTAAGCTGAAACCACTTGTAGGTCAGACCTCTTCCTTTGTTAAAGACTCTTGGTCTTTTATTAATGATTTGAACGACTTGAAGTTAGATAGTGATGATAGGTTTGTTAGTTTTGATGTTGTTTCCTTATACACTTGCATCCCCATTAGGGAGGTTGTTGATGTTATTTCTCGTGTCATGGATCCTGATACGGCTCATCTTGTTGAAATTTGTCTAACCTCGACTTTCTTTAGTTTTGAGGGTGAATTCTTTGAACAGACTTGTGGTGTGGCCATGGGTTCCCTTCTTTCTCCTGTGGTAGCTAATCTGTTCATGGAAGATTTCGAATCTAGAGCCCTTTCCTTTTCCCTTTTTCAACCTAAGCTTTGGAAAATATTTGTCGATGACACTTGTGGTGTGTGGCCTTATGGTAAGGAGAAATTGGACCTTTTCTTCCAGCATCTTAATGATCAATCTGACTTCATTAAGTTCACCATGGAATTTGAAGATAATGGTAGCTTGCCTTTTCTTGATGTCCTCCTTTCTAGGAAAGAAGATGGTTCTTTTTCTCATCAAGTTTTTAGAAAGAAGACACACACTAAGCAGTATTTACATGCTAGTTCTAACCATTTCCCTGCTCAAAAGCTTGGGGTTCTCAACACCTTAGCTACCAGAGCCTTTATAATCTTTGATGTAAACCATTTTGAAGGTGAAAAGGCTCATCTCCTTAATTTTATAATAAAAATGGTTATAGTATAAGTCACTGCCTTAAAGCTTTTCAAAAAGCTGAAAGGGGTCCTAGAGGTAAGAAATATCCTTGCAATCGGTTATCTGGAATTCACCTTCCATTTATCTAAGGTACTATGGATAAAATCGCCAGGATCTTAAAGAAGTTTAATGTTTCCTCATCGTTTAAACCCTACTGCACCGTTCGAAGTTCCCTTAGATCTGTTAAAGATCCGATTTTCCCTAAGGATGGTAAGGGTGTGTACTTCATTCCATGCTCTTGTGGGACACCTTACATTGGTGAAATGTGTCGGTCTATTAATCAAATAATTCATGAGCATGTCGCTGACCTTAAGCATAATAGATCGCGCTCCTCGGCCCTAGTAGAGCATGTCGAGAAGACTAATCATCGCATTTGCATTGAATATGCTAAGGTGATTGCGAAGATTGACCATTTCCACCACCGCAAGTTGAGAGAAGCCTTGGAAATCGAAAATAGGCCTCTTAACCTCAACAGGGATGATGGGTGGATGGTTAGCAGGTGTTGCATTCCTACTCTTCATTCCTAAAATTAATATTTTTTTTCTTTTTTTTTATAAATTTGATTAATGTTTATTAATTTTTATTTTATTTTGTTTGATTTTATTTGATTTTAATATTTAGTTTATTTGATTTAGTTTATTTTATTTTATTAAAATAGATTTATTAAGTTCTTCAAAAAAAAAAAATTGAATAAAATGAATGTAATAAACCTATTTTAATTAATTAAAAATAAAATAAAATAAAATAAAAATTGTTAAAAATTATATTATTATTATTATTATTATTATTTATTTTTACTTTTTTTATATTTTTTTAGTATCATTTAATCCTTTATGTTTTTAAATAATATTAAACAAAATAAATATTTTAATTATCATTCTATCAATAGAAATAATTCAATATTTATTTAATCTTATAGAATATATTGAATAATTCTTATTGTATAATAATTAAAATTAAAAATTAAAAATAAATAATATTCATATTATAATATTTAATTATTTTGTATATATTTTTTTTATTTTTTGATTCTATGACCTTGATTTAGTCAAACTAGCCGCTATTTTTCAACGGCTAGTTGGAGCTTCTTGTATCTATTTAACTGGGTTTCCTGATCAGATTTTTCATCAAATCTTGATGATGAACCACACTGGCTGGTTCGGAACGCGTCAACCAAATTTATTTGGATGTGATTTTTATCGAAAGATTTTTTTGTCAATTTAACTTTCTTAAAAACTCATCTAAACTCTTAATTACTTAGTTGCAGTTAATCCAAACTGAGGTAAACAAAATCCAACTACAATTGTCTCCACTTGAGAGTATTTGTGCCAAAATAATTTTATGTAAAAACTAATTTAAAACATTTATTTCTTGTTTCAAACATCTCATCATCACATCCCTTAAATTTGACCTTCTGACCTAGCGCAATATTTATGTAAAATGCATTGTATGAATTGAGACAATTTCTTATGTACAACATTAAAACAACAAGCCACATGAAGGAAAACATGGATTTTCCAAGTAAATGTATTTGGTATAACCAGCATTTTATTTCCACGATTCTACTCTAAGTTGGTAATTTTGTATCAATCAATGCACCATTGTGACAAAGACAACATAAGTAGGTATTTTCAGAAAATGACTTACTACAAAAAAAGGGTAAGATGCACCACCAAAAACTCATACATCCTAGGAAACTTGTATCATCTAACCATATTCATGAATGATTTATAATCCCAACAACATATAAAAGAACACAAGTTTATATTTCATTCTTTAAATCAAAATGTTTTAAAACTACATAAAAAAATTTTTTAACATGTTCACTATATCTATATGATTATTTATTTATGTGGGTAGGGAAAAACCTCAATCACTTTATCTTGTAAAACATATAAAATCTAAATAATGATATAAAATCCTAAATATTTTTAATCTATCAAATAGAAACATTTTTATACATGCATAAAAACAAGGCAATGTAATATTCCTAATTATCTTTTAGCTAATTAGAAATTAATTTTTGCTTTCCTTAATTAAGTAGATGAATAAGAGGGTAGAGGGACCCATAAATCCCCTTAGTAGAATAAAACCACTTCCTCAGTGTGAAAGCAGAACATCGTAGTAGTGGATTGGGCTAAGAGGCCAAGTGAGTAGCACAGTCCATGTGGAGGATAAGGACCAAGAGTGCAATGCAGTTATGATCTAGGCCCAGGGGTGTGAGGGTTTCACAAGTATAAGAAGGGGGTGAGGAAAGCCATAGAGAGAATTCTGAGTTATTTGATTTTTCCTGTCATTTATGACTTCAGCACACTTGAGTTGTTTAGCCAAGTCTGTAGTGTTGTTTAGCACACAGGTGTTTTTGAGCAGAAATCCCAACCTCGTCCTCAGGCGACTTCCACTAACCGCTCAAGAGAGGAGTCCTACTATCCTTGAGAGAATATTTCATTATTCTGGCACCAGGCCATCTGCATCCCTCTAGAGCAGTGCAGTCACCCAGTGACATATGTAATGCAGCGGTAGACAGATCAAGAGGAGGGTGAAATTCCATAGCATTTCCGCTTGGAATGCAATGAAGGGACCAACCCTTCAATAATTGAGCTACGAGGGAGTTGTTGCAATATTTTATTTGTCAGTTCAACACATATCACTGCATACCCAGTAGTAGTGTGTTTTCATACACTAGGAGGGTGACCTTTCGGGGTCTGCTAATCCAGAAATCCTTTTTTGGTTTTTATGGGTAACTTTGTGAGTACAGGCTGGTGTCCAAATCCCGGCATTTTCTGAGCACCAAAACAACCTGATCTGTGTAGCCCTTTTTAGCGAGTAGCAGCATTTCCAATATTTCCAACAAGGGTAACGCAATGAGAGAGTCCATCAGATCAGAAGTTACGCAGTGTTTTAGTGGGGGAGATTGAGGGCCATTCTAGCCATCTATGTCAACTTGAGTGCTATCATTTTTATCACTGTTGTAATTATTATTCCATCTCGATATCCATAAAATGGCCTAGTAGTTTCTGGCACTATTTATGTTGTTTTGATATTACTACATATTTTTTCTTTGTTTGCTTTGTATTATTTTCATTTTCCTATTTGGAATATTACAGTGGTATCATAGCTCATAGACTTGGCTCAACCAGTGGAGTAATCATTCTATGGCATCCAAAGATAGATAATATATCACAGATCGTACAAGGAGGTACATAGAAAGAGAACACAGAAATGAGATCACATCTAGTGAAGGGGACTACGTTCTAGTGGAGGAGAATAAAGGGAAAGCTCCAATGGCTGAAGAAGATGATGGGAAGGAGTTTCGAAATGTCCTCCTCAAATCAGTGTAGGATTTGGCCAAATAAATTAAAGAAATGAGAATAGACAGTCAGAGAGAAATCCCGTGGGGATGCCAAAATGGAGAAGGATCGCGGACGTCTCACCATTGCATAGAGTAACCCATGGTACCAGAATTATCACAGTGTTCCACCATGCCCACATTCTTAGCAGTGGGTATGGTAGTAGGAGCACCTCAGGAGCAGGAGGATCTAAGTGATTATTTCACGGAGTACCAAAATCATACCCAGGATTTTAGAGATCATCTGACCTTCCATGAATTTTTCTAGATTAAGAATAATCGAAGAGCCCACAGTCATAACAGAGGAGGAGGGTATATGTAGGGAAATGAACTACATCATACCATGGGTAAAATTTTTCTACCTAATTTTGATGGGTCTTCCAAGAGTACAACAAATCTTGGGTGGAGAAGTTAGACATATATTTCCAGTTGAATCAAATGCGGAGGTAGAAACTATAAAAGTGGTAGTGCTACACCTTGAAGGAGAAGCTCATGATTGGTGGTTCGATGGGATGTCTACATTGTGTCATGCAGGGGTGAGTGCGTATGTAGAGTTCATCAAGAGGTTGGTAGAGAAATTTTACCAAAGGGACCAGAGGAGAATTTCGTTGAGTTAGCCAAAATCAAGTAGACAAGACACCCAAAGACCCATATCTCTGAGTTCTTGAAGTTATCAGTAATGGTTCTAGATCAGTCAATGGCGAGGATGGTGTATATGTTTGTTGACGGATTGGAAGAGCCTCTGCATGAATTAGTCAGATCCACTAGATCGATTACACTTGAGGACGTAGTTAGGAGGACCATGGATCCACAGGATGCCTTGCTTAGAGCAAGAGCTTCATTTCCCCATAAACCAACATTTCAACCAAAGGGGAAATACATAAAGATTCAACCTCCAAAGGGGAACCAGGGCTGTGGGCCCTTGGATGGTGATACCCGGAGGGATTTGAGATGAAGGAAGCTATGCTTCTCTTTCTAGGATCCATGGGAACCGAGTCATCGATGTGCCACAGGAAAGTCACACGACATTGAGGTTTTCTCCAATAGTGAGGGAGAAGAGGGAGCATATGAGGAGTTTGAAGGAGATGTAGATGTTGATTCACTGGGGGGAGATAATCCACCTCCACCACCACAAGCAGCAAGGGGAAGAGAATTTTCACCTACTGGAGGAGTCCTTGCATCTGTGTGATGGGTTCCCAAGTATTTCACCTCAAGAGTCTGAGGCACAATCGAAGGATAGCGTGTCACAGTGTTGGTGGACAGTGGGACCACACATAACTTCATTGGTACTAAACTAGTGTAGAGGAGGGGCATACCAACCGAGATTTTTGATGGATTCTCTATATTAGTCCAAGGTGCCAAAACTATGCAGTGTTTAAGGTATGTTCCAACGTTAACTGTAACCATGGGAACCTATATAGTGAAGAATCATTTCCTTATGGTAGACATTCCAGACACCAATGTGATATTGGGTGTACAGTAGTTGATTATGCTAGGAAAGGTCACTACAGATTAGGAGACATTGGAGATGGAGTGGACAGATAAGAAGAGTGGGAAGTGCCATTTGATTAGAGGAATGCACACATATCCACCCCAGGCAATCTCAACACATCGGATGGAGGAAGATTTCCAGAAGGGAAATATAGAATGGGGTAGTGGAACTGCATGTTTCAGAGGCAGGAGTCATAGGGCAGTCTGTACACCCTGATGTGAAATCAATATTAGATCGCTACCCTTCAGTATTTAGGGACATACCACCGAGGCAGCCACCTGACAGAGTGTTCGAGCACACTATTAAGTTAGAACAAGGGATCAAGGAAGTGATAACCACACCCTATAGGCACCCTAAGGCCTATAGGGATGAGATCGAAAGAGACATAAAGGAGCTCTTGGCACTAGGACACATCGGACCCAGCACCAGCCCCTTTGCTTCTTCTGTGGTGTTGGTGAAGAAGAGGGACGACACTTTTTGGATGTGCATCGATTATAGTGTTTTGAATAAGAATAAAATGAAGAACCGATACCCCATCCCGTGGATTTATGAGATGATGAATGAGATGTGGGGATCAAAGTTCTTTTCCAAAATCGATCTGAGGTCGGGGTACCATCAAGTCAAGGTGAGGGACCAGGATGTCCCAAAGGTTGCATTCAGATGCCATTGTGGCCACTTCGAGTTCTTGATTATGCCCTTTGACTAGCCAATGCTATAGCCACTTTTCAGCCTTGTATGAACCACATCTTCTGTGGTCAGCTTAGGAATTATGTGCTAGTGTTCTTTGACAATATCCTAATTTATAGCCGCACTTGGGAGGAGCATTTGCAGCACATTGAGGCGGTATTGTGCATCTTGGAGGAGAAAAATTTTTATGCAAAACTATCTAGGTGTGAATTTGGAGTTACAGAGATGCTCTACCTAGGGCATACAATTGGAGTAGATAGAGTAGGGGTCCATGAGGAGAAGATTTGGGCCATTCGTGATTGGCCAGTACCAAAGAATGTGACAGAACTTCAGGGCTTTGTAGGCATTTTCACTTACTATAGGAAGTTTTTCAAGGGGTTTTCCCATCTAGCAGCACCACTCACAGATCTCACCAAGGGAGGAGACTTTGGATGGACAGACATTGTGCATAGTTCAATTGAAAGGCTCAAGGAGGTGATGAGAAAATTTTCGGTGTTGGCATTGCCAGATTTCGCGCAGCCCTTTGTGATGGAGTGTGATTCTTTAGGAGAGGGAGTTGACGCAGTGTTGATGTAGGGAGGTCACCCTATAGCTTTTGAGAGTCAGAAGCTCTTGCCGCATGAGAGCTTGTATTCGATATACAAAAAAGGGATGTCATCCATGATGCATGCGTTAGCCAAGCTCCGACAATATTTGGTGGGTAACAGATTTCAGGTGAGGACTGACCACAATAGTCTCTGGTTTTTTCTTGAGCTAAAATAGTTGTAGGAGTTCCAGCAGAAGTGGGTCAACAAAATTCATGTTTATGACGTTGACATCGAGTATGTCAAGGGGAAGAACAATGTGGTGGCGGATGCCTTATCACAGAGGCCAACAAAGTTGTCCTTGATGATTATTGATATAGACCGGAGGGCCCAACTATTAGTAGAGTGTCCTAAGGACCACTTCACATGTAAGATATTGGATGGGTAGGGGACCGATGATAGGCATCAGGTGATGGATGAGGTCATCTATTACCGGAACCGAATCTTCTTGACAGGAGCATCTTAGCTCAAGGATAAGATTTTGCACGCAACACATGATTCACCACTTTTAGGCAATTAGGGATTCACCAAAACATTCCAGGGCATCAGAGAGAGGTTCTCATGGAGAGGGCTCTAGGAGGACGTACTTCGACATATCAAGGAGTGAAAATTTTTCGAGAAGAGAAAAGGAGAGTTGAGTCATCCCGAAGGGTTGTTCCAACCGCTTCCCATTCCGAATGGAAAGTGGGAGAGAATTTCCATGGATTTTACCACAGGGTTTCCTATGGTGTAAGGCAAGGATTGTATCTATGTGTTTGTTGATCGGCTGATGAGGTATGCTCATTTCTTCGCCATCTCTTCGTGGTACACTGCTTCACAGGTGACTGAAAAATTTCTTAGCGATTTTTTCAAGCTTCATGGTCTCTCAAAGACCATAGTGAGTGACAAGGACTATCGTTTCATAGGTAGCTTTTGGCAATAACTTTTCCATTTATTGGGTACTGCGTTAACACCCATTACCAGTTATCACCCACAAACGGATGGATAGACAGAGATAGTAAACAAGTGTTTGGGAGGCTAATTGTGGAACTATGTCTCAGGGCAGAACAAGGCATGGTTGTGTTGGCTTCATCTCGAAGAATACTAGTACAACACGACATTTCATATGTCAATCGGTATTTCTCCATTTTGTGCTTGATATGGTTATGATGCTTTAACATTCGTTGATGTGATGTTTGGAGCAAGCAAGGCCCTCAGGGCCAAGGATTGGATCCAAGAGAGTCAGGATATATTCTCTGCTCTTAAGGACAACATTACTACACCTCAAAACTAACAGAAGTTGTATGCAGATCGAGATCACGTGCAGAGGCAATTTGAGGTGGATGATTTGGTCTACCTCCTTCTTTAGTCTTACAATCAATCTACACTGAAGAAGAAGGGAGTTGAGAAGCTGAAGCCCCGTTTTTATGGGCCATACAGGGTGATCCGAGGTGTTGGGGAGGTAGCATATGAGTTGGAGATCCCAACTGGGAGTAGGATCCAGAACATCTCGTGCCTGAAAAAGGCTCTTGGGGAGCAAATATTTGCCACTGGGGAACTCTGCCTATTGATGATGAGGGGCACCTGGTCTTACAACTAAAGGCCATTTTGGACACTTAGGAGAGGGAGCTGAAGAGCAGGGTAGTCAAAGAATATCTAATGAGATGGAGGAACCTTCCATATGAGGATGCCACTTGGGATGGGTAGAAAATCCTGTAGCATCAGTGTCTATAGTTTCTTGAGGACAAGCAAGATTTTGACGAGGAGGACTGTAATATTCCTAATTAGCTTTTAGCTAATTAGAATATTAATTTTTTCTTTCCTTAATTAGGTATATGAATAAGAGGGTAGAGGGACCCATAAATCCCCTTAGTAGAGTAAAACCACTTCCTCAATGTGAAAATGGAACAACATAGTAGAGGATGGGGCCAAGAAGCCAAGTGAGCACGTTAGTCTATGTGGAGGATAAGGACCAAGAGAGCATCGCAATTATGATGTGGGCCGAGAGGTGTGAGGTTTCAACAAGTATAAGAAGGGGGTGAGGATATCAATAGAGGACATTCTAAGTTATTTAATTTTTCCTTTAGTTTATGACTTGAGCATGCTTGAGCTAATTAGCTAAATCCGTAGTGTTGTTTAGCACATGGGTATTTCCGAGAGGAAATCCTAACCTCGTCCTAGGGGGACTTTGAGTGCCTGCTCATGAGAGGAGTGCTACTATCATTGAGAGCATATTGGCATTAGGCCATCTGCAACCCTCTAGAGCAGTGCAGTCACCAAGTGATTGACGCAGTGCATCAGCAGAGAGATCTAGAGGAGGGTGAAATTCCATAGCGTTTTGGCTTCAAATCAAGTGAAGGGATCAATCCTTGAACAATTGAGCTACGAGAGATTTTTTGAAGCATTTTATTTGTTAGTTCAGCTCATATCACTACATAGTTCAATTTCATACCCTAGGAGGGTGATTTTTCTGGGTCTGCCAATATGGAAATCCTTTCTGGGTTTTTTTGGACTTTGTGAGCAGAGGCCGGTGTCCAAATTCCAGCATTTTCTAAGCACTAGAAAAGCCTTATCTACGCAGCCCTTTTTAGGGAGCAATAACATTTCAAGCATTTCCAATAAGGGCATTGAAGTCAGAGAGTCCAGTAGAGCAAGCAGATTGACGGACATTCTAGCCATCTATGTCCCCTTGAGTGCTATGATTTTTTAGCATTGTTGTACTTATTAGTCCATCTCCATATTAATAAAATGGCTAAGGAGTTTATGGCTCTATTTATGGTGTTTTTATATTACTGCATATTTTGTCTTTGTTTGCTTTGTATTACTATAGTTTTCCTATTTGGAATATTACACTTTAAAAATAATAAAAATTAATGTGTTTGCATTCCACATAGTTATTAATAATGATTAGTCATAGATAATAAATATCATCATCCATTAACCATTCACATATATTATATAGTTAAATTGTACTAATTAAAAGAAAATATAATATATCTTAGTCATTCAAACTTACATTTTGTACTATTTTTTTAAATAAAAATATATTAATTTATTAATTATATTGTTTCTCTAATTCAATTAAATTATTCAAAACTATAAAATTACAGAAAGAATAGTTAGAACATTATGTCCTGAAAATGAACCACACTAGTTGGTTGTTTATTTATGATCATATGTGATTATCACCAAAGCAGTTTTTTACAAATTATGGATCACAAAGCCATATTCAAAAAAATTATGTAAATATTTAATTATTTTACAATTATTTAAAGAAAACAAAGTTAAGTACAAATATACCATTTTCTTTTTTATATTTTTTAAGTATCAGTACATTTAATTTAAACTCTTACATCACCTATATTGCAATATATTTAGGCCTAAAACCATGAAAATGTAGATAAAATTATGATAAATCCAACAGAAATTTTTATAAATCTGAGTTACAACAGTCAAAATAAAATTCAATATTTTAAATGTTTTATATATTTTTATATGATGCAAAATTTCTTTGAAAAAAAAAATATCGTTCAAAAACTTCTATTATCAATTTTTTTGGAAAATATTATCAAATTCTCGAAAAATATTTAATGCTTCAATAAACAAAGCCTATACTTAGTTGCACCGTAGCCGTAGTCAGAACCACTTTTCTCCAAACCCATAAGCATCCTCCAAACCAATAGACAGCATTAAAATTGCTCTTTCAAATACAAGAAAGAAAATATAACTTCCCCACGGTCAAATCCATTAAGAAATTTGATCATTTCACTTATCCTGGCTGGGAAAATATTTAAAGAAAAGTTGAAATTGTATCGAATCAGTCTAGAGAGCCAAGCGTTCAAAAAAAAAAACTTGATATTGCGAGAGTAGAAGGATTGAGAAAACACACAAGTTTTAAATTTAAAAAATCTAAATAACAAAAAAATCCAGTGTTCTTTCTTGTTTTATGAAAAAAACCAAAGAGGGTTTTAAAAGGCTAAGATAAATTAAATTAAATTATTAATTAAAATAGAAAGATTAAAAAAATATATTAAATTAAAAAAAAAATATTATTATTATTATTATTCAATTTTAAGATCATAGTCAAGCACATACCTAATTGATATATGAGACTCTCTTGTTTGTGGGATAAGGGATTCATCTCTAGACATTTATTTGACTATTAAATTCTACCAAGACTTACATACTCTATCTCTCTTTTTTGAACCTGTGACAACTTAAGATGAAACACATGTTCCACAGGACCGATAAAAATAAAATTTGTTGATAAAATTCAATAAAATGTATGCAAACCCAAGAGAAATTTACTGACAAATTAAACCAAACCAACCAAACAAAAACTATATGCATCTTGGAAGTGAAGTATTGAATTCTCACATGACCTTTTAATTGATGAAGGAAAACTATAAAAACTACACACCTGCCATGAATCCAATAAAAATTCTTAGTGACAAAAAGTCATTTATAGATCCCAGCTTATTTCAACACATAAATATTCTGGTTAATAAACCCACTATCTTATAATAAAATCCAACCACCTTAATTAGAGAATCTAAACACATAAATATTCATGTTAATAAACCCATTATCTTATAATAAAATCCAACCACCTTAATTAGACAATCTCCCACTGAGAATGCTTAAAAAGCCTCCAGCAAAGAAAGTTGCAGTGAATGCAAGTTGCAAGTACAACACAAGATCTATGGTTGGAAATATCTCCTTTTTGGAGATGGCTCCTAGCAAGAAAGAAGCAATAGACACCGGCCCAACTGCAAGATCCCTAGAGATACAAAGTGACTAAGAGCAGAACTAAACTTGAATATGCTAAAATCTGATAAGAACTCTAAATACCTAAAGTCCAAGCGCTAAACAGCAAATTTACAAGCATCAAATACTACTCAGCTTCTCCCATATCAAATACGGAGTGAATATCTGACAAATGCGTGTTCTTGATGTTGACAGTCAACAATACATTATGAGTGGATAAGTGGTCCAGAAAGCGTGATTGCGATAGTTCATTAGAACTCATTCTTAACTTTCATTTAAAATTTTAAAATAAAACAGATGTAAATATTAACAGGTCCTGTTTTTAAATTTTAAAAACTATATTAAAAATAAAAAGCCAAATTCTCAGCTTTTATTTGCTTCACTCTTGATCAGATGGAATAAACTTTTGAATCTAAAAAAATCAACGGACAATAATGATAAAATTGAAGTTGTGTATTTTGATTCCTGAATTAAAAAATAATTTTATTTCTAAAAAGTAAATAAGTTCATTTAAATAATTAAATTAGATTAAAATATTATATATATATATATATATATATATATATATTAATTCATTTCTATATAAATTTAATTAAATATTTTAAATTATACAATAAATACTACAAATATATATGAAAAGTTGATAATATTCCTTGATTTAGGAGATTGTATAGTTAATAAAGATTTATATATTACAGTAAAATCACATATACATTTTGGAATTTTTATAAAAGTTATACCTTATTATTGTACTAAATATTAACTTTTAATTGTAAGTATTAAAACTTTAAATTTAAGGTTTAATCTATCATTAATATATTGTATTTTATTTTTAAATATATTAATTATTTATTTAGATTTTAATATAATAGTAATAAATAATCAAAATTATATTGAATTATATTAATATAATAAAAATTAAAGTTTTTATTTTATCACGTAATTAAAGTTTTAAATTCACAATAATTTTGAATAATCACATGGAAATAAAAAAAATGTTTATATTAAATTAAGTGTTGTCTTCGTGTAATTTTGAAGACTTTAATAATTTTAAATTAATTAAATTGTAATTTCTTAGAATTATATATATATATATATATATATATATATATATATATATATATATATATATATATAAAATAAATTAAAATGATTAATATTAAGATATTGAGTATAAAATAAATTGTTATGGAGATTTGAAAATAAGATATAAAATGTGAATATTTAAATTTCAAATGTATTGTAGGATATAACCAAACTTATAAATTATTAATTATGATTATATTTTCCAATGGGTTAAATTTTATGGTCAAAGATTAAGAGTTATTATTTGTTGTGTAACTTTCAATTTTTATGAGGGTTGAAACTCAAGTCATTTGGGCACCTTGAGGTAGATTAAATGTGTTGTTGCACCCATAAAGAAACATACATAAGTGGATCAAAACCTATTTCATGTTTTTCAATTCTAAAATCTAAAGAGACCAATCAAACAATTGGCATAGGCATCCATTACCTAACTCTCAACTAAAAATTATATTGATGATGATAGAAATTTACTTAGCAATCATGAAACTCTCCTAATCACTAATTCTTTGATATATATGTTAAAATTAAAATTATGTTAATATAAATTAAAATTTATAACTGTTGAATTTCTTTTCTCACTCATTATTATTAAAAAATTATAATTTCATTATTTAATATCTCACTCACAAATAAAATCATTTATTTAACAATATAGAGAAAAGAAACAAAAAAAACTATAATTATAAAATAAATTTCATTAAAAACACAATATAATAACATAATTTGAGTTATCGTTGAAAATTTCCATATTCTAAAATCATTCACTCAAGTTCATATAAATAGTCATAATATATTGTCATAAGGCAAATCCAACTTTCAAAACTTCTCACAATAAAAGTATACATTGAAGTTACTTTAAGTTTATGTCTACATTCAAGATTGTGAAATTAAGTTTGTCATGTAAATTAAAACCACTCAAAGTGAGAATCAAATAATATTCATTAACTAGTAATATTTATATGTGTAATATTTATATTAAAATATTTCAATTAGGACACCATATTTTCACTTTTGGGTATGATTAGATCAATATTTTCTGGAAAATGTGATATCGTTCATTTATCATTTTTCCTACTAGTATATAAAGAAAAAGGTGATTAGAAATTTGGATATCAAATATTTTAAAATCCTAACTCTTTAAGTGATTACATAGTAGCTTATGAGGTCTTCCAACTCAAAGTCGCTAGTTAGAAAAACATAGGGAAGTTTTAGAAGTTTTTGTGCCATTTGAGAATGTATTGGGTTTATTAAAATTAAATTTAAAATAATTTTAGTAGCCTTTTTGGATGTGCTAAAGAAAAACAGGATAAGATTTATTATTGTTATAGAAGAAACATAAATAACATTTTTCAAAGAAAATATTGATGCTTGTATTAATATTATCTAGGATGTTAGTGGTGCCCACCCACTTATTCCACTTGGATGCTCACTAGTGTCTTTTTCAGTTTCCTTAATTGTAGCACAATTTACTATTTTTAGTTGTTTTTCAGGTCCTAAACTTCTGGAGTTGTTTTGATTCTCTAAACGATGTTTTTTGGAAAACGGAAAAACCCCAAGATGTGGTAGGGTTTGCAACTGAAATTTGTTGTCCTTGGAGATATATTTCTAACGAGGCCTCATACATGTCAAATGGAGATTGTATGCCAAAGTCACGACCCTAGGAATTTGATGTACCAACTAACCCCAGCAGGGCCCACAAACTTTTTTCGCATCATCTTCTAGGCTTAGGTTTTAGGATTTTTAGGGTTTCCCATTGTTTCTCAATAATAAAAAGTCCTCAAATCGTCATAGTTCATAAGGCATGCAATCGTCACATCTCTTCTCAGAGATAAGTTACCATCATTCGACCTAGTTTACTTCAATTCTCAGGTATAAGAGACCCTAAAGGCAACTTGAGATAATCTTTTGTGTTAAAACATAAAATTATCAAATCTTGCATTGTGATTATTAAATTGCAAGACGCCATGCTATAATAAAACACAATGTCAGGGAGAATTTCATAGACGGCACAGTTGGGACAGGTAATGATATGCGATCTCCGACATTAGCCTCTGTTGCGAGTCTCGAACACACAGTTCCACAAGAATTCCTATCCTTATCGACTCCTTCATGTAGAAAATCATATTAAATGATGAACAAACTAAAATAAAATGTCATCACACAAGACCATTCTTCCTATTGCCATGGGCCCTCCCTCCATCACCAGTTGTTCTAGCCTAGGCTTTGATACCAATTTAAATTTATTGATCATATTCTCTATAAATTAAATAATATTATATCTAAATACAAGTAGTGTTATCTCAATGTAGACAAATTATCTTGGGCACACAATCATTTGGTTGAGAGAATATCTCAACCACACAGTAATCTAGAAATCATCTAAATCTAAACAACTCCTAAAAAAATAAGAACATAGTCCTTTACTTTGAAAAAATTGCACTTAAAACAAGTACAAATTACATGTTCTAAATATTTCTAATACAATACTCTAAAGAAAAATTCTCTAAGAGAAAAAACTATAAAAAAACCTAGCAATTGCATGAGATGTTGCAAATGAAACGTCATAAGGCATAAATTTGAGAAGAAACAAGACATATAGAAGATCATGTGTAACTAATCCAATGATTAATACTTTATCATAATTCAATGTAATTGTTTTAAATTTATACAAAATTATATTTAGAAAATGTTATTTAGAAGTATAATTTAAGAATTGTATGGAAAAAAAAAGTTGAATAGAAATAAAATAGATCAATGTTAAATAATGAAAAATATGAATAACAAAAATGTATTCAATGCAACATAGTTTAGAATCTCCATGTATTTTATTCTAATTTTCTTATAACAACATTCTTTTATAATAAAAATCACTAATGTTTCCATATTACTTATTTTAATTTAAAATCATCTAAAAATTGAACTTACAGTTGTAGACCATTCAAACCAATATTTTAACAACACAATGTATTAAACATCATATCCTCCCTCTCTTACTTGTAACAACCAAGAATGAGTGATAACGTAATATTAAATATGTCAGTAAATTTTTATACCAAGCAATCACTACCCTTAACCAAACATGATTATACTGTAATAACTACTAAAACTATAAGGAAGTTCCAATGCATTAAAAAATATTAATACTATTAACCAGAAACAATGACACTACAAAAATGAAGTGGTGTATAAATGGACAACTAGGTAGATTAACCTTGGCAACTCATGACACAATAAAAAAATTAAAAGATGACCAACAATTTAAAATAAAAATAAGTACAGATCATCGTGATGTGCAAATAATAATAAAAAATTTCTACGTAGTCAATCAACAATAATAAACTCATGTAGCAGTCATCCAAAGAAAAAAATAAGCACTAATTATCATGATGTGCAAATAATAGTAAAAAAATCTATGTAGTCAAACAATTTAATTTTTATGCTTAACATGTTCCTAAATATTAATAGTTCATTATGCTTGAAATTTTTTGTAGTAATATCTTAATTTAGTCATTGTTTTTCCCATTTTATCTAGATGGAAACCCCTCAATTAGGTCACTTGTGAACATCATAAAAAAAAACAGGGAATGCATCGATACTAAACTAAAACTTGCTAGGGCGTTGTTATTTAGAGGATTTTAACTGAGAAGTACATCAAATTTCAATGCAGTTGTTGAAGCATTTGGATTGGAAGAACATCCATATCTAGGCTTATGGTAAGATCAACCCATCAAATTCAATCATGAGATGGCTTATGGTAAGATGATCCTCTATGCATTCCACACTATAGTTTGCTTATCTTAATTATGGCTCTCCAAAATAATCCTCGAACTTTTTTTTTCTTCCCTGTTGCAGTTTCATAATTTTCCTACCAAATTAATTTTCTTCTGTGATATTGTGCCTCGAGAGGGAGGGAAAAATTGTTTAAAGAAATAATGTAACCCAATAAATGGAACAGAAATTTCCACAACTTATAAAAAAGCTGGAGGGGGGGGGTTGATTTATTTTTGTAGAGTACCTCACAAAGACAATCCTCAATCATTTTTAAAAATATGGTAGTCCCATTACGAAACCACCAACAAGTAGGAAGCAGAAAGGAAGTAAGATTAAATTAAAGTTATATGCAACATACATGTATGTTATTTTTTAATAATATGGGGAGCCTATTTCCTTATAAATTGTTAAAATTTTCCTCCCAAAATGGATGTGGAATAAATAAGGTGGGTTTATAAATCAAAGGCTAAGTTTTTTGTGGAGTAGATCAATGGCTATTGAGTCACTAACTTTTGGAAGCCATAATTTCAGTTCCTAATGTCCACATTCAGAAATCAAGGGCTTGTTGGAAACCTAACATTGTTAAGAACGACTTGGAGATGGTTTACATGGCTAAAATTCCATTTATCATGATTAAAAAAAAGATTACATTTGTTACCATTTATGACTTGGTAGAAACTTATTTTTTACAAAAAAAATGTCTAATTTAAGGTAATCTTTGGATATTTAAAATGCATCTATTTTGAGAAAAAATTTAATGTGTATATTTCACAAAGAGACTTAATTGAGTTGGAGCAAAAGGGGAAAAAAATTAATCGTAAAGTAATTCCAAGAAGATGAATAAATGTCTATTATAAAAAGAAAATGTGGAAGAACATTCAAAAGAGAGAGAGAACTCCCTTTCGACTAGTAAGTAAAGTAACTTCATAATTGAGTTTTTTGATATATTCTTCTAAGTTGGAAATCATATATCCTTTTCATTTCAAAGTCATCTTGAATGACAAGAGTTGATTTCTTAGTATTTTCCTCTTTCTCTTCTAGGTCTTTTCATTTACATGGTCCATGGGAGCCCAATTTCATCTATTTTGGAGAAATGCATTTTAATTTTCTGAACATCAAAATCTTTTTATATATCTGTACTTGAGGTTCGATAGATAATTCTTAGGAGTTCGTAGCTAGTGTGCTATTTTGACTTTAAGTTTTACGCTTAAGATTGCATGTATCGAAATCCTTTCATCCTTATCAGTTTAATGAAAATATTATGGTACGTTTGTTGTAAATATGGTCTACTCTTTTCATCTTGTCAATGGCATGGTGTGTTTTACTTACTAATATACTCAAAGTCAAAATTATCGTAATATTTAGATGTAATTTCCCTTCTTTACTTTACTTTACTTTATAATCCATTTTTTTTTCAAAGTGGTTTTGTTCATTTAAGACTTCAAGGACCATTATACTAGAGAAATCTCTAAAAATGAATTTTGAAAAGGAAGGAACCTAATGAAAAATAATTCAACTTTTTTTCACCATTCAGTGATATGTATGAATGATGTACTATTTCCTTTCTTTCTTTATGAAGGTATATAAAATATACTTTCTTCGTTTTAATTTATAATTTATATTTGTTTCTTATTTGGTATAATGTTATTTATTGAATGCTTTCTTCATTATTTTCACTAATCAAGTATATATCAAAGGGTTTTCTCTTAGTTTTACGAGTTATATCTACATTTTTGTTATTTCTAGATAAGGAAGGTGTTTTTATTCTCTAATGTGTAGTAATCTAGAGCTAGGGTTCCTTCTTATAGGTAATTCACTCAAACTTTGGAAGCTCCACCAAGGAGTGAAATTTATAGTTCATCTCACTTCTTCTCTTCTAAAACCCTAGTTACTTTCTTGCTTACTTTTCTAAATGAAATAAAACTTTAGTTTTTATATTCCTAATTAGCCATCAGCTAATTATAATATTAGAGTTCTTACTTTTCTTTATTATTTAAGTAAATAAGAGGGTGGAGGGACCCATAAACCCAGTAGATGAATAAAATCCACTTCTATAGTATGAATGTCAGTTAGTTGAGAAGTGGAGTAACATTATGGAGTAGTGGATGAGCATAATAATGAAGAAAGAGTGGAGGTCATATAGCATTAATGAGGAAGATGATGGAGATAGTAGAGGAATAAATAGTAGATGATGGAGATAGTGGAGAAGCATTGCAGAGACGATGGAGGAAGTGGTGCATTAAATGGACACATGATGGAGGAAGTGGAGAAGTAATTGCAACAGTGATGGAGATCATGGAGGCAGTGCAGTATTTATGGAGGCTAGTGGCCACATGTGCAGTGTAGTTATGAGGTGGTTGTAAGCTAGGGAAGGCTCACAACCATAAAAGGAAGATGAGGGTAGCAAATAAAATCAGTTTGAATATTATTATTGTTTTTTCTTTACGAATTTTTGCACACTTCATCTGTTTAGCTAAGTTTGTTGTGCTATTTAGCACATGGGTGTCTTTAAGGGGATATCCCACCCTTATCCACGAGGGACTTTGAGTGCCTACTCTGGAAAGGTTTCTTTGAGAAACCATTCATCCTCCGTAAATAGTGACACATTCAACCCCTCTCTTCAGCACTTCCATCTACAGGAATTACACATTCTCGCACTAGATTTAAGAGGAGGAAGGAAGTTCCAAAAATCTCAGCTTGGAATCCTGTCAGGGATTAACCCCTCACTTTGTGAGATAATTTCCATCTTTTGTGAGTAGCATTTCATCATTTAGCAGTGGGCTACAACATCAACCCTCTTCAAAATGCAGTCACTTCGAGAAGTTGTGTAGGTCAGCAGTTGCACTTGAGAGAAGGAGATAGAAATCATGCTTTCAGCTTGGGAATCAGGAGAAGGGTCCAGCCCTTCATGCATTATGTTGATAAGGTTCTATTGCAGCAGCTACATCATTAGTTCAACCCCATATCAATATCTACCTAGGAGGAATTTTTAAGTCAACCAGCAAAGGTGCGGTTGGCAACCCAAAAAGGGCCGAAAATCAAAAGTCAAAATTTGGCCAAACCATTTCTTGGTTTTTTGAGTAGAATCCGTGGTTAAAATCCTGTATATTTCAGAGCACTCTAGAATCCTACACATGTTTCTTATTCCCACCAGTAGTATTTTCTAGTAGTATCAATAGCAGTAGCAACACCATTTCCAGTGCTAGGATTTATAGTTATTTCCACTTTTTGTTGGCTTGATTGCATCTTCTTTCGAGAAATGTGTTCTTTATATTTGTTATTGTTTATAATGAAATGACTGAGTTTTTTATGCTCATGGTTATGATGTCTTAATGTACTTTCCAGTTGCAAATATTGCCATCAGATTGTGGAGGATGGTATTGTCGACATTGATCTGCTGTCGAGGTATGCACATTGCTTCGACATTTTCTCATGGTACATCTCTTCACCCGTGACCAGATTATATTTTCGAGATGTCTTCATGCTTCATGGTCTTCCTAAGGCATGATGATGATGTGTTGTGGCAGCAGGATTCCTTGATACATTGGCTTCTCTTGAGAGAGTATGGCTACCATACTTAGTCTAATGATGGTGTGATGTGGCAGCAAGAGGCATTTCTGCAGTGGCTTCTCTTGAGAGATTATGGCTACCATACTTTGTATGATGATGTTTTGATGTGGCAGTAAGAGGCATTGTTGCGGTGGCTTCTGTTCGGGGATTATGATTCAACATTCCACATTTTGATCCGTGTATCTATACTTCTCACTTTGCATAGAGTTTATATGATGCTTGGAGAAAGCAAGCCCACAGGGCCAAGGATTGGAGCATAAAGAGACACAACATACTCCATGTAGCATGGGCTAGAGATATTGCATATGAGTTGGGGCTTTCCTTTGGAGGAAGGAACCATAACACTTCCCATGTCTCATACTAGGAAGAG
This sequence comes from Pinus albicaulis, assembly GCA_034641835.2. Classification (NCBI taxonomy): domain Eukaryota; kingdom Viridiplantae; phylum Streptophyta; class Pinopsida; order Pinales; family Pinaceae; genus Pinus; species Pinus albicaulis. The sequence continues at coordinate 843,183,780 of CM076575.1, forward strand.
GCTTTTGGACAGCAGATGGTTGCCACTATGGGACTCATTTATGAGGAGAGGAATCTGGTTATACCATCGAAGGCCATTCTAGACATTCTAGAGAGGAGTTGGGTATTCATAGCACATTGGATCAGATGGGAGAACCTTCCAGATGAGGGTGCCACTTGGGATGGAGAGAAATTTCTACAACATCCACTTTTGCAGTTACTTGAGGACGAGAAACATTTTACCAGGGAGGACAATAATATTCCTAATTATCCATTAACTAATTAGAACATTAGATTTCTTAATTTTCTTTATTAGTTAAGTAATTAAGAGGGTGGAGGGTCCCATAAACCCAGTAGATGAATAAAATCCACTTCTATAGTGTGAATGTGGGCTAGTTGAGTAGTGGAGTAGCATTATGGAGTAGTGGAGGAGCATGAAAATGAAGAAATAGTGGAGGTCATAGAGCATTAATGAGGAAGATGATGGAGATAGTACAGGAATAAATGCTAGATGATGGAGATAGCGGAGAAGAAATTTTAGAGATGATGGAGGAAGTGGTGCATTAAATGCACACATGATGGACGAAGTGGAGAAGTAATTGCAGCAATGATGGAGATCATGGAAGACAACGATGTCTTTATGAAGGCTAGTGGCCACATGTGCAACGAAGTTATGAGGTGGGCCAAGGCTAGGGAAGGCTCACAACCATACAAGGAAGATGAGGGAAACAAAGAAAATCAGTCTGAATACTATTATTATTTGGTATTTACGGCTTTATACATGCTTCAGCTGTTTAGCTAAGTTTGTTGTGTTGTTTAGCACACAGGTGTCTCCGAGCAGAGATCCTGCCCTTATCCATGAGGGACTTCGAGTGCGTACTCTGGAAAGGTTTCTTTTAGTAGCCATTCATAATATGGAAACAGTTCCACATTCAGCCCCTCTCTTCAGTACTTCCAGCTACAGGAATTACACATTCCCGCACTAGATTTTGAGAGGAGGAAGGATGTTCTAAGCATCTCAGCTTAGAACCTTGTAAGGGATCAGCCCCTCAGTTGGTGAGATTATTTCCATCAATTGTGAGAAACATTACATCATCAAGTAGCAGGCTAAAACATCAACCCACTTTACAATGCAGTCGCTTCGAACAGTTGTGCAGTTCAGCAGCTGCAGTTGAGAGGAGGAGCTAGAGCTCATGCTTTCAGCTGGGAATCAAGAGAAGGGGCCAACCCTTCATGTATTGAGATGATTGGGTGCTATTGCAGCAGTTATATCATCAATTTAGCCCCATATCAGAATTTACCTAGGAGGAGTGCGCAAGCTAGTGAGCAGGGGTGCAATTGGCAACCCAAAAAGGGCTGAAAATCCAAATTCAAAATCTAGCCAAACCATTTCTTGGTTTTTTTGGGTGTTTCGAGTAGAGTCCATAGTTAAAATCACAGATATTTCCAAGCACTCTAGTATCATCCCACACATTGTTCTTCTTCTGAGCAATAGCATTTTCCAGTAGCAGCAACATCATTTCCAGTGTTAGGATTTAGAGTTATTTCCATTTCTTGTTGGCTTGAGTGCATATTCTTTGGAGTACTGTGTACTTTATATTTTTTGTTGTTTATAATTAAATGACATTGTGTTTCTTCTCATGGTTATGGTGTCTTAATGTAATTTCCAGTTGTAGCATATTTCCAGCATTTTCCAGATTTTAGTGATATATTTTTTTTTTCTTTATTTGGAATGTTGTTGATGATCTATATTCCTGTCTTTCCCATTTTGGGATATTACATGATTGTTCTATCATTGGCCTTGAAATACTATAGTAAGGATCTATTAGTAACAATCTTATGAAAAATCCCACAAATAACCTTACTACCTTGATACATGACTTTATCTCTTCTATTAATTCAATTTTAAGCCAAACCGTTGTACTCAAATGGATCGATGGCTTGCTTCTTGAAAATTTTCTAAGTATGAAATTATTACATTTCTCTACTTCCCTCATAATGACAATCCTTACAAGCCAAATTGGTTCAATTGACAAGATGATGACTTTTAAGATTAGGGTAATGGTTTTATGATTGGATTTATTTTTCTTATTGGATTAACTCTTTTTATTCATAACTTTATTATCTAACTAATTTTTCCCAACGCATGACTAGATTTATGCTTAGCCATTTCCTCTTGAAGAATTGGAAGTTTCTGAATAGTTAGGATGAATTTTTGCATCAGTTAAGGACAAGAAGTAGTCTATATGACATTCTTATACATAGATATTCCACTTAATTAAATTATTGGATTAAAAATAATGGCCTTCTTAGAGGATTATACAAGATTCATTTTCACATGGATTCAATGCCTCAACCAACTCAAATTTCATAGATTATTTTCATTGAATATTTAATCTTCCAGGATGAATATGTACAAACACGTCATTTTTTGAGTCACTCCATGAATTTGGTTGTGGGCTAAGTCACTAGTATCTCACACAAACTAATGAAATTATGATGGGATGAAAGGAATCAACACTAAATGTATGCTCTTTGATCAATTAGCAATGTGCTCAACTACCTTCCCATGACCAATAGGGTATTGAACTCGAACCCTACCTCCATTTACTGATATCATTTTCAATTTTAACACCAATGGGAGCTTCCAAAAACACACTATATCTTTCTATTGGAAGACTATTTTCATAAATTATTTGATATGAATAACAGAATACAATTGTTTTAACTAATTAGCCAACTCATTCATATGTCATATAAAATTCAAATAAAATGCATAAAAAAATGATTAATCCACAAATGCTTAAAAATATAATTACATTCTCTATATATAATATTCATTAACATCCTAACACTGGTACAACATTCCATAAATGAAAATGCACAAATTCCATGAGATTTCAAAATAAGGATTCCATCACAAAGTATGCATTTCACTAATATTCAAATAATTACATAATAGAAATATATATATATATTTAAAAGATAAAACACTTATATGCATCATAATCTCCTCATTTAAACATACTAAGTAGAAATTTACATCCTAATCACAGACATATGATGTGGAAAACATTCTTGAGTTATACTATGAAGTGAAAAGAATGAATAATTGCTTATAATTATACAACCATTTTCACAATTTGGTCTATAGTATTACATGACTCAATAATATTACACATAAAGAAAGGTTCCAGGTGACACATATTCATCCATAGTTCATTACCAACACTCACTTAGCCTCATTGCTATCTTATTTATAGGAACTACCCTTATGTGAATACTCCTTGTCAATAAATTCTTCACTTTTAAATTCTTTAATTTTAAAATTATATATTTTAGAAAAAATATCCATATCATTGATATCATTTATGGGAAATATTTGTAATGAAAATTCATTCAAAATTCCATTACCAATGCTTCCTTTAAAATTCGACTACCCAAGAAACCAAGAGAATTCAAACAATCTATTAACTCAAAATAATTAAGAACCAAAATAAATATGTGAAAATGGAAGAGATATACTTTCCCAAACATCCATGTTCAATGCATCCATTACTTTCCCCTCAAAACTGACTTGCTATAACATCATTAGAAAATGAATGTATTGGCTCACTACAACTCTATAAAAAAAAATCAAAATTATTTGATATAGTTGTAGGGAGAATGGTTTGATGCACCAATCTAAGAAAAGGAATTAAGGACACATAGTGGAAATGGGTAAAAACTCATCAGCATGCCCCCCCGATCGGGGTGATTAGAGGGTGAAACGTGGCGCTCTGGCGGAAGCCTTCTCCCGGCAATTACTTCTCATTATGACGCACCGCCTCATCCGATCACTAGAGTGTGTGAGCACCTGCTTTGGAATGCTCACTATGTACGCGAGCCAGCTTGTTCTGTCAGCGCACGAAGAGCATTTTCTGCTTAAGGTTTGTATCCGCCCTCCTTCGCCCCAATTGCTCATGCAAAGCTCTGTGCATGCAAAAGCTTGGGAGCAGAAGCGACGGTGCGAGGAACTTATCAGTCGAGAAACGCTTGAACGGTATGTATCGGTATTCCTTCTCAACTGCATGGCGTTCATCTCTTGGCATATGATCATGGTTTTCGACTATACACAGGATAGTTGGGTTACATGTCGGTTTTTTGGGTTGTTTATTCCCCTGCCCCATTCGGTTCAACCCTGTTTCAGAGACCCATGTTTAAATTTCGCAGCTACCATCCATCCAAATGTTATTCCTTTAAAAAACCAGTGGTTAGAGCCGGTCCTTGTTTGTCATACAATGGTTTTATATAATTCCTGAAACTATGCATGGTCGCAAACTATCCACGAGGAGTTGCTTAGTCATGCTGGTATAAATGTCTTTCATAGCATCTGGAACAAACCCTGCACCCAAGCTTTATACCTGCAGATTTATAGTAGCTCTGGCTCTTTGCGCACTGTTTATTATATCATCAATCTGGGAGTTTGGTATGACTGCCGCTGTAGCTCTCGTCCCTTTTATATTGATAGCCTTGGTTTGAAAATTGAATTGGGGCAGCGACAGTCCTGGGCCATTAAGTTGTGGCCAGGCAGTTCTAATTATGGCCTTGTCGACAGATACAAGCTGTCTGCAACCCTGTTTCATTTGAATAGTCCTTCTAACCTCCTGTATGCTCTTTCATACATAATGTATTCATTGTATAGGCACAGGATAAGGATGGGGAAACGTTGTTTGAGGTCAGAGATTGCCAAAGGAAAATAGAAGGTGCAGCCAGAGCAAGTTTCAAAGAAAAGAGGTAGAAAAACTAATCAGGAACATTTGGAGAACCTGGTTGTCAGTTATATCATGGGAAATTCTTCACCAGTGCGCCAACAAATTCGAGGATGGGAAAGAGACCTGCAGATTGAACCAGAGGATAATGAGGCTGAAGCAGAGATTTTGGATTTCATCCAGGATCCTGGAAACACCCGGGGTAGACTCACTTTACTAAACCAGACCATCCATACTTACTGGCTTCTGAAATGCCTTCTTGCAAAGGCAATGCAAAGTTTTCAGCCCACCCAGGACAAAGTAGGATAGCTAAAGAGTGAACCTCAGGTCAAAGAACTGCTGGAAGATATTCAATGTCAGCTACAGCATATCAAAATCACCCAATATCAAGAAACTGATAGAATTCAGAGAATAGGTGACAAGATTGGACGCATTGAGAAGCTGCTCCAGCAAATGCAGCAAGTAGATATGCCTAGATCCACTGTGAAGGACCCAGCCCCAGTTTCTTCCTCTGATGGATAGTTGGTTTAGGAAGTTGCTATATGTATTTTTGGATATTTACTGTATTTAGTTTCTGTTTTAGTCTTGATTACAATGTCATAGTAGGACAGCTAGTTCAAGCAGCATATAGAAGAAAGAGATAATTTCGATTTTGGCAAGCTTTTCATGCACTCAGATGGCCAACAGACCTAGTTTCCTCCGGGCAGGTTGAGGCCATCGAAAAAACTCTATATTTTGTAGCCTGTCCTCTTTTGATCAATCGAAAATAGAAGGTCCTACTGAATTTACAAAAAAAAAAAAAAACTCATCAGCATGAAGGACACATAGTGGAAGTGAGTAAAAGACTTATTAGCTAACGCAAAAAATAATAATCATTTACAAATGAAACATCCTTATCTATTATTATATTCCTCTTTATCTCAATAGCCAATCGTAAAAACTATATCAATTTTAATCACTTATTTTTGTAACATAATAATGTAAAAAAAATTCTAAAAAAATTAAAATCTTCATCGCATAATACATGAACACATACCTCACATATATGTTATAATCCCAAGTTAACATGACACTTCACAAAAATATTGCACATATACAATCTAAACAAATATAATTCAAAATGTCATAATTAAAATATTACATTAATATATTGTTGTTATATACACAGTAATCCCCATATCTATATCCTAACAACAATAAGAAAATTAATTTTATAAATAGTGTTCTTACAAAAGCAGAGATTTTAGATTTCATAACAGATCCATGCAATACTCGTGGCTGCCTTACTTTATTCAATCAGACTATTCACACATACTGGATAGTCAAATGTCTTATAGCGAAGGCTATTCAGAGTCTTCAACCTACCCAAGCTAAGGCAGACCTAGCAAAGCTAGACCCTCGCCTTCAGGACCTGCTCCAGAATATACAGGACCAGCTGCAGCACATCAAGATAACACAATATCAGGCAGCTGATCGTATAAGAAGATTGGATGATAGAGTTGGTCACATGGAGAACTTGCTCCGGCATCTTCAACAAGCTGAAATGATTGGGTTGAATGCTAAAGACCCCGCTCCTGTTTCCTCATTAGATGGGTAGAAGTTTTAAGTATGGAGAATTTTGATGTAATTTTTAGCTAGATACGAACTCTTCTTATGTTATATGAATGTTCAAACTGCAGTAGTAGTACAGATAGCACATAAGACTTATAGACGTATGAAACAATTTCAGTTTTGGTATGCTTTTAACGCTTACACATGGCCAATAGACCTGGTTTCCTACGGGCAGGTTGAGGCCAAACTCTGAATTTTATATCGCGTAGCCTATCCTTCACTTATAAATAGAAAATAGTATGGTCCTACCAAATTAAAAAAAAAAAAAAAAATGTTTCATGCTCTCATTTATGATATATAATGAACTTTTGTATAGTTAATTAATTAGCCCTTATCACTTTTATTAAAAATAGAGATTATTTTTTTTTAGTTAATTAATTAGTTTATAACATTTTTATGAGTAAAAAATATTATTATTTTTATTTTTTCAAAATAATGATATTATGTTTAGTATGATCTGGTTCTCTGTTAAGGCACTCCTTGATGTTAAGTCACCGATTCAATTCCTTTCCCACATCGGAGTGATATGTTGGACATGAGATATAACCAAAAAGGTTAGCCAACCCATAAAAATCTTCTCAAACTCCATTATAAAAAAATATAATTTTCTAAAATTTATAATAAAAGTATCTATTTTTCATTTTTTAAAATTATAATATAGTTTTACACTTACTATTTTAGTTTTAAATTATATGTGAAGTTAAAAACGGTTATTAATAATGTTATTAATAATGTTATGACTTAATCTTTATCCTTAGTCTTTTTATAAAATTTTAATATTTTTATTATTCTTCAAAATTATGATTTTTTTAAAATAAAATAACTTGAGAAAAATTTTAAATTAATTTTTAGGTATAAATTTAAGATTAATAATGTTGAAACTTGATATTTACTTTTGTCAATTAAAAAGAAATCCTAAAATAATGGCCTTCTTTCATAGCTTCTTCTACTTTGGTCTCTGCTTCTTCCATATTGAATACTGAGTGAAGATTTATTTTTAATACAAAGTGGACTTTGATTGAGCATCAAGAGTATTCAAAATTAAACATGTCATAGCTTGTCATAGCCTATCCACAGGGGTCTGTCACGGCAAAGGTTATTTTTAGGGTTATTCACCATATAATAAGGTGTGACATATACTGTTCATCGTTAGATTTAAACTACTTTAAATGTAATAGTAGAGAGTATATGCCATACCGCATTAAATAGCTAATAATACAAAAAATAAGACTTGTTGTCTATCACTTATAAGTAAAAAAAAAAAAAAGATTTTTATTTCTACTCGTTTAATATAATAATAATAATAATAAGAGGAGGAAATGTCAATTGAAGGGCTATGGCTGGTTGGATAAATTTCCAAACATGTCCCCAGTCGTGACGTTGTACCTTGGTTGTACTTGAATTTATCTAATTTCTAAAATAGTACGTAGTCATTGTTTGAACAATGGGTTCTGGCAATTACTTTAAATCCAATCATCCATGGTGAGCCTTATTTCGCAATCCATCAGCCCATAAATGCACCGAGGCAGGAAATTCCCACCGTAAGATTAAAGTAGTACATCATCCTATAGTGGGCATTTCCTGCCTCGACACATTTATGAGTTGATGGACTCAGAAATAAGGCTCGCCCTCATCCATCATTTCAACTATGAGTTTGGGCAATTACTTCCAGGTCATGTGATCTTTTAATTAATTTCTATGACAATTAAGCAACTTCCCTGTACTTCTTTTCATTTTCTGGTGCTGCTCTTTCATAGAAAATACAGTCACAATTCTTGGTTCTCCCATTTTAGTGTGTTTCTTTATTGTTGTGGTCGTTTCTTGAAGATTTAGAGGTGAATTTAGGTTTCTAAGGTATGTGCACAGCTCGAGGCAGCAACGATAGTTTATTCATCGTGGGAGAAGCCACATCCAACCCAAATCACCAAAAAACAATGCCCCAAACTAGATCAAATTACCATAAAATCAGTTTAAATGTATGTGGTTGATGCCACAGATCGAGTCAGGGATTGCTCTATTCTAGGAGCCAAATCCACACCAATTAAAAAAAAAACCAAGCCAAATCTAGACCAAATTACTAGAAAATCAGTTTAAATGTATGTGGTCAATATCACAAATCAAGTCAGGCATTGCTCTATTCCAACCCAGATTAGGAAAAATCGGTTTAAATGTATGCAATCTATGCACATATCAAGTAAAAGACGTCACAAATTCATAGGTCATCCTAAAACAGGAAATCTCAACCAGTGCACTTCAGTGGTACATCAATGAAAAACCTAAATTTTGTTTTTAAATTTAAATCTTTATTTTATAGTTAAAAAAGTATGTCAATACATATGTGATGAAATTTAATATAAAAATATGGTGATTTAAGGCTTGTAATTTTGAATTTATTAATAAAAAATTTTAGCTCTACATTTTTGAAAAAAAAATCAATATTTCTTAACAAAACCTTTGATTAAATTACATATTCAATTTTGATTATATTTGAAAAGGTTTATATCTTTAAATATAAATCAACATTTCTCTAATAAATTTATGATTGAATTGGATGTTCAACTCTGATTATATTAGAAAAGGTATTATAAATCAACTGGGTCTTAAAACAATATCAAAAACAAAAAGTAGAAATCATATGATAAAGAAGAATTAATTATTTAAGTTCTTAATACATATTCATAATATAAATTCAAGATAAATGATTTAAAGAAACCATTTAATAAAATTAATTAAAAATGAATTGTAAAAATAACATATTATTAGCAATTGAATTGTAATTTTTTTAAACTTTCAAGTATAGAAAGATGGTTAGAATATATACTCTTTTAATTGAAAGTAAGACGAGCCGTTCAAATTTGATCACTGAGCGTCAGGGTAATGGTTGGGACAACCAGAGCTTGACAAATTCTTGTTCTTGATGTTGACCGTCAACCATAGGTTGTGAGTGGATAAGTGGTCCGTAAAGCGTGATTGCCATGGTTACTACTCTTCACCACGTTTCATTTGAAAAAAAAAAACACACATGTAAATATTAACGGGTTCTCTTTTCAAATTTTAAAAAATGTATTAAAAAAGAAAAAATTCAGCTTTTATTTGTTGTACTTTTGATCAGACGGAATAAACTTCTGAATCAAAAAAATCACATGAGAGTAATGATATCAGACGGAATAAACTTCTGAATCAAAAAAATCACATGAGAGTAATGATAAATTTGAAATTCCGTAATTTGATTGATTAAAAGATAAGTTTATTTTAAAAATAAATAAATTTATTTAAATAATTAAATTAAATTAATATATATATTAATTCATCTAAATATAAATTTAATTATATTATATTATAAATATTAAAATCATACAAATTTATATGGAAAAATTGATAATATTATTTGATTTAGGAAGTTGTATAGTTAATGAAAATTTATACATTATAAGAAAATCCCATACACATTTAATTTCTACAAAAGTTACATCTTATAATTTATTAAATATTAAGCATTAAAATTTTAAATGTAAACAATAATGCATAATTAATATATTATATTTATTAATTATTTCTTTAAATTTTTAATTTGATATTAATATGTTATAAAATTTATATTAAATTATTTTAATATAATAAAAAATATTAAAATTATTAATATGATTAGATTTTAAAAGTTTTATTTTATAATATAATTAAAGTTTTAACTCAACAATAATTATGAATGATTATACATAAATACCAAAAAAAATGTTGCATAAGTGTCATCTTTTTGTAATATTGATGATTTTGATAACTTGCAATTTCCTGAACCACGAGCTATTTAAAAAAATAAAGAATACATGAAAGAATACATTAATAAATAAAAATGATTAAAATTAAAATGTTAATATAAAATAAACTATTATTTAGATTTCAAACTAATATTATTTGAATTTCAAATATTTATAATATAATGAAAAGGCACAAATTGAAATAAAATAAAATAAATTTTACATATTAATTATATTTTTCAAGAGAGTTAAATTTAATGGTAAAAAATTAGGAGTTATTAATTGTTGAGTAACTTTCAATTTTTACGAGGGTCTAACTTCAAGTTATTTGGGCACCTTGAGATACCGATTAAATGTGTTCTTGCACCCATAAAGATTATATTAAATGATATTGTAGCACACACATGCATAAGTGGATCAAAACCCATCTCGATGTTCTTCAATTTCAAAGATTAAAACCCATACCCATGTTCTTCAATTTTAAATGGCATGGACCTCCACTACCAAACCCTCAACTAGAAATCATAGTGATAGTGGTGGGAATCCACAAGTAGCAAGTATGAAACCCTTAATTAATGATTCTCCATTTATCATTTTTCTTACTAGTATATAAAGAAAAAGGCCAATCAAAGGACCATTATAAATTTAGAATATACTAACACCGTAGTCAAATGAATATCGAATATTTAAAAATCCCACACTTTAAGTGATTACATAGTAGCTTATGAGGTCTCTTAGTTCAAATTTGTCAAAGTCATTTAGTTAGAAAAGCAGAAGGAAGATCTAGAAGTTTGTATGTCATTTGAGAAGCCATTGGGGTTTATCAAAATTAAATTTAAAATAATTTTAGTAGCCTCTTGGTTGTGCTAAAGAGAAGGAGGAAAAGATCTACCATTACTATAGAAGTAACCTAAATAAAAAATTTCGAAGAAAATATTGATGCCTCTACACAAGAACTATCACCAATAATCCTTGTGACTACCCAACAGGAAACAACTACAAGGGGATTCCATTGATAAGGAAGTTGGCATAGCTAGTAATGAAATAAACATGTATTTCTACACAAAATCCAACATCTACATGCTCTAATTTTACAAACAAAAACTACTCTAAGAAGGCCCTATTACTGATACAAAAGAACCAATGCTAGAGAAAGTAACTAAAGAAATTCCACTCAAGGTGTCAATGAAGACATCTTGGAAGTAGGTGGAAATCTTGTGGATAATGTTTTACATAAACTTTCATAAGTGTTGAGTAAAAAATTTCTTGTCATGGAAGCGTGTGAATAATCTACTATAGAACTTGTTATCACCAAAATAGGACACCGATAGGATGCTCATCAAGTCAATCTCAGTGTAACTATTTCAAACCAATCTTTTGGCTGAGGCTTAGCCTCCTCAGCCTGAGAGGAATCACTCAAGGGTTAATGATATGGAATAATGATATAGATAGATGGCTAACTCTATTAATTAAGTATTGATTTTGTATATTTTCAGGTTGAAAAGATGAAGGCTAATACTACCATTGGCCTTATGGAGTCAACAAATCAGTAGTTTCAGTGGCAAGGTTTCTTGACATGGAAGCCGAGGAAAATAGGGGTCTTAAACAAAGACAATTCACTCAAGAACATAGGTCAACACAATCATTTCATTACTAAAGGAAGTCAGAGCATAGAGTTATGAATTCTAAGTAATAGTAATGAAATCTACCACTAGTGGTTCAAAGGCAATTCACTCATAAAACACAGAAAAACAGAGTTATCTCATTACTAAAGGAAGTCAGAGAATAGGGTTATGAATTCTAAGTAATAGAAATGAGATATACTGCAAGTAGTTAAACATAATAGTTAGATCAATAAAGCATTAAAACCACATGAGAATCTTAGGTCTGTCGAGAAGAAAACCTCTCTACATTATTGATCACAATCAATTACATAAAGTAGCAGGCTTTTGCCAAAAAGTCTCCAACCCTTTGCTAATTCGACCTCTTTCTTCATATATAGCTTTTACAATATTGGATTCTATGATCCATCATCAAGAGAATTCGAATTTCTATTATTGACACCTATTCTACTCCTAAAACAGACTCTTAATTACAACTAACAACTAACTGTCTCTTTAGGAGTCCTAATACAAATAGGAGTGAAACTCCTTATCATGTCTAAAACAACCTTATCTAAACCTTTAATGCTTCCTTTGATAGTTACAACCTCACGAGGTCGAATTTGGTGATGCCTCCAACCTTGTTATGAACCCTGTTGTTCCATGACCTAACTGCCCTAGAAACCAGGAAACATAGTTTGCTGAAATTTAGCCCTTACCTCCATGCTTGTATTCCAACATCTTTGCTAGCCTTGATGAATATCTTGTATATGTAACATGTGTTAACACCCCATAAACTCTTCAATCCTTCCACCTGTGAAAAAAGAAGCCTTGGAAAAAATGAAAAGGAGAGGGATTATGATTGCACTACGAAAACAACCTGTTTTCGTAGCGCAACTTTTATACCACTGTAAAAACCTTTCTTTGACCATTATTTTCCTTGATTTTCAACCTAGAACTTCGTTTATGACCTTTCTCATTTCATTCACAATGCTAAACTCTGAAGACTAGCAATCCTTACCTCCAAACTTCATGCAAAAAATGCCAAAACATCACCTTCAGCACTTTCGTAGCGCGCTATGAAACTACTGTGTGTACTCCTTTAACACAGTTTTTTCAAAAATCTATAGTTTTGGAGACATTTAAGATATTTTTAAGGATTTATATCAACAAAAAAAATATTTAAGGGAGATGTTCTTCTTCAAAAAGATCTTGATCTTCATGCCAAAACTCATTCAAGGATTTACCATTTTTTTTGCACTTTTTCATCTGAAAAATAGATGTTGAGACAGAGCTTTTATCTTCTCACCCATAATGTATTTTTCAAAACTGAAGGAGGCTTTTGGAGACTAATTTTTTCTGAACAAAAACCTCTCTTGGTTTTTTGAAATACCTCTCCTACTACCCAGAAACTGTCTTTGAACAACCTGTGTAAAACTGGAAAATTGTGATTTCTGAAAATATGGCTTCAAAGAAAGCCTTGTATCTCCCAACTAGTAACACGTGTGAGAAAAGTGAGATACGCGAGATTTTATGAAGATAAACCTCCTTCAGAATTTCAAAATACCTTTGCTTATGGCCAGAAATTGATCTTGAAGTGAACTACTAAAACCAGAAAGCAGAGTTTTTCTGTCAATGACTTTCAGCAGTTTTGTAGCGCAAGTTGAGTCATCAATTTCTCCCACCTCATAATGAATTTGAAGAAACTGAAAGATTTTTTTGTAGTTAAGTATGTTAGGAAGAAAAACCTCTTTCAGTTTTCAAAAATGAGTTTTCAGTTGCTCAGGAACCCCATTGGAAGTTGACTACTAAAAACAGAAAAACAGGGGTTTTGCCTCATAGTGCGCTACGAAAACAGCTTGTTTTCGTAGCGCAAATCACCTTTTTGAACTAGCTACGCTACGAAAATGTGGATTCTTGTATGATTGCAAAAATTTAATCCAAGACTTCATGGTATGACCCCTAAATGAAAAATATGACCTATTTGACCATGAAGTGAACCTAAAGGACTTTATTTGAAAATGAAAACTGACCTTTTAAAACTTCGAAATGGATGATGGGATATTTAAACCATGGAATAAGACTACTAAAATTTATTTTGAAATGAAAGATGACATTTTTGAGACTCTATGTCTATCACTTACCCTTTCAATCATGAAATGACTCAAAACCTATCTAAGACCTTCTTAAAATCATGACCAAAAGCAAAGTTGACACAATGATGTTTTGAGAATTTTTGGGTGATAACAAAACTAATCAAGATGAGAAAAAAAAAGAGATATGGGATATCAGGTGCTCACTGCAGATGTCATAGAATTTTATGTAGGTGCAGATACACTTCATTCTAATTGTTTATCAAATTCAGTGAATTTTGTGGGTTTATATTTCGAAAGTCACTTAATCCTTCTCTATTTTTAATTATATGATACTTATGTGAAAAGCCAACCCAGGGTCCTCTAACCGAAATTTATTTAACCAAAATGTAACTAAAATTTTACACGATAAGTTATTTGCAACATGACCATGCAATTTATTTGATATATATATATATATATATATATATATATATATATATATATATATATATATATATATATATATATATATATATGATTTATTAAATAAAATTTTTGATTTACAACCATTTAGATTAACTAAATCATAAAAAATACATAGTTGATTATGATGTTGTGGGTCAATTATGGTGCTCCTACTAGGGCCGCTCAATTGAATTTGTCACCTTGCCAACTAGGAATATTTATCCAAATTCCTAGCCTGAGGAAACTCCATAGGTTCCCTAACACTCTAAGCCCAAGTCCAATTGCACTCGTAATGTGTCATAGTTTCATCCAAAACCCTCCAACCACAAATTAATCTCTAATTTTCCCTTTGTCGTTTCTCCTCAATAACAAAGACCGAAACTGAAAATAATCATCCCTCTTCCATTATCCCTTTTTCCAGTTCACTTCAAAACAAAAAATAAAGAAAACAAACAAAAATACCAAGTAATCTCCCATCCTTCCATTCGACCCCTCTACTTATGCCTCCTCCTTGATATCACTTTCAACCACTCCCTTCATTGTCACCTACCACCTCATAACTTCTCTCCCCCCTCTGTGCATTTTGCATAGGTGATCTGAAATGATTGTATTAGTTTTTCTGTGCTAAGTGTCTTTCAGCTTTAAAAACAATGTGCATAATTGACTCTTTAGTTTGCATAAGGATTAAGGAGTTTTACCATGTTTTGTAAATGAATTTTAATGAATTAGTAGCATAAAACAAGTATAAATAACACAAAACAATAGTGTAAAATAGAGAAATAAGTCACTACATGATTTCTACACAGCAGCCATGATGAAGCAGTTCACCCCTCCTACGCTACATCTGCTGGTCCAACTCCCAATTGCTTGTCCATATTTTGTTATGCTCAAAATTTTGCTATTAAATGTATTTACAGTGATCTAATGGTTGTTTTCTCTGCACCAATAGCTCTAGAATGCTCCAATTAATAAAAATTGACTCTTCATTCACTCAGAATTTTCGAAAATTGGGCCTCCTACACTTTTGCCCAGTATCTCCTAGGGAAGCTCCACTAAAAGTGGAGAACTCCAATTTACTCGAGTTAAAATTGGGCTAGCCACCAATTTAGGTGTGACTCTATCTTCTCTGCCGAAGCTGACTACACATTAAATTTGACGGTTGGGTGATGGCCACATGCGCACCCCCAAACCATCAGTTAACATCGTGGTTAGCGAAACACATGTTATAAACTGTAGTTTTGTTCGTTTGAACCGCCGGTTTTTTGTTGTCGGTTAGTGCTAACCGCATGGAGGACCTGGCATCAACTATTTCCATTTGACTATACATATGGGACCACTGGCGAGTTGGGACCACCAATGGTTCCCAACCACCATTTGAAATTTCCATACAACATAAATTAAACCCGACATGCAATATGTTTAAGAACTAATGCGTAGAGCGGATGGTAGAGTGGATGCGTGCCCAGCGGGAAGTCTGGGGGTTGAGCCTTGCGGACCCTCACAAAATTTTAAGATGTGGTTTCAGGGCCATGTGGCAGCCTCAGGGCTCGCCATGTGGCAACTTCTAATTGGATCCTCGAACATGTACATCAAATAACATTGTGACACTTGTTAACCAGCGATTGGTCCGATGGAAAGGAATATTCTGAGGTTCATTCCCTTTTTTGTTGACTGTGCATCCACTTTTCTGACTGTGCATCCTAGTCAAACATGGTCAAACTGTCGTAATTTTACGTGTTTGTCATTTCAATCAGAACGCAATATCTTCCTCATATGACATCCTTTTTTCAAATTGTTCAGGGCATCAGAATCAGGAAGAAGACATCTATGCAACCATCCTGGTTTCAACTCAAACCTGTAACTTTGAATTTTGAGCAAAATTTATGAACTCCTGATTTTTCCACTCCACTAGGAAGCTTTTGGACCCTAAAATACTTGATTACCTGTTCAGTAAATGAGGGTATGACTCCCTCACCTTTTCAATCTCCATCCATCTTGTCTTGCTTGGTTTAGTGCCTTTGAGCCCAACTCGAAGGTAGTCAACACTTCCCCTCTTTGATGCTCTTTTCCTCCTATCAAGAATTGTATCTTCTTTAAGCTCATCTAGAAATTTTGGTGAGAAATATTCAATAGAAGGTAGTTGAAGATCACTTCCTTGATCATTGATCAAAGGAGGCTCATACAAGCTTAATTTTTCAACATCAACAATTGAATACATTTGCATGTAAGAAGGAAATTCAAGTTGGAATGCATTATTACCAACTTTCTTTATGATCTTGAAAGGACCATAGTGAATGGGTTTCAGCTTTTTAACTTCCCCTTGCATCCTTTCTTTGCTAATGTGCAACCATACCTCATCTCCCTCTTGAAACTTGTGATCAACCCAATGTTTTTCATGCATTTCTTTGTATTCGCTTCGACTTTTCTCAAGTTGTTCTTGAACTTGTTGATATATCATCTGAATTTTCTCAATGAACTTTCGAGCCTTATCAATGTCACTATGGCCATTAATTGCAACATCCTTCCCAAAGATGAAGTCTAATTGTGATTTTCGCAAATACCCAAAGCATACTTCAAAATGTGAGGTTTGTGTTGAAGAGTGTTTTGCTAGGTTGTAAGGGTGTTGAATGTAATGCATTTTTTCATCCAAAAATTTAGGATGTTTGCTACGATATCCTCTCAATAGATGCACAATTGTTCTGTTCACCACCTCGGTTTGTCCATTTGTTTGTGGATGAAAAGCAAGACTTTTTTTCAATTTTGTGTCCATCATTCTCCATAGATTTGACCAAAAATTCCCAATGAACTTGGAATCCTTGTCACTAACAATAGAAGTGGGCAATCCAAAATGAACCTAAACATTTTGAAAATAAAGTTCAACAGTTAGTTCAGCATTAATGGTTTTCTTACTTGGCATAAGTATACACATTTTACTGAATCTATCCACAACTACATAAAGATAATCATGTTGCTTTATTAACATAGATAGACCTCCAACAAAGTCCATGGAGAGTCTCTCCCATGGCATTGAAGAAACAACTATATAAAATTAGATAAAGAATAGTTAGAACATTATATAAATATTTAATTTCTTGACAATTATTTTGAAAAAACAAAGTTAAGTCAAAATATACCAGTTTCTTTTATTATATTTTTTAAATATCAGTTACATTTAATTTAAGCTCTTACACCACCTATGTTGCAAGCCTAAAACCATGAAAATGTGGGTAGAATTATGATAAAATCTAACAGAATTTTTTATAAATCTAAATTACAATCGTCAAAATAAAAATTCGATATTTTAGAGATCTTTGTATGATGCAAAAAATTATCAAATTCTAGGAAAATATTTAATGCTTCAATAGACAAATCCTATACTTAGTTGCACCGTAATCTTATTGCATAGCCGTAGTCAGAAACACTTTTCTCCAAAGCCATACGCATCCTCCAAACCAATAGGCAGTATTAAAATTGCTCTTTCAGCGTTGATGAATAGGGAAATATAACTTCCCCAAGGTCAAATACAAGCAAGAAAATATAACTTCCCCACGGTCAAATCCATGAAGAAATTCGATCATCTCACTTATCTCGGCTCGGGTGGGAAAAGAAAAGTTGAAATTGAATCGAATCAGTTTAGAGGGATTTTAAAAAGCTAGAATAAATTAAATTAAATTATTAATTAAAGAGAAAAATTTTAAAAATTATTGTTATTATTATCTAATTTGAAATTTGATCATCTCACTGGTCCTGGCTGGGAAAAGAAAAGTTGAAATTGAATAGAATCAGTTTACAGGGATTTTAAAAAGTCAGAATAAATTAAATTAAATTATTAATTAAAGAGAGATTGAAAAAATTATTATTACATTTAAAAGAGACATCAAGTTGGTTTATGCGATTTCTTTGTTTGTGAGACAATGGACCCACCTCAGTGTAACTATTTGACTACTAAAGTCTATTCAAAGACTTATATACTCTATCTCTCTTGTTTTGAACCTTTGAAACACATATTTTTAAGCATTATGCCAACTCAAACTGTATATATATAAGAAAAATAATCCCATCACAATTGTCTACCATGTACACTAAACCTATAAAAATACAATTTGTTGAGAAAAATCAATAAAATCTATGTAAACCCCAAGAAAATTTAGTAGAAAATTAAACCAAACCAACCAAACAGAAACTATGTCCCTCTTAACAGTGAAATGTTGAATTCTCAGAAAGTATTTTAATTGCTATAGGGAAACTATAACAACTACACCTACCATGAATCCAATAAAAATTTTCAGTAACAAAAAGTCAATTATAAATCTCAACTTATTGCTAACACATAAATATTCATATTAATAAACCCATTATCTTATCATAGAATCCAACCACCTTAGGGAATCTCCCACCTGAGAATGCTTAAAGAAGCCTGGAAAACACCAGAAAAGAAAGCTGTAGAGAAAGCAAGTTGCAAGTAAAACACAAGCTCTATGGTTGGATAAATCTCCTCTCTAAACATGGCGGCTCCGAGCAAGAAAGAAGCAATAGACACCGGCCCAATTGCAAGATCCCTAGAGCTATCAGTAACGAATAGATTAAGAGCAGAACTAAACTTGAATATGCCAAAATCTGAGAAAATTTCTAAATACCTAAAATCCAAGCTCTAGACAACAAATTTACAAGCATCAAATGCTACTCAGCTTCTTCCATATCGAATACGGAGTGAATATCTTAATTCGTTCTTCCTTTCTGCTACGAGAGAGATATATAGGAAAGTCGCTTTGGTCTGCTGTGGAGTCCAACTTTTTAATCCAAACTGGAATTTGATTGGGCCTCGTTGTAATGGGAGGGACAACCAGAGACAAATGCGTGTTCATGACGTTGACAGTCAACAATACGCTATGAGTGGATAAGTGGTCCCCAAAGAGTGACTGCGATGCTTGATTACTACTCATCCTTAACTTTCACTTAAAATTTAAAAATAAAACAGATGTAAATATTACTGGTCCTGTTTTCAAATTTTAAAAAATATATTAAAAAGGAAAAGCCAAATTCTCAGCTTTTATTTGCTTCACTCTTGATCAGATGGAATAAACTTGTGAATTTAAAAAATCACATGATAGTAACGATAACGATAAATTTGAAGTTATGTATTTTCACTGATGAGTTAAAAAATAAGTTTATTTTGGAAAAATAAATAAGTTTATTTAAATAATTAAATTAGATTAAAATATAAAACAATATTATATATTTATTTATTAATTCATCTACATATAAATTTAATCAAATATTTTAATTTATATAACAAATATTAAAATATTACAAATACATATAAAAATTTGATAATATTACTTGATTTAGAGATTGTACAGTTAATAAAGATTTAGATATTACAGTAAAATCGCATACACACTTCGGAATTTTTGTAAAAGTTATATCTTATTATTGTACTAAATATTAACTTTTTAACAATATGTATTAAAATTTTACATTGAAACTTTAATGTATTTGATTGTTAAATGTGTTAATTATTTATTTAAATTTATAATTTGATACTAAGACGTAATCAAAATTATATCGAATTATATTAATATAATAAAAATCAAAGTTTTTATTTTATAACTTAATTAAAGTTTTAAATTCACAATAATTTTGAATAATCATAAGGAAAAAAAAAATGTGTATATTAAATTAAGTGTTATCTTTATGTAATTTTGACTATTTTAATAATTTTAAATTCATTAAATTGCAATTTCCTGAATCAGAAATTATTTTAAAAAAAAATAACAATAGTAAATTAAAATTATTAAAATTAAGTTATTGAGTATAAAATAAATTGTTATCGAAATTTAAAAATAAAATATAAAATGTGATTATTTAAATTTAAAATAAATTACAATATATAATTAAACTTATAAAATAAAATAAAATAAAATTTATCTATTAATTATGATTATATATTCGAGGGTTAAATTTCATAGTGAAAAGCAAAGATTTATTAATTGTTGGGTAACTTCCAATTTTCATGAGGGCTTAACCTCAAGTCATTGGGGCACCTTGAGATAGATTAAATATATTGTTGTACCCATAAAAAAACACACATAAATGGATCAAAACCTATCTCATGTTCTTCAATTTTAAAACCTAAAAAGACAAATCAAATAATTGGCATAAGCATCCATTACTTAACCCTCAACTAAAAAATATATTGATAGTGGTAAAAATCTACCTAGCAAATATGAAAGTTTCCTAATTACTAATTCTTTTATATATATATATATATATATATATATATAAATTAAAATTACCTTAATATAAATTAAAATTTATAAATGTTGAATTTCTTTCACCTGTTATTATTATTATTATTATTTAAAATTATAATTTTATTATTTAATATCTCACTCATAAATAAAATCATTTATTTAGTAATATAGAAAAAAATTATAAAATAAATTTAATTAAAAACACAATATAATAACATAATTTGCGTTATCATTGAAAATTTCTGCATTGTAAAATCATTCACTCAAATTCATACAAATAATCATAATATATTATCATAAGGCTCATCCAACCTACAAAACTTCCCAAAATAACAATATACATTCAAGTTACCTTGAATTCATGTCTACATTCAAGATTGTCTGGAAATTAAGTTTGTCATGTATATTAAAACCACTCAAAGTCAGAATCAAAGAATATTCATTAACTAGTAATATTTATATGTGTAATATTGATATTAGAATATTTCAATTAGGACACCATATTTTCACTTTTGGGCATAATATTTTGTTGAAAATGTGATATCGTTTATTTATCATTTTACCTACTAAAGAAAAAGTTTTATAAACAAAAAGGTTGTTAGAATAATTTTACAAAGAAAAAAGTTTATCAAAAGGTGATTAGAAATTTGGAATATACTAACACCATAGTAAAATGGATATCAAAGATTTTAAAGTCCAACTTTTTAAGTGATTACATAGTAGCTTATGAGGTCTTTTAGCTCAAAGTTTCTAGTTAGAAAAACATAAGGAAGTTTTAGAATTTTTTATGCTATTTGAGAAAGTATTGGGGTTATTAACATTAAATTTAAAATAATTTTAGTAGCCTTTTTTGATGAGCTAAAGAAAAACAGGATAAGATTTATTATTTTTATAGAAGTAACATAAATAACAATTTCACTGAAAATATTGATGCCTATATTATCCAGGATGTTATTGGTACCCACCACTTAAAAACTGGACATGCACATTACTTTCTATTACTCAAATAGAGTTACATATATACATGAGGTATTGTCTCAAGATAGGGAAGCTATCTTGGACGCACAATAAGTTGGTTGAGAGAATATCTCAACCACACACAAAGAAAAGAACCTAGATTTATCTAACTCCTATGGAATAGGAACAGATTCCATACATAGAAAGTCACAATTGAAGACAAGTAGGAATTACACATTCCAACACACCCCCTTAATGCCTACTTGTCTCAATATGCATCTGCAAAATCTACATCTGGTCCTGTTTGGTAATTACATTGGTTCTGTTTGGTAATTACACTTTGTATATTTTTCATGGTATTTTCGATGTCCATATAAAGGAAAAACCATCTACCGAAATGCATGGGTTCCCAATCGCTGCAACTGCTAGCCTACTAGGAAGTCCTTCACATACATGGTTCATCCAACCACTCGATGAACTCCCCCTAGATATAAAATTTCACCTCATGGAGTCCAAAACCAATATTTCTATGGCCCACCCAAGTGTATCCATCTCGCATGACACACTCTTCCAAGGTGTTAAAACTCTCTAACAAAGGGAACACATAACAAAGGGTATGCATGCCTCTCTAGGTCTTATAACATGTAGCTAAAACATTTCAAAACCACAACTAACAATACGTGACATGTAGATTTTCTCCAATTAGAATGTGTGACTGATACTTTACCATGATCATAAGTCTATTCCACAAACTCACAAAAACTCGATTGTCCATTCTCCTCCAATTTTTGATGCTGCTATCTTCAGTGTCATGTCTTCATTAAGTTAGATGGTTATTCATTTCTACATATAAATTTGTCTATTGTTGGAATGGCCAATTCCAACATAGACTCAAACTGGTGACAATAGTTGGCCAGACTAGACTATGTGTCACTAGATTGTTTAAACCAAATTTACATCAATAGCATGACAACCAATTTAAAATTACTTGATACTCTGTATTGAGAAACACTGATAATACAATGAGTTATGACAACTCCATGGCTCCATTTCCTGTAGCAAGTGCCTTCAACATTGGACATCCCTTATTTCAACACTTGCACACATCACACCAATGTGCATGCCCTTGAAGGTTGCATGTTTAATCCGCACTCACCAACCTCGATAGTTGAAAACTCCAGAAACATACTTTAAAATAAATGACAAAAAGGATTAGTGTAATTTAATTTGTACAAAATGGAGAGAAGACATGCTTGATGACGAAGTTACTCTTATCAGACATCAAGATCGACTCTAGAGTATATGCTTCTCTTTTGGCTTCATTTCAGCCTCAAGCACACCTGCCTTTTCTTCTTGTCCTTTGTCAATCGTAGCATCTGAACCTTCTTTACAGTGTTTATCGGTGGCATCTTGGTCATTCTCAGAAAATGAGTCTTCTCTGTAACTGTCATCAGTGGTATATTGATCTTCATCAGTGGTATCAACTATTTTCCCATGTTTTCTGATTTCCTTCTCTAGCATTTCTAAAATGCGCATCAGTAAAGAAATATTCCTTGGATCCTGAGGTGCTTATGGAATATGTGGCATTTTTCACCACCTTCCCATCTCAATTAACCTGCAACTATATTCCTAATGCATAGAGAAAAAAAAAACCGACTATCTTCGTCTTACCCACAATTTTTGAGCTCCTAGGCAAACACATCTAATGTTTTCCTGTGGGATCAACTCCTGGGAAAGTGCATCCAACGTTTTCATGTGGGATCAAATGCTTCCCATCAATTTTCCTCCTCGTCTATGAAATAGCCCAATTTTTTTTTACAAATGCTCCTTCCACTAGTTTTGGCTCCCTGTTGACTTTGGTTCTGCTTATCCTGAGTCACGTCCTAGGGAAATCATAATGAATAAGGAATGGGATATGAAGGAGGGTCAGGTTATGGGGAGGATCAGGTTATAGAGGTCCCCATGGCAGTGGTCATCACGTCATAGCAGGCGATCTTGGTGAGTCCAGCCCAGATGACGGTGATGTGATTCGAACCTTCGCCGAGTAAAACCAACCACTTGCAGACATAGATGGGTGTTTCTCAACATATCGATGGGTGCCAAAGAAAGCCTGAACAAGCTCTCAAAATATGGACAAACCTACAAACAATTTTTATTTCCCTCGCTCCAGGACGGGCCAAGGCTAGGCCGAAATGGGCTCTGATACCAACTTAAAAATTTAACATGCACATTACTTTCTATTACTCAAATAGAGTTACATATATACATGAGGTATTGTCTCAAGATAGGGAAGTTATCTTGGACACACAATAAGTTGGTTGAGAAAATATCTCAACCACACACAAAACAAGGAACCTATATTTATCTAACTCCTATGGAATAGGAACAAAATCCATATATAGAAAGTCACAACTAAAGACAAGTAGCAATTACACATTCCAACACCACCCACTTATTCTACTTGGACGCCCACGAGTGCTTTTTAAGTTTACTTAATTGTAGCACATTTTACTATTTTTAGCATTTTTTCAGGTCCTAAACTTCTAGAGTTGCTTTGATGCCCTAAACAACATTTTTTTGGAAAATGGGAAAACCCCAAAATGTGGTAGGGTTTTGCAACTGAAATTTGTTTTCCTTGGATAGAAATTTCTAACGTGGTATCATACGTGTGAAATGGAAATTGTATGCCAAAGAGATGACCCTAGGAAGTTGATGTACCAACTAACCCCAACGGGACCCACAAACTTTCGTTGCTTCATCTCCTAGGCTTAGGTTTTAGGATGTGTAGGTTTTTCCTTTGTTTCTAAATAATAAAAATCCCTTCAAGATTCACAGTTCAGAAGGCATGCAATCGTCACATATCTTCTCAGAGATAAGTTACCACCATCCAGACTGGTTTATTTCAATTCTAAGATATAAGAGACCCTAAAGGAAACTTGACATAATATTTTGTGTTAAAACATAAAATTATCAAAGCTTGCACAATGATTATTACAATTGCAAGATTCCATGCTATAATAAAACACAACGTGAAGGTAGATGTCACAATCGACACAATTGGTACAAGTAATGATATGTGATCTTCAACATTAGCCTATGTTACGAGTCTCAAACACACAGTTGCACATTAATTTGTGTCCTTAATGACTCCTTCACCTAGAAACTGATATTCAATGATGAACAAACTCAAAAAAATGTCATCACACAAGACCATTCTTTCTATTCCCATGTGCCCTCCCTCCATCACCAATTGGCCTAGGCTAGGATCTGAAAACAATTTAAATTTACTGATCGTATTCTCTATAAATTAAATAATTGTATATCTAAATACAATTAGTGTTATCTCAATATAGACAAATTATCTTGGACATAATCACTTGGTTGAGAGAATATCTCTACCACACACCAATCTAGAAATCATCTAAATCTAAACAAACCCTAAAAAAATAATAACATAGTCCTTTATTGAGAAAACATTGCACTTAAAAAAATTAAAAATTATAAGTTCTAAATATTTCTAATATAATATTCTAAAGCAATCTTCTCTAAGAAAATAAACCGAAACAAAAATTAAACTACCAATTCCATGAGATGTTGCAAAGGAAATGTCATAAGGCATAAATTTGAGAAGCATCGAGACATATAGAAGATCATGTGAAACTAATTCAATGATTAATACTTGATCATAATTCATTGTCATTGTTTTAAATTTATACAAAATAATATTTAGAAAATCTTATTTAGAAGTATAATTAAAGAATTGTATGAAAAAAAGGTTGAATAGAAATAAAATAGTTCAATGTTAAATAATGAAAAATATGAATAACAAAAATGTATTCACTGCAACATAGTTTTGAATCTCCGTGTATTTTATTCTACTTTTCTTATAATAACATTTTTTTATAATAGCAATCACTAATGTTTTGATATTACTTATTTTCATTTAAAATAATCTAAAAATGTAACTTACAATTATAGACCATTCAATCCAACATTTTAACAACACAGTGTATTAAATATCATATCCTCCCTCTCTTACATGTCACAACCAATAATAAGTGATAATGGAATATTAAATATGTCATCAAATTTCTATACCAACCAATCACTGCACTTAACAAAACATGATTATACTGCAATAAATACTAAGGATATAAGGAAGTTCCAATCCATTAAAAAATATCAATACTATTAACCAGAAATAATGACACTACAAAAGGAAGTGGTGTATAAATGGACAACCAGGTAGATTAACCTTGGCAACCCATGACGCAGTAAAAAAATTTAAAATATGACCAACAACTTAAAAGAAAAATAAGTACGAATTATTGTCATATGCAAATAATAATAAAAAAAATTTGCATAGTCAACCAACAATAATAATCTCGTGTAGGAGTCATCCAAAGAAAGAAATAAGCACTAATTATCCTCATGTGCAAATAACAGTAAAAATTTTCTATAGTCAAATGATTTAATTTGTATGCTTAACATGTTCCTAATGATTTTAATAAGAAATGGTAATTTGATATCCCTTACTCTCATTTGGATAATTTCATATCATTATGTTTGAAATTTGTTGTAGTAATATCTTAATTTAGTCATTTTTCCCCATTTTGTCTAGATGGAAACCCCTTACTTAGGTCGCTTCTCAACGTCATCAAACAGAATAGGGAATGCATCGATAATAAAGTAAAACTTGCTATGGTGCTACTATTCAGAGGATTTCGATAGAGACGTGCATCATATTTCAATGCAGTTGTTGAAGAATTTGGATGGGAAGAACATACATATTTGGGCTCAGCTTCAATGACAGGGTTGAAGGAAGGTTTTACACTTAAAGTTAAGCTCTTCTGGATCAACCTATCAAATTCCATCATGAGATGGTTATGGTAAGATGATCATCTATGTATTCCACACTACAAGTTTTTTTATCTTCTTTTTCGCTCTCCAAAATAACCATTGACTTGTTTTTTTCTTCCCTGTTTGAGTTTGATAATTTTCCTACCAAGTTAATTTTCTTATGTGAGATTGTGCCTCTAGAGGGAGGGCAGAAAGAAATTTTTTAAAGAAATAATGTCACCCAACAAATGGAACAAAAATTTCCACAACTTTTAAAAAAGCTAGAGGGGAGTTGATTTATTCTTGTAGATTCCCTCTCAAAGACGCTCCTCAATCATTTTTTAAGGGATGACAGTCCCATTACGAAACCACCAACTAGAAGGAAGAAAAAAAGAAGTAAAAATAAATTAAAGTTATATGCAACATATATCTATCTTAGTTTTTAGTAATATGGGGACCCTATTTCCTTATAAATTGTTACAAATTCCCTCCCAAAATGCATGTGGAGTAAATAAGGTGGGTTTATAAATAAAAGGCTAAGTTTTATGTGGAGTAGATCAATGTCTACTGAGTCACTAAGTTTTGGAATGCGTAATTTGAGTTCCTAATGTCCACACTTGGAAACCAAGAGCTTGATGGAAACATAACATTGTTAAGAACAACTTGGAGATGGTTTACATGGTTGAGATTTCATTTATCATGATTAAAAAAAAAAAAAACATTCGTTACCATTTATTACTTGCTAGAAACTTATTTTTTACAATAAAAATGTCTAATTTAAGGGAATATTTGGATATTTAAAATGGGCATCTATTTTGAGAAAAAAAATAAAGTGTATGTTTACCAAAGGGACTTAATTGAGTTTCAACAAAAGGGGAAACAATCAATCATAAAGTAATTCCAAGAAGATGAATAAATTATTATTATAAAAAGAAAATATTGAAGAACATTGAAAAAAGAGAGAGAATCCCCTTCCGACATAGTAAGTAAAGTAACTTTATAATTGAATTTTCTGATATATTCTTTGCAATTGGAAATCATCTATCCTTTTTATCTCAAAGTCATCCTGAATGAGAAGAGTTTATTTCTTATTATTTTCCTCTTTCTCTTCTAGGTCTTTTCATTTGCATGGTCCATGGGAGCCCAATTTCGTCCATTTTGGATAAATGCATTTTAATTTTCTAAACATTGAAATATTTTTAGATATTTTTACTTGAGGTTCCATAGATAATTCTTAGGATTTCATAGCTAGTGTGATATTTTGGCTTTAAGTTTTAAGCTTAATATTGCAAGTGTCTAACTCCTTCCATCCTTATCAGTTTAATGAAAATATTATGGTAAGTTAGTTGTAAATATGGTCTACTATTTTCATCTTTTTCAATGACATGGTGCGTTTCACATACTACTATACTTGAAGTCGAAATTCTCATAATATTTAGATGTACTTTCCCTTCTTTAATTTACTTTACTTTATAGTCCATATTTTTTTCAAAGTGATGTTGTTCATTTAAGACATTAAGGACCATTATACTAGAGAAAGCTCTGAAAATGAATTTTGAAAAGGAACAAACCTAATGAAGAATAATTCATTTTTTTTTTACCATTCAAAGATATGTATGAATGATGTACTATTTCCTTTCTTTCTGTATATATGTATATAAAATATACTTTCTTTACTTTAATCTATAATTTATATTTGTTTCTTATTTGGTATAATGTTGTTTATTGAATGCTTTCTTCATTCTTTACACTAATCAAGTATATATCAAAGGGGGTTTTCTCTTAGTTTTATGAGATATATCTACAATTTAGTTATTTGTAGATAAGGAAGGTGTTTTTATTCTATAATGTGTAGTAATCTAGAGATAGAGTTCCTTCTTGTAGGTCATTCACTCAAAGGCTGGAAGCTCCACCAAGCAGTGAAATTTATAGTTCATCTTGCTCCTCCTCTTCTAAACCCGTAGTTACTTTCTTGCTTACTTTTCTAAATGAAATACAAATTGAGTGTTCTATAATTGGCCTTGAAATAATATAGTGAGGATATATTAGTACCAATCTTGTGAAAAATCTCAAGAATAACCTTAATACCTTGATACTTGACTTTATCTCTTCTATTAATTCAATTTTAAGCTAGACTATGGTACTCAAATGGATCGATGGCTTGCTTCTTGAAAATATTCTAAGTGAAATGATTACATTACTCTACTTCCCTCTGAATGACAATCCTTACAATCCAAATTGGTTCAATTGAAAGGATGACGACTTCTAATATTAGGGTATTGGTTTTATGATTAGATCTATTTTTGTTATTCAATTAACTCTTTTCATTCACAACTTTATTATCTCACTAATTTTTCCCAATTCATTGTTAGATTGATACCTACCCATGTCCTCTTGAAGAATTCAATGTTTCTGAATAGTTAGGATGAATTTGTGCATCACTTAAGCACAAGAAGTAGTATATATGACATTCTCATACATAGATATTCCACTTAATTAAATTATTGGGTTAAAAATAATGGCGTTCTTAGAGGATTATACAAGATTCATGTTCACATGGATTCAATGCCTAAACCAATTCAACTTTCATAGATTATTTTCGTTGAATATTTAATCTTCCAAGATGAATAGGTATGAAAATTTCATTTTTTTAGTCACTCCATTAATTTCATTGTGGGCTAAGTCACTAGTATCTCACACGCATTGTTGAAATTATGATGGGATGAAGGACTCAACACTAAATATATGCTCTCCTATCAGTTATCAATGTACTAAACTACCTTCCTATGACCAATAGGGTATTGAACTCGAACCTTACTTCCATTTACTGGTATCATTTTTAATTTTAAAACCAATGGGAACTTCCCAAAACACACTATATCTTTCTATTGGAAGAATATTTGCATGAATTATTTGATATGCATAAAAAAATACAATTATTTCAATTAATTAGCGAACTCATTCATATGTCATATAAAATTCAAATAAAATGTATAAAAAATGATTAATCCACAAATGCTAAAAAATATAATTTCGTTCTCTATGTGTAATGTTCATTAACATTCTAATACTGGTAAAAAAATTCCATGACATTTTAAAATAATGATTCCATAACAAAATATGTATTTCACTAATATTCAAATAATTACATAATAGAAAAATATATTAAAACTTAAAACACTTATATGCATCATAATCCCCTCATTTCAACACACCACATAGAAATTTACATCCTAATCATTAACATATGACATTGAAAACATTCTTGAGTTAGACTATGAAGTATCAAGAATGAGTAATTGCTTATAATAATACAACCATTTTCAGAACCTGGTCTATAGTGTTGCATGACTCAATAATATTATACACATCAACAAAGATTCCCCATGAAACATATTCATCCATAGTTCATTACCAACACTCAATTATCCTCATTGCTATCTTATTTATAGGAACTACCCTTATGTGTATATTCGTTGTCAAAAAATTCTTCACTTTTAAATTCTTTAATTTTAAAAATTATATATTTTGGAAAAGTTATCCATATCATTGATATATTCTATGGGAGATCTTGATAATGCAGATTCATTCAAAATTCTATTACCAATGCATCTTTTAAAATTCCACTACCCAAGAAACCAATAGAATTCAAACAATTTATTAACTCAAAATAATTAAGAACCAAAATAAATATGTGAAAATGGAAGAGATATACCTTCCCAAACATCCATGTTCAACGCATCCATTACTTCCCCTCAAATATGACTTGCTATAACATCATTAGAAGATAAATGTATTGGCTCATTCCAACTCTATGAAAAATTTCAAAATTATTTGATATAGTTGTAGGGAGAATGGTTTGAGTGCACCCGTCTAAGAAAATGAATTAAGGACACATAGTGGAATTGAGTAAAAGACTCATCACTCAAGGAATAATAATCATTTGCAAATGAAACCTCCTTATTTATTATTATATTTCTCTTTATCTAAATAGCCAATCATATAAACTATATTAATTTCAATCACTTATTTTTGTAACATAATATTGTAAAAAATATTGTAAAAAAACTTAAGATCTTCATCACATAATACATGAACACATACATCACATATATGTTATAATCCCAAATTAACATAACAAGACACTTTAGAAAAAGATTTCACACATACAATCTAAACAAGTATAATTCTAAATGTCACAACTAAAATATTACAGTAATAGATTGTTGTTATATACACATTAATCCCCATATCTATATCCTTTCAACCAAAAAAAATAAGAAAATTAATTATAAATCCCCATATCTATCTACTTTACAACTAACAACAAGAAGAAAATTAATATTATAAATATTGTTCTTACAAGGTTTTATGCTCTCATTTATGATATATAATGAATTATTTTATAATTAATTAATTAGTCCTTATCACTTTTATTAAAATATAGAGATTATTATTATTTTATAGTTAATTAATTAGTTTATAACATTTTTATGAGTAAGGGAGATTATTATTTTTACTTTTTCAAAATAATGATATTATGTTTATGGGGTCTTGGATAGATGGTGATGGTTTCTTTGTTAATACGCTCCTTAATGTCAAGTCACATGTTCAATTTCCTTCCCACATCAAGTAATGTGTTTAAACATGCCTATCAAACTTGCAAAAAAACTAGTGATATTATCACTTACCAAATCCAAAAAGTTAGCCAACCCATAAAAATCTCCTCAAACTCCATTATAGAAAAATATAATTTTCTAAATTTATAATAAAAATATCTAGTTTTCATATCTTTTTTAAATTATAATATAGTTTTAGACTTACTACTTTAATTTAAAATTATATGTGAAGTTCAAAACTATTATTCATAATGTTTTTTTTTACAGGAACGGATATTGTATTGAATTATCTGAT